>OX336345.1:14399751-14808996 GCA_946902875.1 Nematopogon swammerdamellus
CGAATCCGACTCCCACTTGGCCGATTTTCTTTTTCCAAATAAAATATATCCCTGTTTTGTATCCATTGCTCTATACGTACCTAAACGGAATTGCGCAACTTAAGTCGTCTTAAAAAAGAAGACCATCAAGAGGAGAAAGGGAACAAAATGGAAGCGCTGAAACAACATTATACTGTACATACATAATGTAAATACATAAAGAACTCGCAAAGCACAAAATCTTGTCGCAGGGAGGTCATCTCGCCTGACAATGTTTTATCTAAATGTATTCACTCCATTGTTAGCGTTACTCCCTCTCCTATAAAGAGACGACTGTTCTCGCCAAAAGGTTTTTGATATGGGAGCATATTTTGCCCCCGCCGAACATTAAAATAAACAGCCTTAATATAGAAAAAAACTCTGGTACTTTCAATGCGCCACTGCGTAAATGGAGCCTTTTATGTGTGGCTTTTATTACTACTCAAATGTAGCCAGACATTTACGAGCCAAATAAAATCAAGTTATGAAGGCTTGGCTGCTTCATACTTTTCCTAGACCATTCGCCTTGGCTTCCCCTTTCAACCGCTTGTGCTTTCATGTTCGGGACCGCCTTGGCTGAGCTCCCGGAGCTGGCCAAATGCTTTTACCTTGAGGAGGTGCTTTATTCATTATTGACGGTGTATTTGTATATTGGTGTTGCTTGTTGGGAGCTAAGATTCGAGAGGTGTCTAAAGTACAACATTTTGTTCTTAACGAAATATTTACGGCAGTGGCGCACCCGATAGTGGTTAAGTATCGAATCGTCCCTAGGTCCATACAACGGTCGTGATCAATTGGTACAAGGATGTCTACTCAACCAACCGACCAGTCAAGAGTATGTCCAACATACAATAATTATACATTGTACAATATTCTTGGTCGTCTGGGTAGAATCTTTCAAGAAAACTTATTTTAACTGGTGAGAAAATTAAAACTGAAAGATTTTATTAATAGAAATGAACTGAGATAATTAATTTCGAAGCTCGGCGGTTCACAGGAGACTACGAATCGAGCACTGAATATATACTCGTACATAGTTACAATGAATGTATATGAATTAGTAACTATGTACGTATACATAGAAGAACGAACCATTCATCGTTGCAGCGGGAGGTCTGCCGATTTTTCGGATCAGTAATAACATAAAAGATAACACATAACACATTTCATGCCCGAATATCCTTACGGAGTCCCGTTGCAGTATAGACATTTTTTTTATGGATACTGACACGGTTGGCTACATCACCTACAACATCCGTGATGTCAGCCCATAACACCGGGTGGACTTGGTGCCACGTCAGTGCTTCCCTTCGGTCGTGCCGGCTATACTGAACTGGACGGAAAACACAAACTATTTACATAGCCGTTTCGACCGACCTTTCATTCAGTGCGGTGGTATCAACCCGGGCGGGTTAAACTCTACCACCATATAAGAAGGGAGTCATATCCCTTAGTCGCCTTTTACGACATACACGGGGAGAGATGCAGTGGGGCTATTCTTTTAAAGTACCGGCCCCACACGGTACAGACAGACATGAAATATGTTGACAATTTGCGTATCAAATTGGAATCGGCCGCGCCGACTTCCATCAGGAAAGGAATAGGAGAGCCGAAATTGAACGTTCACAAATCAATCCGCACCGTGAGACACGTGACGTATCCAACAGTAAATACGTACCGAATAGGGAGGGGGAGGGGGGGGAGGGGCGGCCGGGCACCCGTGGCGCTCCGTCGCGTCGTCGCCTGGCTACGTGACTTAATTTCTGCCGGCAACTTGTATACCCCGTGGCCCAATTAAAGAGCTCACGTCGAGGCCGACATAATAGCTGAGACAACAGGAAACTCGCTCGGCACTTATGAATACATTTAGCGAGCCGACACTCTAGGGCGCGACCCGGCGAGGCGCGCTGCCCCCTGCCACCCGCAAGGCGTCTAATGGAGATCGCTTAAATAGTTCGCGGACGACCTAAATATGTCCCGAGAGTTATTATTTCGGAATTCCTCCAGAGGTATTATAACCGGGAAACTTGGCAGATTGGACGAATTTAATTCGTACGGCCGCGAAGCTCGCGCCACCACCGCCGCCCGGCCCGCGCCTTGTCGCCACTAATGTCAAACTTTATTCGTGCTCATTTCATGCTATGAACTTTACTGCGGGGCGGCCGAAAATATGATAGCGGCTTCGTGGGAATATTCGTATAATATCTGGGAGCACTATCGGTGGGCGTGCGGGGGGTGGCGAGAGGCTGCCGTCTGCTCGCAATCAATGCAAATTGAGACCGACTCACATGTGCTGGTAATGTTTGGAAAATATTTTATCAAATAATAATTCTCGCGTCGGAGACATGTTGGCAAAGCGAGATTCCCTCATCAGCTTGTGATTGTTCGTTTAAGTATGTACATGTACTTTACATAAATATAACCAATTTGTGCATATTTTATGGAATACATTTGACTTTGATTACAAAACAAAACTAGCTCAAGAAATTGGCAGTTGCTGAGGATTTTCTGAAACTGCTTCTTAAATCGAAAACCCGTCCACGTACGAGTACATTGACACAATTACGCCACATACAATTCGCACAGGAGCCACAAGAGTAAGCTGTTATAAAAAGTTTGGCCCGAGTTACACGGAGGTAGTCTCCGTCGTCGTCGCCGGCTCCGCTTAGCTATTATTCAATTTCTTCAAGAAACTGGCATCAAACTCGGCAGACAAGACAAATTTCAATTTCATTACAAAGTCAACATGCGATACATTAGCATACATGTTCCGACATACGCCGCCCGTGTTTACATAAGCCGATGGGATTGTTCGAGAGGGGCGGAGTGAGGCGTTCGGGAAATCATTATTTCAAGAGCCTGTGGTGTAAATCAAACCAAATATTGTACTTCAAACAGAGATGTCTGATTAGAGCGACGCTTGGGTTGCGACATCGGGCTTCCGACTTGGGATGCATTGGAGGCTGGAGACATTACTGAAGTACCTTGTCAAACTCCTGTCTAGCTGAGTGCCTAGGTAAACACTTACGCAGAGAGTTAGCGCTTCTCTAAGGATCTATTAGTGAGTTTCCACTATTAGAGACAACTCTTGAAACTGCCCAAGGTCGAAGAAAATCGAAGTCTCATTTAATTGTGCTATTTAATAGAAAATAATCTGAGTATTTTCTGCTAAATACGGATTTAACACGTCACGCCCATGAGAAAATCAGCTGCAACATTTAGTAAAGATTTAACTTAACGATTAAAATGAAATTTACCTGTCAAAATTTTGCCAACTTTTTTTATTATATTTAAGTAACATAAATTATTACACATTAATTACAGACAAAATGTATATTAATTTTCAAAACTATTTAAAACAATACTTAAAAGAATTCATTCATTCATTAAGTATACAAGATTATATTTTTATTATATTATACAAGAGGAGCTCCGGACGGAGCTACTTATTATTATTGTGTAGTGAAATTTTCCGCCATAAAGTTGGATCATAACACCTAACTGAAGGCTTAATACATTAAGCATAAGTAATTTAGTACTAAGTAGGTACTTACTCAATACCGTTTAGGTTTGGAATAATTTAAAACGATGTAAATCAGTGTTTGCATTTCTCTCAAGTATTACGGCTTCGTTGAATTATTAATCGCAAGTCTGACGGCGAGCAATCGCAGGTAATGGTTTGTGGTCGCTGAGCAAGCGCTGAGTTAAACTATGTACCACTCGATATACATATAGCTGCTGTCAAATAATGATGGAGGCGTGGTCGCCCTCGGCATCGTCTGCGGGAAACTTCACGAATCATTATTTCGTATTTGTAAACAGTTTGTGACTCTAGTGGTAGGGGTATCGTTAAAAGGCACCAATAAAGGCGAGATGGCATTGGCAAACTCCGCAAACTATCAAAATGCCAACAGGTACCTTAAAAAGCCGCCAAGTGCGAGTCAGAGCACCGCGAGGGTTCCGTGCCACCACACAATATATTTGTGTTATGTTATGTGCTACCAAAATAATTTTGTTTTCGAAAATAACGAAACGCTTATAAAAACCACAGTAATGGTTTGATTGTCACGCAAATCATTGCTTCTTGTACTTAAAATATAATTTTTTTTTTTTTGCCGTAATTATTACATTGTCGAAAAACAGTTGCAGTTTTCCTGTAATATGATATGGCTTAATGTCTACTAACCTTTTTTAGTTTACTAAAATTTTAGCTTTAGAAATCTATGAGAACATGGTTAGGGGGGGGGGGGGCAGTCATTTTATGCACATTATTAGCTATATCATTAAGACCACTGAACTTAAAATAGTAAACAAAATATTTTTAGAATCCTTATTGTTAGCTTTTAGAGGCAGCTCTTTCAAACCCCACACGATATGTGAATTTAAACTTTTTTTTATTGGCGACAAACTGACCCCCCATATTAATCTAAAATATTTTTTATCTAGTTACTGAGGGATATATGTGCGCGTAATCAAGATCTATCATCATGCCAATTTTTTTACGTTTTACAAGTTTCTACGTTACTTACTTTTTGAGAAATACCTCTGTGACAGACGGACAGTTTTTACCTTTAAAGGTACGGAACCCTAAAAATGGGTACAACGGATACAGATATCGTGGTTTCTATAAAACAACTATAAAGAAATACGCACTACGAATAATTTGTTTTACACCTCAATCAAAACTATAGTTACATACGAGTAGGTACCAATTACAAATCTCAATATATTCCTTCAACGTCAAGTCTGTATTCTGTAGATACAGACTTGTATCTACCGGATACAGACTTGGTGGAACAAGTAATGATGGATTTTCCTCTCACTCTTGATACTCAGAGGCCGACAACATTTTAAGAATCAATCGTTCTGACTCGACCCGAAAGGATGACGTTGGAGCCACGTGGAGCAATTGAAGCTAATCAAATGTTCGTACTCCAGACGTTCCGTCCGCCAGTAAGAGGCTTATCTCAGCATCCACGCAGCTGTGCTATATAACGAACCGGAAAAAAGCGAAAAGTTTTATTAGATTCCCTTCTTCCGGAATTGAAGTAAGGAGCTGACACAATTATCACACACCATTCCTAAGCGGCACCGGAAAGTTGACCGAAGCACCGACTATAGGGGCGATAGGGTGAGAGAATCGGGGTAGGGGAGGGGGAATGGAGGTAGGGTTGGAGTGGGCGACAAGCGAAAGGAGGGAGTTTCAGCAGTTTGTAAGCTGTGCACTTTTTTATTCCATTTCCTTTTAGCCTTTCAGTGACTAGCGAAATTTTCATTTAACATTTTCATGAATCATTTTGTTATAGCGAAGTTTCGTCTTCTGAAGCCGTTTTTTAACTTTCGGTTCTGAAAAATGATCTTGCCCGTCTTGTGTATTGCGTTTTGTATTATGTGAAATAAATAATAAATAATGTTACTGTATATGAACGGAAATTATGTTTATTTATTTATACCAGTCAAAGAGTTTGTATTACGTCGAGCGTAGCGACGTAATACAAACTCTTTGATACCAGTATCATGTCACTATCAGTACGACAATTGTCTAATACATTCATAAAATAATCAAATAGGTATTGGCACATTTCACACCGTGCACAAAAAGTCGCCTTATAGCCCTAAAAATTAATTAAATTAAAAAAACTCTAGAATACGTTCTCCAGCTAACAAGAAATTAACAAGAGCATTATTCTATACCCGTATGTCAAAACTGATCAAGCTAGCTGACCAACCGGAGCGCATGCAGCTCGCACAGTAAGAGGAAATATGAAGTCGCGGGGGGCCAGGGTGGCGACGGCAGTAGTTGGATAGCAACGAGTGCAGTGGCTCGCCGTGCGATTCCAAGTTCGTTAACGTTCCGCCGAGCGACGACGTTTATTTTGCAAAAACAAAGTGCTCAGCTGACGTTACTTATTCACATCACGTCGGAGTCACCAATTTGGCAACCGTTTAGTTATGCGATATTATCTGAAATTAACTGTTTAGCTTAGCGATGAGGTAATAAATTATATAGAGGTCAAATCACAAATCAGGGTCATTACCACACCATAGATAGATATAAAATGTTTTTCTTATTCATTTATTAATAGATAAAAACAAACTTTATAAACATCTGAACCGTGGTCAGCCGTGTGGTGACCATCCCGTCGCAGCCGGCGGCGCGCCAGGCATCGCACAGGGGCACACCGCTTCACACACCGTTCGTACAATACAGTTTTACATGAGCCAAAGCGTGCTTACCTTGGCATCGGACTAGAGCTCCCGCAGGTAGCTCAACTCTCGACGGAGGGAAGTTTGAGCCCGAGACAGAGACAGAGCCGTCACGCTGACATGAGGCGCCCGCTGCAAGTAGACGAAGTGGAACAACAATTGTGAATCCAATCCAATTAGAACAAGTGTCTTCGTCTTGTTGCTGGGCGCCGCCGCCGCCGCCGCCGCCACCCGCTGCGGGGCGAGTCCCCGTCAAATGTAAATGTAAGCGTGATTTAGATCCTGAATGCAATTCTTCGGGTCAATTTGAAATTATACAAAATTAAATTAAATTATTTTTAAAATATTTTTAATTTTCATAACAAAATTTAGCTTTACGATCTGAGCTTATAATCTCAATTTATCCGTTAGTGTACGTACGAAAAATGATAGACGAACAACTTCGGCAGAATGACAGAAGGTAGAAACGGTTCATCACGATGTCCTAATTACATGAGCAAATGAAAATCAAAAGAATCGAAATGAAGAATGAAGATGGTGAAGGAATATTTCTTTAACTCGCCGTTTCGTTACATTTAGAGTTATACATTATTTTGAGCTGACAGACAAGCAAGCGAGATGACTGACGCGACAACTCAAGAGAACTATAATGTACGACCAATGCGACACATAATGATACTACACTATTACAGTACATTATGTACATATTGCTCGAATTAAGAGGCAACATCGCGACTAAACCTGAGAGGCGTCCAACCGCGTTCCTCTAACTAAGTGATGAAGGTAAATTCCAACTACTGTCTTGTTATTATAATAGTATATTAGTAATTATAGTATGAATTATATGCCATATTTATATAATATACCAGGCGTTAAAGTCTGAAGTTCCTATACGGACAAATTATACTGCGATAAATTTTATAGACTAATTTCATAGCGGCTAAGTTACGTACAGTATACAAACTCTCTTATGACCTAGATCTTAAGCTTACTATGTCTGTTCTTTCTTTTTTCTTTCTATAATTTTCTTTCTTTATAAAAAAGGGAGGAAAGTTTGCTTTCTAAGCTTTTCATAGTTCTGTCGACCGGCCGGCCTAGACGAATCTAAAATCTAACCTAAACTAGTACATAGTTGAAGTTGAAATGCATCCACTACTGAAGCTAATGTACATATTATTTAGGAGGATTCCTACAATTATACACTTGTCACTTATCAAATTCGTGATGTGCTCGCAAGGAGCACGACGCATTTGCTTAAAAGATTAACATTTAAGTAGTTGGAAATATGCTTTCTGGTAGTTACTTACGGATACCTGTATACCGGTGCCTTATTTATCCAAATAATTAAGAACACGAAATGGTTCATTTCACTATTAGTTGTCATACGAAAGAGGAGAGCTGATTTCCACGATTATTATTTTTATTCAAATATAAACGCAATGTGAAACATAACATAACATAACATTAAAAAAAAAAATACCCTGCGAAGTTTCTTGTCGGTTCTTCTTCGTGGGTGTAATCGAACCGGATAGAACAAATTGTGACAAGTTCGAGAGCAGTCTAACTGCCATATGGATGATCAATAAACAATACAACAATACAACAATACAATATTGAAAGATAACTTTTTGAAATGTATGTCTGTCAGTGTTGCTATCCATTTCTTTAATCTACCAACTAAATACTTTTTTTTTAACAACGCCTATGGACTTTCGGTCGCATTCAGGGATTGCGAATGCCATGCCCGACCTGACATGTGTCTATTTACGCCCCTCTTGCAGGATCTCATAGAACGATCCAGCACTGGCCGATCCCCTCCCAAGCAACGTGTGAAGTTGTACCGTGTGGGGCCGGTACTTTAAAAGAATAGCCTCACTGCATCTCTTCCCGTGTATGTCGTAATAGGCGACTAAGGGATATGACTCCCTTCTTATATTAGTAGGTGGTAGGGATTAACCCGCCCGGGTTGGTACCACCGCACTGAATGAAAGGTCGGTCGAAACGGCTATGTAAATAGTTTGTGTTTTCCGTCCAGTTCAGTGCAGCCGGCACGACCGAAGGGAAGCACTGACATGACACCAAGTTCAACCGGTGTTATGGGCTGACATCACGAATGGTGTAGGTGACGTAGCCAACGGTGTCAATTTCCATAAAAAAAAAGTTGACACAAATATAAAAACATTTATATGTCCTACTTAAGGACAGATTATTGGAATAACGAAAAAAAAAAGTAGTCTTCTTGAATAAATACCATTATTCACTATGTTGAGATGTACTACCCCATACTAAATTTCTCATCTAGAGGTAGATTCAAACGCAGACTTTTATGAGTAACAGTCATACACACAGGCATACACCATTAAAATAGTAAAATAGTAAACAAAGGTCCCTTCCCTTCTTACCTTACTAGGTGGTAGGGCTTAACCCGCCCGGGTTTGTACCACCGCACTGAATGAAACGTCGGTCGAAATGGCTATGTAAATAGTTTGTGTTTTCCGTCCAGTTCAGTGTCGCCGGCACGACCGAAAGGAAGCACTGACATGACTAGTTCACCCGATGTTATGGGCTGACATCACGGATGTTGTAGGTGATGTAGCCAACTGTGTCACTTTCTATAAAAAAAAAAAAAAATTAAAAAAAATTTGTAATTGTAAAAATTATTCTTCCATTATCTTCTTCCTAGAATCATGGAGCGATTTAAAAAGCTAGTCACTAATAAAGTGCCTTGCTACTCGAAGTAGAACTTTTGATCTGGGTCGCGTTAATAAGCACCGCCGCCGCCGCCGCCGCGCCGTCTCGAGAGATAACTTGAATTTTACAATATTCGCTGTTCACTTTGTAAACTTCTCTGTTAAGTGTTTCGACGATTTAATCAGTATGAGGTAATTTACGTTAAAGAAAAGAAGAAATAAATATAGCTCTTTACTTGAACATTTGCAGCTCCGTAGGTATATATGTAGGCTCCGTAAGTATATACATAGGTTCACTAAGTGTGTTCTATCGACTGTTCAACGGCGAATGCTCTGAGGAGCTGTTCGAAATGATTCCGACTTCATCATTTCACCATAGGTCCAGGCGTAACATACAGGGAAAAGGGAATGCATCCCTATGCTATAGAGCTGCCTAAAGTGCGGACTAAGCGCTCCAGTATATCTTTTATCTTCCGCACTGCGAAACTCTGGAATGCACTTCCTCCCGATGTGTTTCCTTCAGTGTTCCTTCCTTAGGATCTTTCAAGAGAAGTGTAAAAAGGTATCTGTCACGCCGACACGGCATTCGCAGCCCCCATTCTAAATCGAATGCTTTTGGGCGTCATCGTCGGTTGAACAATCCATGCTGACGGCGCCAAGTGTCTAGCGTATCCATAAAAAAAATCGCGTTTGGGATTTTTTTTTATATATATAAATGTAAACACACTCACGAGTCAGCCTCGGTAGCTCAGTGGTGCGGTCGGTCGACGGTCGATAATGATCATTAGCACACCTGGGCGCGGTCAGCACTTGGATGGGTGACCGTGGTTCGGATTCCACGTAAAACTGTAGGTCCCGTCCCTTCTTTCCTTACTAGTTGAGGCGAAGGGTGCGGAGCGGCAACAACGCGTTAAATTACGCTAGACGATAACATACATTTCAAAAATTCATATCTCGAAAACTAGACACTTTAGAGAAAAACTTTATTTGCTTTTTTGTCTAGGAAAAACATGAGGATTGCGCTGCCGAAATTAATGTACTCGCCGTTTTAACACCCTGTAGAGTTGATATTGTAATGTATGATTGTATGAATGAACACATGTTGATGTCTGCTGGGGCGGCAGGCTGGGGCGGCTGGGGCGAGTGGGGCGCGTGCAGCCGGACGTGCGGCGGCGGCCGGCAGCTGCGGCGCCGCGCATGCGCCCGCCCGCCCTGCGAGGGCTACGGCGACCAAAGCCGCACCTGCAACTCCTTCCGCTGCGAAGGTAACTGCACTTCTTACATGCTACATTCGTTCCCAACAAACAAATTGGTGCTAACGGCAGGTTGTTTAGATCTTAAAGTGGTATATTGGATTAATATAACGCGTACTACTGTAGAGCTCTTGTCCCACCCTTATATCACTTACTAAGGCTCTTGTAAAGTTACTAAAGAACCTTAACCTGTATAAGAATGAGCCTCTATGAAACAGTTTTTATAACGCCTGTCTTAACACCATAAAGTTAGTTGGCATTACATTACATTTCATTATATTATTATTTAAACTATCTTTTGCCCGGGGCTTCGCTCGCGTGAAATTCGAATTTAAAAAGAAGAAAGTAAGTAAGCCCACTACCCGTACCTTTAGTTCTGCGCGCGGAACAATTCGGTTTTTATGAGAGCCACATCTTAGCGAACCCAAAACTGAATTTTATTTAGCCTATCCTGTGTCCTGCATAGCGAAATGTGCTTGTACTAAGTTTCATCGAATTCGGATGATCGGTTTAAGAGTTATGGAGGAACATACATACATACATAGGTACAGAAAATATTTCTAAAAGTCGTCAATTTAGTTTTAGTGTCATACAAAGAGTTTTCAAATGCAATATCTCATAAAACAAAGTATCTTGCTCCATGACCATCCCTTACAGATTTATTATTAGTATTGATTATATTGATATTGATATTGATGATGATTATACGTCGGAGTAGGGCCCCTAGTGATGTTGTCATCGAGTGACGCCTCGTGGCTTAGGTCAGCTATTTTAAAAATCTGCAGAGCTACATATATCGTGTTACGCAACCAAGTGTGACAACTCTCAGCTCAGATCTGCGAAAATTCTTTCAAAAATCTGTAAACAGGGTTCGCTGTCTACTTCAGTCTGCATCGCATTGATGTTGGCGGGAATATTCAAATACTGAATGGACTATATGAAACATTGTTCTAAAACAGGCATTTCTGTCATCTGCCGACGGAAATTAGAAGTAAACGCTGCTTTGTGATTGGTTTATTTGAAATTGGATGTAGCCTGCACTTGAGCAGGCATACCAACATAAAGACATTAAATTCCACTCGATTTTCGAGTGTCATTTGAATTCTGCTCTCTGATTGGTTCATTTCCAATAATGATGGTGAATAAGCTGAACGTAGTAGGCGCGTTTGTGCAACGAAGCAACATAGAGGCAATAAAGATACTTCCACTAGATTTTTTTTTTAAAGTACTTCCACTAGATTTTTCTAATGTGATTTGAATTCTGCTATCTGATTGGTTCATTATCAACCGAATAAAGATGGCAGATAATTTTGGTGTTGACATTCTACAAGCTATTCAAGTGTTGCTGTTATCAAAATGACTTCGTGCCTACATAATATTGTTTTCCTTTAATATTAATATATTTCTTACCAATTCAATTATATATGTAATCAAACTAAGCAAGAACACAGTATGATAAACTAAAATAAATAATTACCAATTGAAACAATATAATAACTTAATAATCTACAAATTACAATTAATTAGGTGTAAGAGAGGGACACTAATGCCGGGGAAAGTACCGCGAATCGCAAATGCCTCCGCTGCACCGGTACCTTCCGGTGGCGGTGTACCTAAAAGCCTACAACTATAGAATTAAAGATTTATATTTTATCTGAATTTTGCCTTCGGTCCTAATACACCTCGACACATTTTCAACAATCATAATGTTTTTCATACATACTTGTTAGTTTCGGGCAAGTATTATGAATATAGCGGGTTTTATTAATGCTTAATTATTATACTACATTTATTTTATATTCACCTAACAGTTACTCTACAATTTTGTTTAAAGAAGATAATGTACTTGCTCGTTCCTTCCTCGAATAAACTCCATATGAATACATAGTCGTACTTAAGTACAATCAAATTAAGCTAATGTAATTTTTTCATGCCTCACTTTTTCGATATCAACATATCCATCTACACGTCTCGCAAACAACATCCAACAAACAAACTCCTCCCAAGTAGAACTCATACCCTCCCGAACTCCCTAAAGCTCCAAGTGGCAATACAACCAAAAACTTTCGTAATTACCGTAGAAGAGCGAACAATAAAAGAACAGTAAAAAAAATAGTACGCTATTACCCGTCCTACACGAGCGTCCTATGTTTAACTAAGTAGGTGGATCGGAGTTTAAGACATTTTAAATTTAAGCTCGCTACGGCTTTTAGCGAGCAGACATTTTGTTTCTTTTCGTTTCGACGTTTCGAATCGCTCGCCTAAAAGCTTCGTTCCGGTCGGGAGATGAAAAAAATTTGGAGTGAAGAGGAACTCTGCTAACTCTGCAGCGACCGCAGATCGAACGGTTTTGTTGGCTGTGATTTAATTACAACTTATAATTAATGTATAATCTCGGCTCCCGAGTTCCTCGAAAGTCACCAACTTTATTCTTCTTCATTCGAACGTTTTGTGATTGTGAACCGAAGCAAGTGTGAACTCGGGATACCCATTCCCTAACGAGTCGCTCCGCAACTTTGCCGAACGATTAAGCTTTTCTAGTAATGGAAGTTGAGAGTTTTCGTAGATAATTTATTCGTTATAATGTCGGAGAGTTATTAACTCCAAACTTTCTCGATTATATAATCTTCTAATGTCAAGTTTTCATTCAATTGCGACATTTGTTTAGTTCTCAAGCTTTGTTTGCACTATGGCAGCGCAGGTGTGGCGGTGGCGACAGTAGCAGTGCGATTGTGATATCTTATTGTTGAGTACAACATATTTATTAGACTTTTAGAAATGTTGCCAGATTCGTAATGTTGAACGTCCATTTGAACGTCCTTTTTTGGAGCTAGATACCTAAATACGTAAGTGGCTTGTTACTCTCCCGCCTGAAACCATACGTTTTCAAGTCACATCTCACTTTTTTCTGAGTTTCCTTATTTAGTTGCTTCGTACACATAATATTTTTCGGCAACATTGTGTTTTTGATCATATAAAAAACATTACCCTCCTTTTTGCTTTGCTCAGTCAGGTAAAAAAGATTTGAAATTTTATGCAATATTATTATTTATAGTTCAACCTACATATAGGTGAAAAAATCATCTTCATAAACTCTATTCATACCAAAATATAGCCATACGTAGTAGGTACACGTCGGATTAGCTTTAAGTAATATAAAATTAGATTGACTTTCTAGACGAGCATGTATGAAAAATTTTATGTGTGTCGAAGAAAGAGTCGTCACAAGTGTGTCAGGGTCAGGAGCATGGCAGGTGGAGGTCCGTTGTCACTTCCTACCACATGAAGAAAAGACCTGACGATGTGCACTTACACTAATATACATGACACAAAAATAATAACATTACAAACATTTTAACAGCTCTACTTAAATGATAATGCATAACTTAAAGTTAAAAATTCAGCATGTTTCGAA
This sequence comes from Nematopogon swammerdamellus, assembly GCA_946902875.1. Taxonomy (NCBI): domain Eukaryota; kingdom Metazoa; phylum Arthropoda; class Insecta; order Lepidoptera; family Adelidae; genus Nematopogon; species Nematopogon swammerdamellus. The sequence goes on from OX336345.1 coordinate 14,413,335, forward strand.
ATATATTCAACATTCCACGTCATTCTTATACTATCTTCTTAAAAAGAAGCTGCACTCGCTAATCCCCACAGAAAGTGCTTTGCCAACCAAGCCCCCTCCTCCGCACCGCCTCGCCCGCACCCTCCTGCCGCCGCTCTGTGAAGTCGCGCGCCGTAAGCTGAGGCACCGAGATGGCAGTAGCCTTGCCATGGTTCCTGTAAGCTTCTCTTTTAGAGGCAGTTCTTCATCTACTCATTGATATATGATTTGTATGGGGAATTGTCAATTGTAGGTTATAAAATTCGGACAAAAAAGTATTGTTTTATTTTTCCTGGAGTTCAAAAAATGCGTCCGTGCTTCTAAATATGTGAATGTCATGGAAGCAATTGTGTCGCTTCAATTGGTGTTGATCAGTGGATCTAGGAAAATCCGTTTGATTCAATACTCTTGGCCTAACAACTACATTGAAAGATTCTCGGAGGCAGGTTTTTTGGAAAGATGATACAAAATCTGAATACATAGATAGAGAGAGAGAGAGAGAGAGAGAGAGAGAGAGAGAGAGAGAGAGAGAGAGAGAGGGAATTATCGTTAACTTATGATAAATTGATTACAATATGATTGTTGATACGAAACGAAACGTTTTGCTGCAGTTCGCTCAAAAAATTGAGTGTTACCTCCCTTCCTGGATTGGAAATGTTCGAGTGAGTGAATTGAAACCTAAGTCCTACGCCTTCCTCTCACAAAACAATTTGTTTCGTTTCCCAAGCTTCTGTATTCGCATCGAGAGCGATAAACGTGTTAGCGCTACAGCAGGGACTGAGGAAGCGGCGGCGGTGTCTCGTCGAGAAGATGTAATTCATTGTCCAAGACTGCAGCTTGCCGCTTCACACTGTCAGTGGGAATTTACTGGCGCCAACTCGAAGAATTAATCGATGTTTTAAGTATTACTGGAGTAATCCGTTGAGTAAATCGCGTGTTCTACTGGTTCAAACCTCCCTCTGCACAATCTTTTCAGTCAGTTCGCACTATTTTCTGGCACTGTTTAAAGTTTCTATAAAAAATATGGATAATACGTTTTATCTTGCTGAAAGAATGGACAGCGAAAGAGGTTCTGGAGTGAATGTACTTTTACGTACATTTTTATTTATTTTATTTATGCTGCCGAACCGGGGGGCTGTTCTCGAGGTCGGAGCCCCAGGCGCAGCCAATTTCACCCCCGAGGAGGTGCGTGTCCGGCTTGAAGGCGGACTAATGTCGCTGGGAAAAGGCTGTTAACCCGCTGTTTAAAGAACCGTGGATTGTAGGTCTAGGAAAATACATTCCCCGGAAGCCCATTCCAAACCTTTGTGACACAAGACCGATTTAGAGAATCATGCAGTTCGAAGAACTCCTCTGTCGACTACAAAGGGGTGTTCCGCAAAAGTGTGGCGGGTTTGGCGAAGGCGAACAGGAGGAGGAGGAGGGATGAGGGAAACTAGTTCGTCAAAACAGCGGCCATAGTAGTACTGATAAAAAACCGGTCAAGTGCGAGTCAGACTCGAGCACCGAGGTTTCCACACCACAAAAAAAAAAATATTGAAAAACACACGTTTCTTGTATGGGAATAGGGAACCCCCCCCCCCCCCCCCCCCCTTAATTTTTTACTTTTTCTATTTTTTTATATTTTGTTGTTATATCCGCCATAATAACACTTATTCTGTGAATATTTCAACCGGCTACCTACTACGGTTCCAAAGATACAGCAGTAGGACAGACAGACAGACAGACGGCGTAGGTTTAGTAATAGGCTTCCGTACGGGATACGGAAACCCAAAAAGACTCAATGAACCAACGATCTGTGCTTTAGTGGTTGTAGGTCCTTTGTGAGTACACAGTCCATAAGTGAAAAAGTCTGGAAGGATCGCCATAGACGCATGTACCTAGACCATATTTTGAAATGTGATCATCCGTCGTGCTCTCGGTAACCGATACGAGTGTGTCAGTACCGTAGCACGTCGACATCCGATGTCTTTGCTTACCCAACGGAGAAAAAGGCGTGACGTTGTGCTATCAGCCTCGGTAGATCAGGTTTGGATTCCACGTAAAACTGTAGGTCCCTTCCTTTCTTACCTTACTTGGTGGTAGGGTTTATCCCGCCCGGGTTGGACCCACCGTACTGTATGAAACGTCGTCGGTCGAAACGGCTATGTAAATATTTCGTGTTTTCCGTCCAGTTCAGTGTAGCCGACGTGAAATGAAGGGAAGCACTGACATAGTACCTAGTTCACCCGATGTTATGGGCTGACATCGCGGACGTAGTAGGTGATGTAGCCAACCGTATCCCGAAAATCGGGGTAAGCAAGAGTAATCCTTGCTTTGCTGCAAGTACTCTGGTAAATTACAACACAACACTGAAAACCACGTTTCTCAAATCAATCGGACAAGATAACTATCAAGCAGCAAATAAGGCACGAATACCCACCTGCTGCATGTCTCTGCGGAAGGACCATACCAAGGTGAGAGGTGGCCGGCCTGTCGCCCTTCAGCACACTGCATCTTGGCCTAATCCCTTAGTCGCCTTTTATGACATGCACGGGGAGACATGCAGTTGCACACTTTATAGATTTACTAGCTTTTTTCGCGGCTTCGCTTCAGGGTTAAATGATATCACCATCTTTAGATGTGCCAGGAAACCCCATGTTTTTTTATTGTGTAGTTCTCAACTTATCAGCGAACGTACAATCAACGACGGCGCATATTATGTCGATACAGATTTTGTCCTTATATCATGTCCAATGCCGGAGCCATATTTGCAAAATCACCCCGCAACTGCCAGGCACTTTTCGTCAGAGGGCGTGCGCCCGCGCACGCCCCGCCGCCGCGCGTTCTAGACCATATTTCTAGACTTTTTTATAAGAAACCTATGTGAAGAGCCTATATTTTCGAAATGCACGTTAAATTTACTAGTCATTGCATTAGTAACACGTCTAAGAATTCTACCGGTTTCAATCAAAACATGAACAGAAAAAAAAATTTACTATGACCTCAACCACGCCGCCTAAGATAGGCGGCCGGCACAAGCGACGGTGTAAATGGCGCCGCCTATATTAATTAGTATTATTAGTATTGTTTTTAAACACTGGTTCATTGCAACAGGTGCAGTGAACCCGCTCGCGACGAGTGCGCGGCGCAACTTCCACCCGTCGCAGGCACGGTGGGCGCGCGTGCCGGACCGGCCGCACGCGTACAGCCTCCGTCCCAACTCGTACATATGGATCGCCTCGTCCGAGGTCTTCCCGGGAGGCGACCAGCGCTTCCCGAGGGAGTTCACACTATTCGTTACGCTGCGGTTGAGACCTGAGGTGAGTACTGGAGAGTAATTATTAGAAATGTAGGTTTCATTTGTTACACTGATGCACGAGCAGGTATATATATAGGGCTGGTTAGTGGTTAAGCGTCATGCGAAAGGTTGAAAGTTTGAAACTTCCAAAAGTTTCTTGAATTTTAGAAGAATGAACATAAAGTGGTAACAGAGGCAACTCTAAAGGGGTTTTCCCAGGGTTACCAAATGTTCCAGAAAAAAACATTAGAAAATTTTAATCAAATTTTTCACGTAGGACAAAATGTTTCAGAAACATCAAAGGGTGATCGTACATTATACACAAAAGTCCGCAGTTTGAACAGGGTATTTATCTATTTCAGCACGATACAGCTTTAGTCATTTTTTTTTTCATTTTTGTGCGCCATTTCCTTAGATATGTTTTCACGTCAGAGGCCCGCTGAGCGGACTGCAGAAAGTAGACAGCGGACCAAGGGGCCGAACTGAATGGCTATAATACTGGTTAAATAGATGATTGGTTGAATTGATTGAACTGAACACTGAAAATACTTAGAGTAAGTTTAGTATTAAAATTTTCTGACAAAAATATATTATGTCAGTTATATATGAAGATCAACCGGACGTTTTTGAAGACCGGACACACGCCTCACTCAACGAACCGGATCGGTCCAAAACCTCTGGCAGTCCTGTTTCTACCTGAAGCTGAGAACTTATTTCATTTTGGTAATAACATGAAAAATTTCTACTTTTATTACACTTCGGTTCGATTAGGTTAGGTTGGAGAACAAATTCTTATATTTTTACGGTCACAATATTATTATTTTATTTAACTTGCCTATGTGGAAACATCTGCAATACTGAGCTCAGTAGTCCAGTTTATAGAACCCTGGATACGTAATGCAAAGCTCGTGGATTCGCGAGCATGTATTCCAGTATGACATATTGTGTGGCGTTGTCTACGAAAAGGTACACATACGCATGTACGCAAAATCGAAAGAAGAAAATATGGAACAGAATTCCAAGAACAGAAGAATTACGTATTTACGCCCGAGCGAGTAAATGCTGTCAGCCTCAAATTACATATTACTTTCTTCTTTCTCTCGTGAGACACACGACCAAAGGAATATTCATTGCGTGCACCTAGACGTGAAATTCTGAAAGTATTCGTACAAAGGCAACGCAAGCTCATAACTCGAGCGGTATCGACTGAGAGCTTTTCAAAGAAAACTCTGTGCTGCGGCTCCGCTCCCGTATCTATCGCAAATGAGAACATCTCTACTTAGTAATGGCTCAATAAACATTATATTCTGTTGGTTCTCGTCTTTCAATTCAGACACTGAATGAGCATTTTTTTTTTAATGGAAACTGACACGTTTGGCTACATCAGCTACAACATCCGTGATGTCAGCCCGTAACCTTAGTGAACTGGTGCCTTGTCAGTGCTTCCCTGTGGTCGTGCCGCACACTGAAGGTAGAAAACACGAACTATTTACATAGCCGTTTCGACCGACCTTTCATTCAGTGCGGCGTTACAATATCAACCCGGGCGGTCTAAGCCCTAAAAAGTAAAAATTATCAAAATAGAAATAGAAAGATTGTGGAACACAACGTCGCCGTGGTGTTATTGGCACCACTGTCATTATTAGTCAAACTTCCCAAAAGTTTATATACATTTTAAAGGCTGATGTAAATATGGAAATTTTACAAAAACAAGCGCCTCTACACAGCACGGAAATTTTGACTAAAGTTCTGAGTGAATATTTAGAAGAACTTAATCAGACAGAAAAACAAGTTAATGAGCGATACAACAGAGAATATCTAACATCAGACGTACACTTGTTTTTTTTTTGGGAGGACACTGGGCGGGAACAGAGCAGGATAAAGTAATACATTATTTCGGATGGTGCACCTACCATGGTATATATGAAAAACTATAGTAAGATTGTTATATAACTTTTTTTATGCAACCTAAAATGGTTAGCTACAGCATACACCCAGAGTGTCAGCCCATAACACCTTAGTATACTAGGTGTCATGTCAGTTCTTCCCTTTGATCGTGCCGACTGCATTGAATTGGATGGAAAACTGTGGGTCTCTTCACTTAACGAGGTGATCACCTCGTTAAGTGAAGTAAAGAGACCCACAGTTTTTCGTGAAATTGGAAACGCAACCGCCGACCTTGAATGTCAAATGGCGAAGTTTGACATTTGGCATTCATCCTAAATAGCTCATTTGAGAGGGTATAATATTTATCTCATAATAATTATTGCGTAACCGTTCAATTTTACACCGAAAATTTTACGATTACCCTCGTGTCCCCTCCAACATCCCCCATCCTCCCCCTCCCTCTAACCGCGGTTGCCACAACGTAACTTACAGGCGCACTTCCCAACTCGCTGAAAAGAGAGAATTATATTTAAATGAGTTTTCAACTGGGACTGGTAATTTATAGCTGTATTGTTCGGACGGAACCGAAACCGTCGAGAAAATATCCCCCCCGCGAGATTCCATTAGAGATTGGTGCCTTCGCAAATTGCGGAAGGTTGCCCCGACAGTTAGTTCCGTCACTCTGTCCACGTAATTACGTTAAATCATTCGATGGCGCGCGGGGCAATCGCAAGGGCACTCTTCTATTGCTTAGTTACAAGTTAGCTTTGTTATAAATCGTAGACGATGCTAACACTACTATGTAAGTCCACGATATAACTAATAGTAAAATATTGCATGTAATAGTAAAATATTGCTAATAACTAAAATATTGCATAATAAGTTGTGCATACACCATAGAATTTGCAAAAAGTGGCGGTCCAATGTCCAATTCAATCCGAGTGTAACCTTGTCACACTCGGTATCTTCTTATGTTTTTTATATATATACGACCGGGTGGCTGTGCCCAAAAGTTCAAAGGACGATTAAGACACAGCTAATAACACCACTCCTCGCGAAACCACGCTCAGGGAGGCGCCATGCCAGCTACAAGGCGGACAAAGAGGTCGTTGTCTAATTTATTAACACGCCTTTTGAAGACTCCCAGGTTTATAGGTGGTGGAGAACACACTCGTCGGAAGACCGTTCCATATTTTCGCCGTACGATATAGGAACGATTTCGAAAAGCGATGCGTTCTCAGAAGTTGTGTGTCAACAACATGTGGATGTTCCGAGGGAGTCCGGCGGGTGTGACGAATACGGATCGGGGCAGGAGGGATGAGGGAGGCCAGTTCTTCGGAACATCGGCAATGGTATGTAGCAGGTCATATATGTATTTTTAAAGACGAAACGAACGAAACAGTGCAACAATACAAACCATGTGCCGCTAAACCTGCTGAATTAATTTCCCCTAATGACATAACGTCTTAGAAGAAAATGAAAAACAAAGACGGTTCTAACACCCAACAAAAACAATGTGGAAACAATATTGTATATAACTTGAATGCTCCAATCCAACTGACTAACGATAATCCATGATTATTCAGTTTTCAACCACTTCAATACCTCGACAACAGTGGCTTTTCATGTGTACCTACCTACTCTTGGAATAAATCCCAGGCTTATGAAATTTCCAGTAATGAAATAACAAATAGCGGCGATTTGTGAAGTGTCGCCGCGCCTATTATTTCAATTTAAATGAAGGAACTTTCCGAGTAGACGCAGCGCCCCCGGGGGACGCTGATTCCAAGCAGCTTAACGCACTCAGCAAAGTATTAATTGAATAAAGCAGCGAGAACCCACCGCCCCGACAGAAATATCCATGGACCTGCCGAGTGTGACGTCATAGACGGCGCTGTGTAAAAAGAAAGAAAGTAGGTACATATACTGGAAAACTTAAAATAATGCCTAAATTTTTTTTTTATTATTTTGGATAAATAAAAAAAAATCGATTAAAATAAAATGGCGATGAATACATGGCGGGAGCAGGATTTTAAACCAGCACTGTGATGCCGAGAAGTGCAAAGGGGTAGATGAAGAGACTGATTTTGAGGAAATTAAATATAAATAACTGGTCCAACGTGTTTTGGTAGTAGGAGACCTCTAAACTTCCATATTATTCGTGACATTTCCAGCTGATTTATATATTGCACTTGAAACAAGACAGACAGGAATAGATACAAATACCTGATCGGTCTGAGTCTAAGTAAAGTTGACGAAGAATCAGTGGGAGCTACTTAATTGGCAGGAAGTCTGCGTCCTCAACTCGTGCGTCCGAGACGAGTTCTTCGCCTGAATGAAGTCATTCGGAGGTCCGTCACGTAAAATCGGAGCATGCACCTGAAAATCGTCAAAGCAACCAGTTCTTTAAAATAATAAAAAAACTTCATAAAGTGCGCCGTGAAAGAAATTGGAGATAAATTTATTTAAATAAATATTTGTACAGATTGCTGTTTTATTTTAAGACGAGATTGAATGAACGTAACTGCTGTAATTAATGTAGAAACGACCCTCGATTAGTTCTTATCAAACAATAGCTCAAAACGTTGACTTTGCGGTCAAGCGACCTTTGCATTTCCACAAGGATAAACATTTTGCAAGAAGTTGGACCCCAGCAGGTTGGAATGGACGTTTCTTTCAGGCGCACGCAGTTTTACCCGATCGCACTGCCGCGGCCGGTAAGTGTGTGCGCTTACTGGAACGAAAGAGTTCTAACAACCGAAGAGGTCTCAATGCGACCTCGAAGCCGAGCGGCGTTCAAAAGACTTACGCCGAGACAAAGACTTGTTGAGAATTTCCACAAAGTTCGCGGGGACAATTATCATTTTGCCGAGATTCTTCGCTGCCGCCATTGTTTCCGACTTCGCTCGATGTTTTAAACCATTGTCTATTGTAGTCGTTCGCCTCGTTGTTTAAACGAAGATATTTCCTAGTAATCTGTGATGCTGTGCTCTTATCGATGAGTTAATGGAGCGAAATATTACTACGATTTATTGTTCAACTTTGCGTCTTTCAGTTTTCCGCCTCTTCAGTTCAAATTTTATTTGAATGCAGCAAAGCTGAACTCGAGGGCCGACGCGCGTCCGCGTCTCGGCGTCTTTCTTGAAAACAGGAAATTGTGTTTCTCGTTTCATATTTTATTATTCTGGTTTGTGTAAATACAGTTCTAGCCAATTTAGCGGAGTTCTGAAATTCGATTCAGCTTTAAGGATGTTTGTCTATAAATTCTCGAACAACGCACGAGAATAAATAATTATGAGGCCTTGTTTAAAATATATTTTTTATAAGGCCATAAATATTTGCGAATGTTGATTGCTCACGTTTAGTAACCATTCATTATGTTTTATTTAATACACTTACTTATATAGGTTAAAGGAAAACGCATGGTAGACTAGGTAGGTACCGAACATCATTGCCGGGCGTCCCCTTCGTGACGGTGGGCCATGTATAGTTTGAAACCGAGTTTTGATTCAAATCTGACTCAAAAGTACTGAGCAATCGGAAGGTAAATAAATAGTAAACAAACCATCCAAAGATTGCCTGGGAGAAATCGCTATAAGGGATACGTCCGCATTTGCCCTCATGTAAATGATTTATCGTTTGTTACTATAAAATGTTTTCGGAGCAATAAAGTATTTCTATCTATCTATCTAACAGCAAATCGGTAGGTAACACAATAAACCCCTGCATGGAACTCGAAGCATCTCAATACTCGGGGCGTCTTTATAAGAATTATTATAGTTTGTTATGTGAGTACAAAAGATATTACAATTTTCAAGTAAATGAAATGTCTACATATAGGTACCAAACAAACGTTCGCTCGATTTCCTGAGGCAGCGTATCAGTGTGGCCATCCAGCGAGGCAACGCCGCTAGCGTCCTCGGTACAGTGCCCACATCGTCACACCTGGAGGAGGGTTATTAAGTTTTATATTGGATTTATAGGTTTATATTTTATTTTTTAGTTAGTTTTTAGTTTTTAGTATTTTTTAGTTATAGTTTTTTATTTTATTTGATAGGTAGTTTAAGTTTATTTAATAATTTTAATTGAAATAATAATAATATATATTTTAACAAACGATCTTAATTTTTTATTTTTTTTTATGGAAACTGACACGGTTGGCTACATCACCTACAACGTCCGTGATGTCAGCCCATAACACCGGGTGAACTAGGTGCCATGTCAGTTGCTTCCCCCTTTGATCGTGCCGGCTACACTGAACTGGTCGGAAAACACAAACTATTTACATAGCCGTTTGGACCGACGTTTCATTCAGTGCGGTGGTACCAACCCGGGCGGGTTAAGCCCTACCACCAAGTAAGATTAGGAGGGAAGGGACCTACAGTTTTACGAGGAATCCGAACCTCGGTCAGCGTCCAACGGTCAGCGGTCACCCATCCAAGTACTGACCGCACCCAGCGTTGCTTAACATTCAATAGCGACAGTTGACTGTCTGCACCACTGAGCTATCGAGGCTGACAAACCTAAATCTAAAAATCGTAAATCTAAACCTAAAAAAAATTTTTACGCCGTCCAGGGACAGACGATCCGGAATTGCAGCGGTGCCGGGAGCCACCAACGACGTCGGTGCCCATTAAACGAGATAGAAAATCTCATCCATGGGCACCGATGGCGGAAAGTTCCCATAACGCTCGCAGCGTTCCCCCTCTGCACGGCCAAACTGACGCGCTGGAGGAGGAACTATATACACGGTGTTGCAGTTGCCCCCGTAATACTTTTAACTGACATAAGGGGGTTATTGTATATGTGAAACTAAACAACTTCTGTGGCGAAAAAAAATGTTTTGAAACAAAAAAAATATATTTTTTCCATACAAATTTTAATGCGTATTCTCAAAATGTATGGAGAAAAAAATTTTTTTTTCTTCAAATTATAAAGTCGTAGAACAAAAGTTGTTCTATTGCACGTACAGAATCACGCCCTTTCGGGTTTTACGGTTGGGGTTGCAACACCGTGTACTTTTATTTCAATGTATCAAAATAATGTTATCATTTCTAGACGAAACGATATGTGGCGAAATATGTTGAGGTTTACCAGTATGCCACTTAGTGGAGCGTACTATATTATAATTATAATAAAATAAAATTAAAGTCCGCGTCCGCCAACGAGACCCTCAGTGCGTGGGCACCAGAATCAAAAGAGTTCGTCGACAAGTCTGGTGACCCACGTGCCAAGGCTCATCTCGTACGGCGAATTAGCCTCGAAATTCAGAGGGACAACGCAGCCAGTGTGCTGGGTACCGCAGCTGGGGCGGCGACGACGGTCGAATTGGAAAAATTTTCGTACCTATTGTAATATTATGTATTTTAGTTTTAATTTATATTAGTTTAATTTTATTTAGTATTAGTTTATAAAGGTTTTTAAAATTTGTAAAGATACCAATACTGTAGAAATAACTACCAGCCAAGCCTCCAATAAAAAAAAATCATCTTTATTACCTCCGAGGTCAGGCAATATTAAGGTGTGATAACTTGATAAGAGGCCGTGGGTTCTTACTCAAAATCGATACTCCCCGTACACGCCACTCGTTATTACAACAACCCATCACCTTCTTAGGTCGAGGTCGGCGCGACCGAACGACGGACAACTCAAGGTCACAGGCAAAGTCGCTGGTAACAATCAATTATTTACGCAGGGATTCGGTTACATCAACAAAATATTAACTAAACAAAGTGTCGATAACTGAACAAACAGCGAAGGTAACACGATTACCTTACGTAACCAATGTTGCCTCAGGCATCTCAGAAACCCAATGTTGTATACTTATATATTTACTAGCTTTTTCCCGCTGCTTCGCTCGCGGTAGACTCGGATTAACAGGAAATATGATTTAAGCGCAAATCTCTATCTCGAAAGAAGCAATAATTTTGGTAGTTCGGTTATCACAGCGAAGAAACTTCGCTGGATACTTTTTTTACGTCCACTTAGTCTATCTACATTTACAAGAATGTTTGCCATTGCCTACACAGTACGAGTCATCACTATAATATAACATTTTTTCTATAAGCGTAAACCATTCATATAACATGTTGGAGCCAATTGGAGCAGGCCAGTCTCCACAAACAGCACCCGTTCACGAGCATCACGCCAGGGCCAGCTATCGCCTCCCTCAACCATATTTGAGGGTGAGAGGCGACCCTGACCAAGTATCACCGTAAGCAAAGCCCTTAAAGCGATGCACTACCCCAGCGGCAACACGACATGACTTTTTTTACGATTTTTGTGCACATTAAATTTTAATACTATTGCTTCAGTCACACATTCATAAAACATATTAATATTAACAATGTTGTTGTTGTTGTTTGCTGCCCAGCCTCTTGGGAAGGCGGGTGGGCCATTCTCCGCACTGAGACCTCAAGACGGTCCGTTGTACGTTGATAATATTAACAATTTCACAAATAATTGATAATTCTGACTACAAAAGACTTAGTAATTAAGTGTATCAGGTGTAAAGAGCATTTGTCAAAATTTTATACGTAGTTTGTATCAACTCAAAAATGTTAGTACATTACGCATACTACAACATAGTGTAATAAATTGTCAAAAAAAAAAAAATAATATTAAGATACTTGAAGTATCAAGTTGTCAATCGATTAATAAGTTGAGGTACAAATCTTACCTAGTCAAGCTCTAACTAATTATGTAGTCAGAACCTCAAGATCATTAGCTCAGCCGTAAGACTATTTGGCGTGATGGTATATAGCCTATAGTAAGCCTCAAGAGCCTCAATCTTTCCATTGGCGCAAACCGCACTACATCTGTTGTGTGGTTTCGGAGTTTATCTCAAACATACATACAGACAGACGTTCCCTTTTACAAGAAGTTTCATTTGTCTTCACAGTAATCTGGTCCTAGACGACGTTTTTGCCATCATATAATACTAAAAAGTAGAAAATAAAAAAACGCAAGTAACAATATTTAAAAACAAGCTTTTATATTGATAAAAATTAACTAAAAAGTAAAAAATAAATTTATTCCGATTGGAAACAGGGCATTTTTTACAGTTTTCAAATAAAACCGTGTTACATTTGACAGAAGGAGAGAACAAGAGGGTGTAACACGCTTTTATTTTAAAACTGTAAAAAATTTAGAAAATGGCTTGTTTCCAATTTGGAATAAATTTATTTTTATTTTTTTAGTTAATTTTTATCTATATTAAAACTTGTTATTTAAATTTTTTGTTACGTTTTTTCTCTACCAAAACCGAGGCACGGTAACAAGCAAACAATATTCATCGATTAACACCATCATAGTATTCCACGCGATTGTTCAAGTAGTTTGTTGCCAAAGTGGCTCACCACACTTTGGAAAACAGCTCAAAACACCTATGTAAATTCGACACAAGTTTTCGCAACCTCAGGTCTAGTGCTGTAAGAAAGTTGGCCCTAGTCGCTCCCGGAGGATTTTCTGCCCTATCTTCGGCAGCGTCCTTTGAAGTCCGAGGCGCGCTACTTCCCTACGTCGCGTCGGCGTCGAGGAGTTGAAGTGTGCGGGCTCTCGCGACTCCGCGGCCGATATTTCAAAGCATATCGTGGCTCAACGACCGGGCAAATACTTTAGGCGAGTCGCCTTGGGGGAATTGAGAGGATGCGGAGTGTCCTCCACGAGCCATAATAAGGCTAAATACTCGTAACTTGGGGAATGGTGCTTGAGCTCGCTCGTGCGCGGTAACGTAGTCGTAAGTCGGGCCCAGAGCTCCGGGTACTCTTCCTAGCGCTTATTAAACTCTAGAACACCAAACGGGGGAACTTATTTTTTCAGTCTCGATTTTTTTAATAGCATTAATTTATTCACTTACTATGAATAAACTCAACGCCATAATGTCAACCTACGAGGACCGCCGCATCTTAACAACCTTACCATAAATACCATGTACGGTTTTGTTTGATTCGATATTGATTTTTTTTAAAGTCATGATGATTTATTTTCCTGTGATTGTCTTCGATAACGATTATAAAAAAAAACAGGTTTTTATTCACCTATGGTATTTACACTTTTCTCCTAACCTCAAGGAACCAACAAAAAGTGTATCACTGCCTTATTTTCTTACACAATGCGGTTCATGAATGGGCTGCAAGATGTGGTCTACTATTAACCCATCTAAGTCGCAGGCCATCATAATCGGTTCCACAAAACAATTGGGCAAGCTGAATAGGGATACCCTTCCAGCTGTTACCCTTAATGGAATAGTTATTCCTTATACCAGGCAAGTAAAAAATCTCGGCCTTATATTAGACGAAACACTATCATGGAACCTTCAAGTTCGAGAGGTTAGCCGCAAGGTCTATGGCAGTATGCACTCTCTTCAACGGCTGAAAAACTTCATACCTGTGGGCACCAAGACTATGCTTATCCAATCTCTTATTCTTCCCATTCTCGATTATGCCGATGTCTGTTATCTCGACTTAAATGCCGATCTTCTCAACAAACTTGACCGCCTTCTCAACTTGGGTATTCGTTACATTTTCGGTTTACGCAAGTTTGACCATATTTCTGAGTTTCGTGCTCGTCTCCAGTGGCTTGACATTCGGCATCGCAGGAATACTCACATACTCTCTCTTCTCTTCTGCACTCTGAATGACCCTGGCGCACCTAAATATTTGAGTGAACGGTTCCAATACCTCAGTTCTCATGGGCTGGGCTTGAGGTCCGCTGACAACCTACTTCTAACCATACCGGGTCACTCTAGTTCGTGCTACGCTGACTCTTTCACCGTTCGTGCAGCCAAGCTGTGGAATCGGCTACCTCTATACATTCGTATTTCTCCTACTATCAAAATTTTTAAAAATAATATTTACAATTATTACTTGACCTCCTCAGTGTAACATTTTCTGCACATTAGCACTGTTCTCCCAATGGCCAATTATATATGTATGTAAGTATGTATTTATTTACTAATTATTGTATAAATATATATTTAGGTATTTTAATATATGTATATATAATATACAGGAACAAGTACTATGTATACTTATATATTATATATTGTAATCATGTATGTATGTTTATTTATACCAATTTATTTAGTTACTATTCTCTCACATTATCTGTGCGCCTACTTATACACATTTACCACATCCCAAAGGTTTGCTCTAACATAATGCAGATCTGCATTCAGCCGACCTTTTTGTACCTTATTTTATCGAAAAATGGTGTACAATAAAAAATAAATACGAATACAAATACAAATTATTTGCTACTAATAATTGATAGTATCTACTCAAAGCATTGAAGACACACAGGTTAAAGGATTCAGGAAACACACTCGCCGGAAGACAGTTCCACACCATAGCGGTGCGACAAAGAAATGATTTTGAGAACCGATGCGTTCTCAAAAAGCCAATGTCAACAACAAAAAGGCGTTCAGTTTCTCTGCGACGAGTGCTGCGAAGATAGTTTGTATAGCCTGGAATAAGGGATGCAAGTTCCTCCGAGCAGCGTCTGGACGAACCTGGACGCAGCTGGACGTGGGCAGTTTGTACGAAGGTTCGCATTTGGAAGAGCTCGTGGAAGGTGCTGACCCATATTGGTCGTCCGATTGATCGTCAAGAAGTGCCTAGACAAGAATCCAAGAAGATTTCCATGATCTCCGCGTGCACCATCACCTATTCGTCGTTTTTACACCATATCCATCATTCTACATTTAAGTGGTCACCCTCGCCTCACTCTCGCCCCCTTCCTACAAGTTTAGAATTTCCACATCCTATCTCGTTGTTTGTTACAACTTAATAATGTATAAATCATTTATATACAAAAAATAAATATAAATACCAAGTTTAAATTAGGTAACGTTAAATGACAAAGTGAAAGTAGATGTGGGCACGGCAATCTATGTAGCTAAACAAAGGCTCATAACCCACAGACGCAAACCAAACTTCGCACCCGTGTTTGTTCGACTCAAACATAATATTTCATCCTCAACCCACCCTTTATCACATTACATATTTTGTTCTCTGAAACAACACCGCGCCACCATCGCTCGGCTTTATTCTAAAATGAAAAACGAGGCCGTTTTCTGCGCCACCGCCGTTTTTAAACAAATAACGGCTAATCTAGATCTCTTTGAGGCTCATCTATTCATTTCATTAGGGTGACCCAGTTTTACCACCCCCGTGCACATGATGGCGCTTATACACTGGCTCAGTGCACCCTTAACCTGAAACGATCAGTTAAGTACCTATGCACTTAGCGTTATAGAATTTATTGAGCGAATCCTATTGGTTTGTATTAACTAAACTGATGTCTCGGGAAATAGTCTGATTCGGAAATAAAACAACGAACTAAATTATACCCAAGAACAGCGATCGGCTGCTGTCTTCTCCCAGACGGCAGCGCGGTTTCTTGTTCTGTGATTATGCTTGACGAAATCAACGATGATGCAACGATATACAGCGAGTTTCAGGATAGGGTTTAGTAACTTCAGGGTTCGAAAGGTGTCCATATTTGAAGACGAACAGCTCTGAAACATTTTCCCAGATTCGGTAATTTTATGGTACTTTTTGATTAAAATCGATTCATCAAGATTTGGTGGACGGATCACGTCCGCCTTTAATAAATAAAAATAAAATCATTAACTCATAGATATAAATGGTTATGTTGCAATACATAACTAGTAGAATTAAACTGCATGTAGTTAAATTCCAAATACTGAAAACTCATTGACATTAAATGAAAAAGGGGACTGGACCTAGACAGTACTTTTGTCAGATCTCCCCAGACTCATTGTCCATCGAGTTTTTATTATAATTTCCAATTTTTCTATGAAAAAAAATACGGAATTTCGATTTGAGTGATAAGGATTTTTTTCTTCTAATAATGAGTACTTTCTATTCCTGAAGTTTCTCTAGCCTATCCTGAAACATCCTGTATACGTTCGACAAGCACATATGTTTCTTCGGTAAAAGAATAAATCTCCATATGGCCACTGATATGACCGTAAGCTGGAGAGGTGCGGGGTGACCGCTCGACCGTTGGAGGCTAACCGTGGTTCGGATTCCACGTTAAACTGTAGGTCCCTTCCCTTCTTACCTTTTAGGTGGTAGGGTTTATCCCGGCCTGGTTGGTACCACCGCACTAAGCGAATCTTCGGTCGAAACGGCTATATAAATAGTTCGTGTTTTCCGTCCAGTTCAGTGTAGCCGTGTCAGTTTTTATAAAAAAGAAGCTATTTGCCTAGTGTGAAAGAGCCTCTCCTCATACCCCTGTATCCAGAAGACAGGATATAGTATATGGGCATCTGATGCAGGTGACGTGTATCGTCATTACTCTGGCATATTTTTTTTATATATATTTTCGCAGACGCGCGGGGCGCCAGGGGAGCGAAGCGAGGGCTGGATAAAATGATTAATAGCCTCCGGTCCCCCTGTGGCTTTACGTTGTAAATTTATGTAGTGCGATTAAGACCTGCAGGTCGCTACTAAGTTGACGAGACGTCGATAGGCTCTGGCGAGGAGATTTTGATGGATGATGAGGCGTCTCGAGCGTTCTACGCCACTTAATAAGCTAACATACCACTTATTAGGGAGGTGACAAAAACTGAAGTGCTTCTGTACGTTTTGGTGATTTAAAATTTGTGCTATGAACATATCGTGAAAAGTAAGCCAACTGAGCTTGCTTATATACGATTGCGGAGTCGTGTTAAAATGTAGTGTACTAACTACGAGTACATTCCAAATGTCAGTATCTCATTAAATGAAGGAATAATTAAAGGTTTTGTGCCTGAAGCACAAACATTTGATTTTATACTCTACAACTATTTTGTTCTGCCGTATTAATTTGTTGCTTACTACAAATTAACATTGTTTCGTTAACAAGTCAAAATGTTACAGATTTAGATAAAAAATTACATTACAAATTCAATGTCCCTTCAATTTCGCATATGTATAAACACATCTTCGTTCGGAAATAAAAAAAAACTGTACCTACTTACCTCAAAATCTGTGATGCACCCGTAGACGGAAAAAATGTTATATAATATTTTTTTATGATCGAAGGATGCCCCTCTTTCAGTAGCAGTGTATCATAATATTATACATACATACATACATATCACACACGCTGAATCCCGACAATCGGGGTAAGCAGAGTAATCGGTGTTGTGCTGCAAGAAATCGGGTAAATTACAGCACAACACCGACCACCACGTTTCGCAAATTATTCCAACAAGATTCAATCGATCAAGCAGCAAGTAAGGCACGAAGACCCACCTGCTGCATGACTCGGTGGAAGTACCATGCCAAGGTGAGAGGTGGCGAGCCTATCGCCCTTTAGCATGGCATCTTGTCCTTATCCCTTAGTCGCCTTTTACGTCATGCACGGGGAGAGATGCAGTGAGGCTATTCTTTTTAAGTACCGGCCCCACACCCCATTATATTATAATTTTCAGAATTATATTCTTAGCGCAATTTTCAAAGAGTATAATATCTAGAAAACTAAACGTCCATTGCATTCTCGTATCACCCCTTTGACGCGCAAATTCACCCTCCGGAACAAAGCGGAGATGAAATTTTTATTATTTTTCTAAACGACGTGCTGAATAAAGATATTAGCTACATCTGTCACTAGCGAGTGGCGATGTAATTGCCTCAATTTCCTAGAGGCTGTTGTTCAGTTTTATTGTTCATTTTATTGGTCTCCTCAGACAAGAAGGAGATTATTGGCCTATAAAATACTATGTAACACTTGTTTTACATCAATGGTTTTATTGGAGGGACTAAACTGACAATTTCAATCATTGCGGTGCACGATGCTCTCTCTCGCCTTGCCACTCTCAAGTTACTGCTCAATCGTAATACTGAGACGGAGCATTTCATTGCTTCTCTTCGCCGTTAAATTAAATCAATTAACATCGAATCTGATAATAATAAATGCACAATAACAAATACAAAATTGGGAAATACCTATAAAATTAAATTAATATTTATAAGAGCATACAAAATGTCTACAAATTTATTTTGAAATATATAATATGTAGTTCCTTAATAATATGTTGGTCAGCCGATTTGTATCCCTATCTTTAGAGGACAGTACTCTTGTAGATGGGTCCGCCCGTGTTGTGCCTAGTTGTTCAGAAAATAATACAGGAAAAGCAATAGAAAGCATGTCTTTCTCAACTCAGATGACGTCGAGAATTCGGGATGCGCATTGCGCATCGCAGTCACCATCAATCTTGCTGAAATCTCAGGTGGAGCTCCTATCCTAACGCAGTTTTCAGCTCGCGCTTTACTGCCTTCAGTTTTATCTATTACCCACCGCAAGAGGGGACATAAACTGTTCTCTGTTTACTGTGCTTTTACGGGCGTTCCACTAAAGTGAGCGCGGCTCTTTAATACATTCCACACTGTTCTTGTCGTAGTGGATGTTATTTTCCCCATATCCTAGATGATAGCTTTTAATTGCTGAGAATTTTATCTATTTCGGAAAAGATGTAAAATTCAGTAACTGAAGCCATGCACTATCGTTAAAAATTACAAATGTATTTAAAAAAAAAATACGAACAAAAATTGTCTGAAAATTTTCCACGAAGTTTGATCCAAACTTAAATATTATTCATGTAGATATGGCTAAGTTCGAATTATTTTCATTTGATTAATAATTCAGTAGGTACTTGTGAAACTTTCACAAGTTCTTAGTCTTTCTTTGTGTGGTTATTAAATAAAATAATATATAGGTAGATATTTATATATTTTTTATTAAAACTGAAATAATTATAGCAACACGTAAGACGCCAGGCCATTCTAAGGTCATAATATGAAAAATATACCTAAATTTTTTTTTCTTTTTTATGGAAACTGACACGGTTGGCTACATCACCTACAACGTCCGTGATGTCAGCCCATAACACCGGGTGAACTAGGTGCCATGTCAGTGCTTCCCCCTTTGATCGTTATATAGAGTTGTCTTTAATAAGTATTCTATTATTATTTTATCTTCAATTCTCACTTCAACTTCAAGTATCTTCAACTCCTTTGCTACCACCTACTTATGTAAATTCCACTATATTATTCGAATTTTAATCATCCAAAGGTTGATCATAAGAAATCTCTGTAAGTGATAAGTCCGCCTTTGCACCTTATTTAAATGTTCTAATGTGTTTGTTAATGTTACATGTTTCTTGGAGCAATAAAGGATTTTCTATTCTATTACCTGTTCCAGATGTATTGACAAGTATTGCCGGCGAGCGTGTAGCTCGTGCCCCGACATCGTTGACCTGAGTTTAAGAGATAAAGTTAATTTTGTTCTACCTATATCAACTCTTAACTCAAAGCACGTATGAACATTTCGCTGCATCATTTCAAACGAGTGGATAATTTTCTTTGGGGGGTTATGGGATTTTGCTGCGGAATGTATATAAATATATCTATCTAACTTAAAGTTATCTACTTGGGCCTCTTACTATTTTAAATAAACTAGCTTTTGCCCGCGACTTTGCTCGCGGTAGACTCGGTTTCGTGCGACAGGGACGACGCTCTACAATGGGATTGTCTCTTTCTAAAGCTCTACACACATTATTTTCTGACGAGAAATGTACAGATCTTTAGAAAATCCAATTTAAACGCAAATATATATATATATATTTCTTTTTATATTGCTACATCACCTACAACATACGTGATTTCAGCCCATAACACCGTGTGAACTTGGTGCCACGTATGTGCTTCCCTTCTCTTATATCCTATCTCTGTCTACCGTCCATACTATATTTGATACTGTTCAGCCCTAAGGCTATTTAGCGTGATGGTATATAGCCTATAGTGAGCCTCAAGAACTACTCTTTCCATTGGTGCAAACCGCTTCAAAATCTATTCAGTGATAGAGAGATAGAGAGATAGAGAGATAGAGAAATAGAGATATAGAGAGATAGAGATATAGAGAGATAGAGAGATAGAGAGATAGAGAGATAGAGAGATAGAGAGATAGAGAGATAGAGAGATAGAGACATGTTCATTGTATTATGTTTCAGTAAATCTTGAATACAACACTTCACTTCACGGATAACATTAGAGCGCCCTGATGACCGATCACTAGAGTACACGAAACCTGAATATTTTAAAATATTTCTTTTCTAACCTAATCCTCATGTTAGTCTGTCTAGTTATGGTGTTCCTTCACGAATACAAGCGTTGTTGCTGTTCTCACTGCTGTTGGGAGGTGCGCCGGGACGCTCCTGCCTGCATGAAACGGCGGCGGCCTAATCTAATCACTAACCTACACCAGGCCTACCTACTTTTAATGTGCTACCTTCTAGCCAAAATCCTTGAATCAATACATACATACAAATATACAGCATCGGGATAAGCAGAGTAATCGGTGTTGTTCTGCAAGTACTCTTGTAAATTACAGCACAACACCGACCACCACGATTAGCAATGTATTAGGCCAAGATAACTATCAAGCTGCAAGTAAGGCACGAACCCACCTGCTGCATGACTTCGTGGAAGGACCATGCCAAGGTTAGAGATGGCTGTCCTGTCGCCCTTTAGTACGGCACCTTGTCCTTATCTCTTAGTCGCCTTTTGCGACATGCACGGGGAGAGGTGCAATGGGGTTATTAATTTTAAGTACCGGCCCCACACGGTACATACTTGGATTCACTTGGTAGCAATATATAGAGGAAGAACATTTAAATCGGTATGGACGTCAGACTGTCCAATGCTTATACGAGAAACAGCGTCGCCGAGCTGTGCGGGTGGCGGAGGGGACGGCGCGCGCTCTGATTGGGTGGTATCGGGCGGTATAGCGCTCTGATTGGTTGGTAACGAATGGCATTTGTACGTTTATACAAACGTCGTGTTACGCTGGCGCGGGGAAGGTCCGACGTCCTTACCTATTAAATGTTCTTGATATAGAGTCGACATGCAGCGTGCAACCGTTTCATGAAAAATACCGCAACATTTATGTGCCGCGGTACATGTTACGGTCTATGTTCATAGTCATATTCCAAGATGCTCCTCGTAACATAAACCGTAGAAGTCGCGAGATATCTCCGGGGACATTTACCTCCTAGTAAATCCGAGAATTTAATGTATCCGGTAATGTGGAGACATTAAGTCTCGGCCGATTCTCCAATACGAGCATTGTTGCAGAGTGGCGGTTACGGCCAAGGCACGCTGTTCTCACTGCGCTCGCGGAGGCGAGCCGGGGCCTTTCTGTCCTTGGAGCTGGCGGGGCGGGGCGCCGCGCGTCTGGTGCACGCGGGGGCGGGGCCCACGCGCGTGATATACCTGGCCGTCACGCTGCACGACTTTCGCTGGCATCGGTTGGCTATCAGGTAAGTCGATAAGGTTAATATTCAAGTATTTCAACAATAATTGGTCCGTAGTTTGGTAGGTTAAAAATTACATCCAATAATACAATACACATATTTTTTTTAGAAAGCGCGACATGTGGCGCCCATTCACCCAAAAGGTGTCTAACGACGCCCATGGACATTCGGACGTACGCGGGGGTTGCGAATGCCATGCCGGCCTGGCAGGTGCCTATTCGCGCCTCTCTCGAAGGAAACGAAACTATACTTGGGAGGGAATATGTGGGCAGGGAGAGCGTTCCAGAGTTTACCAGTTCTGTGGAGGAAAGATCTGCAGAACCGATTGGTACGCATCCGCGGTAAGTCCAGCGTATAGGGATGCAATCCTTGCCCAGTGCGCGTTGTGCGGAAGTGGAAAGGGGACCGCGGGATCGCGTTAAACAGCTCCTCCGAGCATTCCCTATGGAATAAGCGATAGAACATTAAAGAAATGCGCCTGTTTCATATTATGATTCAATTCTAGCTGCAAGCATGCGTTAAAGTCTACATACATACATAGCGTCAGGCCTGTTTCTCAGTGGGGTAGGCAGAGACAACGGATCTCCAGTTGCCACTATCCTGGCACACCTCTGCCGCCTCTTCCACTCTCATAATGTTTTTCATACAAATCTCTTCAATTGTAGTATTGTTCTATGTATAATTTTATTTTACAACCTGTTTCTGAACAATACGCAAGTAAAATAACAATATATTGAAATATTGTAGCAAGTTCTACCATTTAGAAAACCACAATATTAACAAACCTTATCGCATCTTTCAAAGGATTCATATCAATGCTTTCTTTGTACAAATAATCTTTTTGAAGGGGTTTATTTTTAATCAAATTGAGAGCCTTAAAATTAAATTTGTAAATTTCACCAAAAGAAATATTTGATCAAATAAGCAATCTTCTAAAAATATATCAAGATAATACCAATGGGTCTGAAAATGTATTATAAGCAATTTAGACGTGGTTTTTCAGAGTAATAACGCTTGGATATTAAATGTAATGACTTCATTATTATTAATTTATTGCACACAACACAACACAATTAATTATGTAATTTCATAAGAACAAAATTGATTAAATCGGATAGATGAATGAAACAAAGTCAAAGTTATCTTCATACAGTGCTCCTGCTCCCAGCATTAGTATTTAGTCGGGGTTTATTTCCTGTAATTTTTTTCTATCTCATTCTCTCCTACGTTCGCCGTCTCGCTCTCGCGCCTCTGTTTCGAGTGAGTTTACCTTTCGCCAGCGACACACAGTTCTAGGAATAGACCCGCTGGTATTTGTCTAGCCGCACTTTTCCCAATTTTAACTCCTATTCTATGCCTTTCTATTCCTTCATTTAATATTTTTTTTATTAAAAGTTCAACATAATATGGCGCCGAGCCACCCATAAGTTGTCTAAAGACGCCCATGGGAATTCGGTCGTATGCGGGGGTTGCGAATGCGATGCCGGCCTGACAGGTGTCCATTCACGCCCCCTCTTTAAGGACCCGACTTATTATAATGTTTAATTTGTTACACCAGTTGTAGCAACTGCTAACGACTATTGCTTCCCTCCAGCGTGCACGACGACAGTACGGTTCGTGCGTTCGTGGACTGCCGCTGGCTGCGCACGGATGTGTTGGAGAAGGACTCCCTAGATACGCCGAAGGACGCCGACCTCATCATAGGATACCTCTTTTCGGTACGTATTATAATTTGTTTATTTACTAGCGAGTACGCAGCTCCGCTGTACTACTCTGTGGCTGTACACTTCGACTCCCATACCAACTTATTCGAACAATAGCTTTAAACCTGTATAGCACTATTATAGCAGCTGTCTTAGGGTAAACATTTTACTTTGTATCGACTTTTATTCTCAAGATCTGTCTTTGTAGAAACCATTAATCAAAATAATAGTGCCTACATAAAAAGTAATTTTATTAAATTCATTTTCAGTTTCAGTAATTTCAGCTTTCTTATTGATCCAGTCGGTAATAAAGTTTAGTTATAATTTGTATCCACCTAAGCACAACGAGAATGGACGGGCAAGAAAACTAAATTTGGATTTTTTTATGATCATTCGTTAGTATTGGAGCAAGATATTTCATTCGAGGAAGCCTATGTATACAGCATGCTTTCTCTTAACACCGAATTCCATCTTCCAATCCTATACTGCAGTGCCATCTAGCATGATCAACATTAGTCAGTTGTGCAGTACTAGATGGCGTTGTAGTAGGTATTGTAAATATTATGTGTGTGAAATATACGAGTATATAATGATTTTATCACAAAAAGAAATAGCCTAAGGTCAGAGCCCGTACATGTACACGACAGATATCCCACGAAGATCTTACTTACGTCTTACATAGAGTGATATTTACTAGAGAACTCACTTCATAAAATGTCACGTCTAAATGACGTCCCAAGGCGGCGGGGAGATAAGAAAACCGAGGGCTCGCGGGTAGCTCAATTCTCTCGGCAGAGATCGGATGTACCCACTCTGGTACTGAACTTTGTTGAACGTCCACGAACGCCTCATAGCAAGTTGAGTAGGTACCTATTCTACAACATAGAATAGTTCTTGAATTCCCTTGAATTATTATTTTTTGAGTGAAATGTTTATTACATAAATTATTAATTAACTTGTATAAACTATGAATTTCATTTGTCATTTGAAAAAATAAACAAACTTTAATTATTTAATATTTAAGTTTAAATTTTGCAGCGCCATCTACAAGCGTTAAATCACATCGACTGATGTAGCTGAAATGCTAGATGGAGTATTATTTTGATGTGATGAAATCCCGAGCCTACCTCAGCCCATGACTTAAAACGTATTAAATTAATAGGTGCCATTACAGCACAACACCGACCACATAGGTGCCATTAATTATTAATGTCTCAGAATTAATACCGTTATAGAATTCAGATATATTGAACTATTGAACAACCCACCCACAATCACGACAGGTCACTTAAAACGTTTATCAATGAACTAATTAACTCGGTCCGGTGGTTATTCGCTATCAAACATTTCCTTTGCCTGTGTCTTTGCTAAAACCACAAGTGGCCTGGTTAATTCCTACAAAGGGGCCTCGGAATTATTATGCCTTTTGTCTTGAGCCGCCGTCTCGAGGTCGCTCCATTCAACACAATTTCAGCAGGCTTCCATCAGAGTGGACGTAATTCGAACCGTTCCATCTCAGTCTACACGGCGGCGAGCTGATTCAAATTGAAAGTTTTTGTTTCCGAGTTCTGAAATTCGCGGATTGGCCGCTTTCGCCCTACCTAGTTTACGATATAATATTTTATCAATATTTTTGACGTGATAACGTCTTATAAATTGATGAACACCGGCTGCACGCACGAATATCACGTCACGTTCCATCTGAGCCTGTGTGTGCAAGCGAGAGCGCGTAACAAGCGATAGAGAGGCACAATCAGCCCAAGCGTCGGCTTGTAAAAGTACCAGGGCCGCAGAAATTAAAACGAGGTTACTCGTACCATAATATCTGGCCGGTCGGAAAACATTTCAAATTTAGAATATTCATGAAACAAGGGTTGTATGGCGTTATCACGTAAAACTATCGTCCGTAAACCGACTTTACAGACAACCAATTTTTTTAATTGGGATATCAGTGCAAATAGTCACCAATGTCAATCAATACAA
Source organism: Nematopogon swammerdamellus (assembly GCA_946902875.1). Lineage (NCBI taxonomy): Eukaryota > Metazoa > Arthropoda > Insecta > Lepidoptera > Adelidae > Nematopogon > Nematopogon swammerdamellus. The sequence goes on from OX336345.1 coordinate 14,438,530, forward strand.
TTACATTAAAAAATGAAATATAAAAAATTGGCCAAGCGCGAGTTTTACTCACGCACCGTAGGTTTTGATTCAAACTACCTGTGGCGCCATCTATTATTTAGTAGCTTGAAAATGTACTAATTGATTCTTAGCAATCTTCTTGTATAGGGACCTCCTTGTTTAATTCTAATTTTTTTTTTACTTTTGCTTTTTTTATTATTTATGGGATATACGCCATAATAACACATATATATATATCTGTGACAATTTCAACCAGCTACGTATTACGTTTCAAAAGTTACAGAACTAGGGTACACGCATGCATGCTTTCTTAAAAATGTCAGATTTTCCAGCCAGAGCAAGCGATGGAGTTCCATAAAAATATTTTCACTCTAAATTCGGACTGTCTGTACGCACAATATATCAAGTGTTTGTATTGCTTCAGGGTGACCTGGAACAGCTAGTGATAGTGCCCGAAGCGAACGCAGCATCCCAGCAGTGTTCTAACCAGGAGGTGCCCGTGTACAGCGACCTACCCGACAAGCTCTCCGACAACACCATCGACGTCACCTAACTCCTGTGCAAGAACCTTGCCTGAACTGTATGTAAAATAACTAGTGTAGTCTTTATAAGGAGAACCTCCATTGCGCTACTCCAATGACATTGAGGATTAGCACAATATACATTTTGTAAAGTAATATAGCATTTTAAGATAGTGAAAATATTTTATGTTCTACACTTCAAACGTTCACATTTGAATGGTGTCTACATTCATTCATTGATAAGGTTAAGATAAGTGTATAGCAATAGATATATATTAAAAATAATGTAAATACACATTAGCTAAGTAAGTAATTACTTGTCTCCCACCGGTTTTAATAGGCGGTTGGTCTCATAAGTATTTTCTTCCATAATTAAAATGTAAACCAAAGATTGAAGCGTCCTACACTATCGTTATAAAACCCTAATCCCGAAAAAAAATTGCATTTTTATTGAATTAAACTGGAGTTTAAATTATCCAAGCTTTTGTTGAAGACGTGTGAATGTGAAATAAATATAAAGTGTAATAATGCCTAGTTACTACCAGTAGATACATTCTACAAAAAACTGTTCTCGATATTATTTGTAGGTAAGCCCTTTACTACCGCCTGTATAAAATCTACTTGAACACTATCAAAAGACCCACAAATTTCGGTCGTAGAGTTTATAGATTAATGTGTTTGTAAAGTTTCGCGTAAGAAGACTTCATTGTGGTCTAATTAGTAATAATTATTTAGATCTAGAAGTTAGGTATACTCAGTTTTCAGAGATTAATCTGACAACTTTAGTACCTAAGGCAGACAAATAAAATGTATCGTTCATTACTGTAAACGTTTGATACGAGAAGGCCAAAATTAATGTAATAATTGTAATTGTCTTGTTAAATTCATTAAAAGTGTAATAATATTAGAAAACGGTTGAAAATATTAACTTCTGATTATTTTGTTCATAGTTTTTTCATCATCTGTAATTTAGTTGTCCAACGGTCCTCTCTCTCACACGTCGGCAAAGGTCGTATCGTATACACTAACACCGTGACCTGCAACATTTTAAATTGTCTATTGTCTCGCTTTATTTTGAGTATTTATGAGATTTAATCTGTTTCACATGGAACCGATTTTTTAAGGTTAATTTTTGAAAGTGATATAAATTTGTTATATTATTTATGTTAGAATAAGCATTTTACGTATGAGAACGTATTCATTGTCGAATATTACCTAGTTTCAACATTAATAAATAATGTTTTTTTGCTTGTAAAATTGTAATTTTTTTTAGATAACATCATTAACTTCATTGCGCTTAGTCTTTCCTACATAGTCCACTTTGTATACATAGTAGGCTGTAGATCTGATACACTATGTTGTTTCCTACGTTAATTTTAAAATGTGTTTCAGATGGGTTTGTTTAATCTATTGTTTAAAAATAACTGTACGTGAATTTTTCATACAAATAAATTACTATAAATCGTATAAACGAATATCTTGTTTTATTATCATTCCCATGAATAATTTTATATTTGAAAGAGAGTATTTATGACATCTTAAAAGCTTTAACTTATATGGGTTTCTCTTTTCGTCATCGGCAATTTAAATTATAACTATACGTGTCTTTGTGGTTATATTTAACTAAATACTGCGTATTTTTTTGAAAATATTCACTTAGAAAAATTAAAACTATTCGAACATCATTTCACGAGAAATGTTTTGTTTTGGCAAAATAAAGACTTCTATAAATATACTTTCTTCCTGAAATAATATGCAAAATGCCTAGTTTATAGTTAAATGTAACCTGAATATAATGACAATTACGAAAATTCTTCGAAAATATCTCTATTCTTTTTATTCCCCTTAGCGTGCCGACTAAGCCCGCAGGCCTTTTATTGCATTACTAACGCCATAGAGCAAAATAGCACGGTTTGCGACAAAAAAGAAGACTTCTACCCAAAGAGGTTTAAATATTTAATAGGTATTTTGAATATCTTTGCTTGTAAGCACATCCTAATGGATTGTGCTAGGATTGAAGCAATAAGAGGAAAACTTATAAATCTGCTAGAAACTGACAAAATATTTTTTTTTTTGCATCTAGAGCGATTTGGGTGAGCCGCATGATGGCCAAATTCATCAAGCACCACGGGACTACCCAACGGGACAACTGGGATCAGAGGAGACCAGCGATGCTCGATTGTATGAGTACTATGGGGCTGGTGTAGAAACGCTTGTTCGCTAAAGCCCTAAAATAAAAAATAAAAAAAAAGGTAAATTATTTATCATAGTAATGATTCGAATGTTCGAGCACTATTTGAGGCACTTTGACTGCTGTTATTTTAATCAAGCTATATTTAACAAACTATACGCCCATCATACGAGTAGATATATATGATCCGGGAGTCGCATAGTTCCAGAGCCCGCCAACTCCGTTTAGGACGAGGTTACAGTAAGACGAAAAACTATACTTACCTCGATAAATAGCCGCCCTATCAAACTACGAGGGAGCTGGAACGAATGTTAATTTTTCTTTGCGATTCACTCTGGATTGGACTGTGTTAGGAACATATTAATGTCTTAACAGATAGATAAGTGACAAATTCAATACTTTATTCGAAACAGTGTATAACTACTTTTTTTGGAGAAACGGATTTGTCGGGTTCTGGAACTATACGACTCCTCAGTCTACGCTACGACATTGTATCTAATAATCAACGTGAAATATAACCAATTACACCTTCACCATTATATATCAGCAAACAAACATGCTTTAATCCATCATCAATCACCTGGATCAATGCCAGAACTGAGTGGCTATCGGTGGCTCTGTTGACAGTCGCTTCAAATCCACCTGCTCCTCGTCTGCAGACTGCCCCAAATACAACACAGTCCTGTCTGCGAACCCTTTGTACCACAACTTACCTACCAACCAAGTGCTGGCTCTTGGCTGGCTCAATGAACAGATATAATAGAACAAAGGATTAATTAACTCACTATAAGAATTTACATATGTGGATTTGTATTTTTATTTGTATTTAAAGCCACATACAACAATAATTAATTCAAAATACGTACATATTATTGTCATTGACACATGTGTTCTGTGAACCAAAACTTGTTCTAAGGCTAGCATTCATAATATAGAACAAAGTTTTTCTTCCCACTATTATTTGAATTTATATAAAATCCATGAAAAATCTAGTTATCCATCACTCAGCTGAATAAAAACATCCCGAGGAAACGTGTTCACCTAGGTTGGCTGGAATACATTTCATTATGCGATAAATTCGTCTGATGCATAGGAGAGAACAATCGAATCGAAATGAAAGGTATGTTAAATTTGGCCTCCCTACAATCTAAACGATTAGACTTTCAGAATAGAATAGAATAGAAACAAGAAATACAGGAGTGCGCAAAGGCAGATTTGTAACTGCAAATGATTTCTTCCAGTTAACCTTTTTATCTGACTGCGTACGCAAAGACTGATACTAATTGCAGATGTCACTTCGTATCGGTGGCTTATTCAGAGGGGCCAGATTACATGCTTCGACCAGGCAGTAATATTGTGTCGCCGAGGAGGTAGGTGTCATATCGGAGACTTCCCTTTGGATAGCTGGCTATACCAGACTAGAGGAGAACACAGCCGAGGCTGCTATGCGGCCATCTAGTCATCCGTCAGTACCCTTATCACGAGATTTAACCTACACCGCGTACTACGCTACGCCGTGTTCTCCGCATCATTTTGTATGGAGAAACGGAGCAGCGCCTCTAGTGATAGATTTGCGAACTACGTTTCTCCATACAAAATGATGCGGAGAATACGGCGTAGCGTAGTACGCGGACTACGCGGTGTAGGTTAAATCTCGTGATAAGGGTACAGGCTATCCAGTACGGTGGTGCCGACACCGGACACAGTCGGATACTGTACACAATTACACAATATGCACTCACAAGATACTAACTATACAATTGGTTGGCATGTTACAGAGTTTACATGGGTGTTTTCCTTAACATTTTTTCTATAGCTAAAAGAGACGATTACAACAATGTCGTACCCTCTGATCTCTGAGGTCGTACCATATTCAGTCTGTGGGTCGTACGTACCACTTCAATGCGTAGCACGGTAGCACTAACAACATAGAACAACGATAGGGCCACACCGCCCGCGCCTGCGCTGCTGGTCTGGTTCAAAGCTCCTTGACTAGAAATCATGAAATCACCATTAAATACTATTAAACATTTAAAATGGTACCTGTAGGCAGTTAAGCGTCATTCATTTCACTTCAGGACCTGGAAAAAAACATTGAGAAAATGATAACGCAAGGCTGAACGTTGTACACATACAGAGGGTTCCGTAGCAATTCACTTCATCCACGTATACATGGCCAGGTTCAAGTGGCAGCATGGTAGGCATATAATTTCATATTTTTATGTTCTACATATACCTGTCACACCTTGCGGGCTGACGTATATTCATCAACAGGCTAGTTACAAGCCGTCTGATGCAAATTCTTTAGTTCTTTATTTATTCTTATTTATTTAAAAACAAACATTTCATTACGCCGTGAATTTACTGTATCTGTCATGAATTGTGCAGTGTGCAGTATTTGAATGGATGAGTAAAGGAGTAACAATTAGATATGGTAGATGAACACATGCGTGTTTTGTAGTGGCAAACATTTTCATTTTCAAAATTATCAATTTTATATATATTTTTTAAATAGGTTTAAATTTCACTTTACGTTACGGAGTAATCACCTCGGCCAACGCGTGTGACAGACAGACTGACGGACGGACAGACACCTGTACGATTTTATAAGAGTGCCCGCCAGCATCACCCACTACGGAACCCTAAAATGGTTTACCCGCGTGATGCGCTCCGCTCGCGTTAACAAGAGGGCGCGCGTTATCGGCGGTCGTGCCCCGGCCATCTGGTCTAGGTATCTCGGCACATAACAATACCTTGGGGCGGCTGCAGATGTTATCTGGAAAGAGTTTACCCCTTGTTGTACAGACGTAACGTGAGTGAGCTCACAAACAATTCAAAAGTAGAAAGAGTATGGAACTTGCTGATCGGGTTTGAAGGTGTGGTCTACTCGAAAATAACTTTACAAGTATACAATTAAACCTACACTATATCTACATATACCTGTCACACCTATGGTTGTGTTTCATGGCTGACGTATATTCATCAACAGGCTAGTTACAAGCCGTCTTATGCAAATTCTTTCGTTCTTTATTTATTATTTATTTATTTAAAAACATAATGCATTTTACATTTTTTATGGAAACTAACTATAACGGTAAACACGGTTTGGCTACATTACCTGCTACGTCCGTGATGTCAGCCCATAACACCTTGGTGAACTAGGAGCCGTGTCAATGCTTCCCTTCGATCGCGGTGCACGAACTATAGCTTTTTGCACCAACCTTTCACTCAGTAAAGTGGTATCAACCCGGGCGGGTTAAACCCTACCACCTAATACGGTTCAAAAGATACAGCCCCTCAGACGGACAGACGGACAGACGGACAGACGGCGTAGGCTTAGTAATAGGCTTCCACAAGAAACTTAAAAATGCTCGTCATCTCTTTGGTGGGTAAAATACGACAAAGATCCAAGGTAGTCGACAATATTTAGCAAAACTAGCAAGCAGAAGCGGCAGTAAGCTCGACACTCCACCACCCCACTGCAGTTGTGGCGTGCCTTGGGAGTGGCCTCTGACGAGCAGTGGACCGATTCGGGCTGACGATGATTGGGGACGAAGTGAATCGTATGTATGTAATGTAGCATTAGCAACTCTACCCCTTCGATTTCTGTTGGAGCTTCTGCGATGGAAGTTTCATTCCCCTTTATGTTCTAGAAGACGCGGCGCGGCGCTTTCAAAAATGTACACATAGCATTACACCGTTGTTACGATACGAGTTAGAAAAATTGTTTGTCAGCAGGAGAAAATTGTGTTTTGGTTTTTCGTACATCGCTACTATTAAAAAATTCAAATGGTACAGATATTTCGACTGTGTTGTCGTCATCAGTGAAAAATATAACATATTATGTAGTTGATATTTATGACATATGAGTGGTTGATATGGTTTTTTTTTTTTTTTTTTTAATGAACGATATCTAATCCCGGGGTATGATGCGCGCCGCCTAGGTTCCATATGAATGATGATTCCCAAGTTCTTAAATCTATTTCTTTAAGTGGTGGACTGAATGATTTAATGATGCGGACGGTGAAGCATTGATTAAATGAAATTTGATGGTTACGGCAGTGTGTTGGGATGGGAAGAGGCGAGTTTACTGAGGTGGATGTGAACCTGTGGTGATTGATCCTAATGTGTATTGGGTTGATGGTTGAGCCTATGTAGTATGAGGTGCAATGACGGCATTCCAAGATGTATACACATGAAGAGGTTTTGCAGGTTGAGTATGGCTGGGTCTTGTATGATTGTGTAGAGTTTGTTGGATGAATGATACACAATCATACAAGTGTAATTTTATAAATAATATTAATATATAAAAATTCATCAAACAAACATTTTGTAAATAAAAATAATTTATTGTCAAAAATTCAAATGGCGTATACGTCTGTATTATCCTGCATTTATCTAATGAAGAAATATACATCTGTTGTCTATTTCTGTTTACACACGCCTTCAGGATGTTACCATTAGGTCGGGGGCAGATTTTTGAGCTCAATAACAACATAAAAGTGTACGATCATTTGTCTGAATTTGGCCTTAATAAAAAATACTATTTCCATACAAACTAATCCACAATTATTGTTATGTACAAGAAATATAATGATCTAATCTAATGTGACCTTACAACGACTAAAAACATACACGGGTGCATGCTCGGTCAATGTGCATGTAAAAACATGCACATTGACCGAACATTGCTCGCCATCAAGTGCTGCGCGGTGCCAATTTACATTAGAAGAAAACGTACATTTAATAAAATATTGAGCTTTTCCAAAATATCACACCGCCTTTTACGCGAACAAAGCTATTTGCAAAGGCTACTTCTAGTCGAAGAAGGTGAATTAATTGCAGAATCTAATTTCTTCCAGTCGTACACAACAACTTCATTATTGCTAGTGTGGATAGGTATACCTATCCACACAGTTATTGTTAAAAACAAGCTACTGGCATGTGTATCGCCATTGTGCCAGTAGCTCATTTCCAGTACAAGGCATGCCAGTAGATCGCACGACGTTTTTTTCCCCTCGCGTGGGAGTGGAGAGGGAGATTCGAACGCTAGCTGCTGACAGCTGTCAGCGGCATATAAACTTACACAAACTGGCATGCCAGCCACAGGAATGTGTATAATTTGGACAAAATGCCAGTACCTGGCATGCCAGCTACCAGCTCCTAGCGTGCCAGCCAATACGTTCTAGTAGCAATTGAACCGGGTTAAGTTTAAGTACTAAATAGGTAGGTACTTACTAGGCATATAAAATATAAAGTCATTTCAACCATAGTTCGGTGGTACCAAATCGGACGGATGAACACTACCACTTAGGGGTAACACGAGGTAGGTCAACACCTAAGTAACCTGTAGGGGTTTCCTCACGGTACTTTCTGGCAAGATGCCTCCATGTCGGCGTACCTATACATTCGTACGCCAGTGGGCCCAGTGTAGTTCCCGCTATAAGCACATAATATGCATAAGCGGGCGGACGGACATCCGCGAAGGCATCGACGAGTGACGCGCAACAAAAATAAACACTTACCTACAAATTGTTGTATGAAGTCCGGCGGCAAATTCCACGCCTCGAGCAGATTCTTAACTGAGCCCTCTTGATCTGCGTACATACTTCCCGTGTGCCGTGAAGGTCACAATCACAACGCAGTTTTGCACATCGATGTTTTACACGTCGCAAACTCGCAGAGAATCAACGCACGCTGAGCTGAGACGGACGGTGTCGTTTTTAAACGGTTATAAGTAGAGTAGTAGGGTCAAAGAATTACTAGGTACTACGCAGTAGGATTAATAAGTTGGAGCGTCTCCTCGGTCGGTCGGCCTCGAGCGGTGTGACCGGCCGGGGCCGACCGACCGAATGAGCCAGACCAAACCTGTTTCGACTTGTCGAACGCCGCGCCCAGGGAGTGTTGCCCCTCACTTAAAGTAAAAATTCCCCATACAGTGACATTCCGAATAAAATTCATTAAATCATTATCATCAATCATCATCAATAATCTGATTATGATCATCTTATTAAATTATATGGGTATTTGATAATATCTACCTACTATCTAATTTGCAATAGACTGTTGAATAAATAGCTCTAATAAAAATAAAACCAAATGTCGATAGTTGTCAAAGACAACTAGTCATGTGCGTTATCATATCATATCAACCATTTTTAGGGTTCCGTATCAGGTACGGGACCCTATTACTAAGCCTACGCCGTCTGTCTGTCTGTCTGTCTGTCTGTCTGTCTGTCTGTCTGTCTGTCTGTCTGTCCGTCCGTCCGTCTGTCCGAGGGCTGTATCTCTTGAACCGTAATAGGTAGCCCGTTGAAATTTTCACAAAAAATGTGTTATTATCAAATTATGGCCGATATAACAACAAATAATAAAAATAAGAAAAAGTAAAAAATTCACGGGGGTTCCCATAGAAGAAACCAAAAAGTGTATGCGCGCGCGCCATCTACCGAATAGATTATGAAGCATGACATTAACTAATATGAAGCATTTCATAACACGCCATCTAGATGGCGTGAGTAGCGCTGGCTGTGACATGGCGATACGGGACCCTCGGTGCGCGAGTTCGACTCGCACTTGGCCGGTTTTTTTATTTGGTAAACGTGATCTAACCGATATCTGTTTTCAATACCGATATTTATATCCGTTGCGAAATATCGGCTCGTTTGTTGTCGCCAGTAACCACTCGTTGGACTGGGTCGACAGACACGGTGGAGCTAGCAGCACCGGCTGCTAATAAATAACTAACTAACGGACAACTGTTCTTGTTGTCATCCGCGCCGTTAGATATTTCGTAAATATCTAAGCCTACCAACCGAAATACGACCTTATTGATTTTATGATAAAGGTTATTTTTTGCTCGCTAATAGCGAGTCGCTAGCTAATATTCGCACGTTCTCTTTCTTGCATTTGGGGACTTACTTAAAGAGAGAGAGAAGGCATAATTATTGTCGGTTCTTTTTATTTATTTCGTGCTGATACAATCATAAACAAAAAAGTTACAAGGGTTTAAAGCTGGGATTTTGGGAATTTTCAAAAATAAAGAAAAAAAAATCGTATCTCGTATCGTAGCTGGGCGTACTCAATAAGGTGCGACGGTACTTCACGCCGGACCAAAAGCTGCTTCTGTATAAATCGCAGATCAGGTCCTGCTTGGAGTACTGCTCGCACCTGTGGGATGGCTCTGCCAAATACCAGCTTGCGCCTCTGGACTCAATCCAGCGTCGACCCGTGCGACTAGTGGGTGACCCCGAAGTGTCCTGCGATCTAGAACCACTGCAACACCGTAGGGATGTCGGTTCCCTAAGTGTGTTCTATCGCTTATTCCACGGGGAGTGCTCGGAGGAGCTGTTTAATGCGATCCCGCCGTCCCCTTTCCACCTTCGCACCACGCGCACTGGGCAGGGATTGCATCCCTACACGCTGGACTTACCGCGGATGTGTACCAATCGATTCTGCAGATCTTTCCTCTACAGAACCGGTAAACTCTGGAACGCTCTCCCTGCCAATATATTTCCCCCACGTACAGTCTCGGGTCCTTCAAGAGGGGCGTCAATGGGCACCTGTCAGGCCGGCATGGCATTCGCAACCCCCGCATACGACCGAATGTCCATGGGCGTCGTTAGACACCTTATGGGTGGCTCGGCGCCATAGGTCGCGCTGTCAATAAAAAAAAAAATCTCGATACCTCGTGACATCTGACAAAAGGTATCACGGGTCAAATGACCCTACTTACCTACAAAACAAATTGGTCGGTCGATGTGCCGAACATTCTGTATAATATAGTACATAATACCTACTATAGTATAGATAAATTAATTACCTATAAATAAAACCGGCCAACTTCGAGTCGGACTCGCGCATCGAGGTTTACGTACCACAAAAACAAAAAAAAAACAACAACAGACAAGTAGGAGCAGAACTCGCGCACCGAGGGTTCCGCATCGCCATGTCATGGTTAGCGCCACTAACGCGATCTATTGCGTGTTATGAAATGCTTCATATTAGTTAAAATGCTTCATACTCTATTCGGTAGATGGCGCGCGCGCTACACTTTTTGGTTTCTTCTATGGGAACCCCCATGAATTGTTCTCTTTTTCCTATTTTTATTATTTGTTGTTATATCGGCTATATTAACACGTATTCTGTTAGCATAGTAAATAAAATAGGTAATAGGCTTCCGTACGGGGTACGGAAAACTAAAAATTAAATGCTTTTATGAATTTTTTCCATACCCAACCTGTAGTTGACTCCGCATATAATGTGTTTATACGATGAGATCTCCGACCCGCTGCGACCAGGGCTATGGCTTAAGCAAGGGCTTTAAAATAGTAGGTAGGTATGCGCCTACCTATGCGCTAAGCTCTATCGGTAAACTCCACAATCATTTCTTTACTGCCAACTGTCAGTAAATTCCTGATTATTTGGAAAATTATTTATAAATAGGCAACACTAATAAAAGTAGTGAAAGGTAAGAAGATATTGTTTTATGTTAAGGCTGTTCAAGAAATTATTGAGTATCTAAATTCTTGGATTAAATATTCGTTTACTTGGATGAAATAAACATGTAAGGAAATTCTTAAGTGAAGAAATAGCTATTTTTGACCTCTACAATAATAATTTTGTAAATGACTGAAGACAATATCGGCTTATTTTAAGCATTTGAAATTCTTGGATTTAATATTCGTTACTTGGGTGAAATAAACATCCAAGGAAATTCTTGCGTGAAGAAATTTGTATTTTTGAACTGTAACGTATTTCTAAACCACTAAAGACAATATCGTCTTATTTTAAGCATTTGAAATTCTTGGATTAATATTCGTTTACTTGGGTGAAATAAACATCCAAGGAAATTCTTATGTGAAGAAATTTGTATTTTCGACCTGTAACGTATTTCTAAACGACTAAAGACAACATTGTCTTATTTTAAGCATTTGAAATTCTTGGATTTAATATTCGTTTACTTGGGTGAAATAAATATCTAAGGAAATTCTTGCGTGAAGAAATTTGTATTTTTGCCCTGTAACGTATTTCTAAACCACTAAAGACAATATCGTCTTATTTTAAGCATTTGAAATTCTTGGATTTAATATTCGTTACTTGGGTGAAATAAACATCCAAGGAAATTCTTGCGTGAAGAAATTTGTATTTTTGAACTGTAACGTATTTCTAAACCACTAAAGACAACATCGTCTTATTTTAAGCATTTGAAATTCTTGGATTTAATACTCGTTTACTTGGGTGAAATAAACATCTAAGGAAATTCTTGAGTGAAGAAATTGGTATTTTTGACCTGTGACGTAATTGTAAATAACTGAAGACAATATCGTCTTATTTTAAGCATTTAACATTCTTGATATAAATATTGGATTACTTGGGTGAAATAAATATCTAAAGAAAATCTTGAGTGAAGAAATTTGTATTTTTATTAAAAGTGACGTCATTTTAAATTATGCAAGACAGTATATTCTCAATTTAAGGATCTTAAATTCTTTAAATAAATATTCTGTTACTTGGGTTAAATAAATATCTAAAGAAATTCTTAAGTGAAGAAGTAGGCTATATTGTCCACATAAGACTAAACGTTATCTAAAATTAAGAATATATATGCTTCTTTCAAATTATAACGCATGTTAAGAATATTATTTTCTTGGTACAAGTCCGTTCCTGTTTTGAAATGAATTTCTCAGCTTTCTTAGCTTAATAAAATGAACATTATTAATTTAAGCATGCGATTTTATTGCATGAAATATATCATCTTGGTTCAAAAATATATTTCAAGATTTTCATTTACTATATTCAAAAATTTCAATTATCTTCGTGTGATGCATTCTTGTTGGAGAAAGACGATATATTCTTACAATTAAACAATCCGTTTAAGAATGCGTATATTCTTACGAAAAGAAATCCTTTTTTTCCGTGTACAGGTTGGCAGATGGTATTTCTTTCAACAAAGTGATAAGAACTAAAATGTTCTCTATTCATAAAAACTTGTTGCAATGCCTGAGTGTACACTTTATGAGTTTGTTCTGGTCATCAATTATCCCAGCCCACCTCAAACGCAGATGTTCATCATAGGAAGAGGATAATTCAGCAGGCCTCGGCCGAACGCGACACCTGGAGACATTGTACTTGATTATTCACTGCCGTACGTAAAGTTACGTGCATATTTAAAGAGGTCTTCTGTCACTCACCGTGAGATGACATTCCATTGTAGCTGGGGTAAATTTGATATACCTACAGACTAATCCAAAATGTCTGTCAATATTACATACCAGAATGAAAATTGTTCTAACATTTAAATTTGATATACCTACAGACTAATCCAAAATGTCTGTCAATATTACATACCAGAATGAAAACTGTTCTAACATTTAAATTTGATATACCTACAGACTAATCCAAAATGTCTTTCAATATTACATACCAGAATGAAAACTGTTCTAACATTTTGAAGTACGAATGGTTTGTGTTTAGAGCCCGATAGCCTGCGGAGAGACGAGAGAGTATAGTATTTAAGTTCATGCCCAATACTTTTTTTATTTTATTTTATAAAGAAATTTACATTCAATACAAATTGAATTACATTTATTCATTATGTTAATTTTTTAATTTACAAATTATATGTCACTTCTCACACTAAACTAAATTTGTCCTGTGAGAAGTAAGTAATCAAAAACATAACGAGAAGAATAATATATAAAAAAAATGTTATACCGTGTGTACAAGGCCCGTTTACATCAGGATGCCCGACTTTGATCCAGGTAAAGACGGATCCGTACAATAAACCTAGGTACTGGCGAACTAGAAATTTGGTACATAAATAGAGTTTGATAACCCAATCACGGATGTATAGCGTAAATGAACGAATTTAGAATAATGTTTAGGTCATTTTAGTGAGACGAATTATAAAGAAAACAATTTTTATTCAATTGCGTCATGTGTCACATCGTTAAAAAGGGCTCGTTATAAACATCCATATCCAAAACTACTGAGTCTAAAATTACGAAAAAAAAATCGGGAGTATAGGGCCTCTCTTGTAGTTTACAGGAAAACCTAAACGATAATCCTAAAGTTCTCACGGAAAACGGAATATGGATCCCTTCGGACATTATTATGTAAACAAGCCACAATACACCTTGTCCGTAAAGCAGGCAAACCCACGTACAGCCATATCATTAAAACCACGATAGCTCGGGTAACCGGCCCGGCAATACCGGCCTCGAATATTCGAATGACCCGGATGGACCCCGAATACCCTCTGTAGTCTTAGGGTGAAAATTTAACACAAATTTCGGGTGGATCATTTATTGTTTATTTTATTGTTTATTGTATAATTTCATCCACAGGTAGGTAACCTACGCTTGGACATGTCGAAAATTCCGCCAGTTCTAAATTCAATGCGAAGAAGAACTGACAAACAAACTTCGCAAGTCACAATGTTTTGTTAGTACCTTAAAAGTATTATATTATAGTAACTTACAAATAATTAACCCATACTACCGCTCACAAGAGCATTAATATTTACAGCATAAACATGAATACTGAAGAATCTGACCACACTGCCTATTTAAATTACCTATATCTGGTGTATAGTGCCATCGTCAATTTTGATATTTCATATTATATCAAGTCAAATAAAACAATTAGTTTACGTTTATTACAAAGAAATGTAATAAGTCATATTAAAAATCAAATGATACAAAGTGTATCGAATTGTCAAAATTTGTTAGTGGGAAAAATAGTAGTCAGACTCTTAGATAAAATTACGGTCAGTTAATGCATCCTTAATACTGTAATAACTCTTTTCAATTAACATTATTTTAATCTGTCGTTTAAAATTATTGTCATCTAATTGTTTTATGTTAGGAGACAGTTTATTATAAAATCTAACACTATTACAAATAAAGCTTTTTGTAGTTTTAGCTAATCTATGTCTTATTAGTTGTACATTATTCTTACCCCGTGTGTCATAGTTATGATTGTCGGAATTGAGAGAGGAATCATGAATGTATTTTCTGGCATAGCATATGTTCTGGTAAACATATGCACTTGGTAAAGTCATGATTCCTATCTCTCCGAACGCTGTCCTACAAGTATCTCTAGTTTTCATATTTAGGATGTACCTCAAGGCCCTCTTCTGTAATAAAAATATTCTATTTGAGTCTGCTGCATTTCCCCAAAACATTAGGCCATATGACATGATGCTCTCAAAATAAGCATGATAAACCGTTTTTGCAGCATGGGTCCCGCCTAGCTCTTTAATTTTTTTGATAGCATAACATGCGGAACTCAGCTTACCAGCTAAAGAGTTTATGTGGGCTTTCCAAGTAAAACTTTTATCAAATATTACCCCAAGAAAAGTTAGTTCATTAGCAAGATTTAATGACAAGTTATCTGCAGTTTTTAATATGCTATCATTGTTATTACGTCTATGAGTCCCAAGAGCAAAGTGCATAATATTAGTTTTGTTGACATTTAGCAATAGATTGTTGCACTCAAACCAAGATTTTAGAGATTCTAGTACAGTTAAAAAGGATTCTCTCAGTTTACTTATATCATTGTTTTTCAGTACAACTGAGATATCATCTGCAAACATTACCATCTCTATATCGTCTGTTATACAGCTCGAGATGTCGTTAACATATATTAGAAACAATAATGGTCCCAGGATAGAACCCTGCGGCACACCCATTGTGATTGATTCTACATTCGATTTTAAGCCATTGACGTCACATATTTGAGCTCTATTTTCTAAATATGATTGAAATATACGCAATTCATTGTCTCTTATGCCATAATGTTCCAGCTTCATTAATAATATTTCGTGATTTACACAGTCAAAGGCTTTGGATAGGTCACAAAAAATGCCATAAGTATGCTGAGAGTTGTCTAGAGAAGTTAATATTGATTTTACCATAGAAGCTATAGCATCACCCGTTGAGAGTCCTTTCCGAAATCCAAATTGTTTACAATTTAAAAGTTCATTATCTGTAAGGAATTTAATTAGCCGTTTTTCCAAAATTTTTTCAAAAACCTTACTGAAAACTGGCAATATAGAAACAGGACGATAGTTCTCAACATTGTTATGGCATCCCTTTTTATACAAAGGTATAACTTTGGCTACTTTTAATGAATCTGGGAATATGCCATTTTCTAGACAGTCATTTACAATATCTGTTAGCGGGCCGATGACACTTGTTACAGATTTCAATAATACAGGTGATAGACTCCACAGGTCTAGGGAACGTTTAGATTTCAGGTCCTTTATTACTCTCTCAGTCTCTAGGTATGTGACAGATGCAAATTTCGCTGATTCAGAATTCCGAGGGATAAATGATTTGAGGTAGTTTAACGATACTTCTTTACTAGCCTTTAGACTTTGAGTAGTATTATGGGCTATTGTGGAAAAAAATTTATTCACATGATTGGCAATCGCTGTATTATCTGAAATAATTTCTGATCCAATTTTTAACTCTAGCTTGGTGTTACAGTCTTTAGATTTGCCAGTTTCTTCTTTAATTATGTTCCAGGCCATTTTGATTTTATTATCTGAATTCATAATTTTGTTTTTAAGGAACAGTTGCTTGGCTTTAATGGTAACTTGTTTAAAGATTTTGCTGTAACGTGTAACATAAGATCTAAGATCTGGGTTATTGTTAACTTTTAGGAGGTCGTATAAATGAAATAATTTGTCTTTAGAAATAACAATAGCTGGAGTAGCCCAGTCGGCAAATGTTTTTTTATTATTTACACATATACGTTTTAATGGCAGATGCTTGTCTAGGTATCTTATAAATATATTAAAGAAGTCTTTAAAACTATAAATATTATTACCCTGGAATTCAGATTGTAAGTCTAAGTTTAACGCGTTTATCTGGCCCTTGTTTGATATTCGTTTCATCCTGCCCGAGACAGTATTCTTACCTGTTGAGTAATTTATAGAAATTACTCAACAGGTAAGTAATTTGGATTGCATTCAAAGATACACACATGCCAAACTTCATGGATGGCGTAAAAAAATTAAAAACGAGCGACACAGCAATAGTCGCTCGCCAACAAGCATAAACAATCTATCGAACACTTGCAGCAGACCTCAGACCCGTCCACGATATGGCCTCGGGAGACTCCTGATTATTTGCTTACTGGCGACTCTCTGGAGACCCCGCTAATTGCGGTGCATTATGAATATTTGAGTATCACACGCTGACGGTTCGGTATTGGCTACAGATACCGGTACAATTGGACTGTTCGCCTCCCCAAAGGCCAGAGATACCGAAAACAATAACGTGTAATTTCGTAGGTACAGTTCGAAACGGAACAAGGAACATAACATGTTAGGTGAATTCAAGCATATTAATTGGAGGCAGGGTTAATTATATTGTTAACAGTTTCTTTTGATTAACCCTTCACGCAAAAGGAGGGGTGTTACATATAAGGTTAACGCCTGTGTCTGTCTCTCTGTTTGTGGCATCGTAACTCTGAAATGGATTGACCGATTTGGATGAGGTTTATTTATTAGAAATCTGGTTTAATCGGGATGGTTCTTAGCCATGTTTGAATCAAGTTAGCCGATTTGAAGATCATCGGCACTATTCCTTCTGTCTGTGTGTCTGTCTGTGGCATCGTTGGTATTTTTTTTTTCAATTATTTACGAACTAGCTGAGCCCGCGGCTCCGCTCGCGTGAAATTCGTATTTCAAAGAAGACAGTAAGTAACTATGGGCGAGGCCGAAGACCGAGCTGCGTTCAGGAAGTCGATAAACCATCTCTAAGAAAGTAAGTAACAAAGGGCGAGGCCGTAGGCCGAGCTGCGTTCAGGAAGACTATAAACCTTTTCGAAGAAAGTAAGTAACAAAGGGCGAGGCCAAAGGCCGAGTTGCGTTCAGGAAGACTATAAACCTTCTCGAAGAAAGTAAGTAACTGAGGGCGAGGCCGAAGGCCGAGCTGCGTTCAGGAAGACGATAAACTATCTCTAAGAAAGTAAGTAATTAAGGGCGAGGCCGAAGGCCGAGCTGCGTTCAGGAAGACCATAAACCTTCTCGAAGACAATAAGTAACTGAGGGCGAGGCCGACGGCCGAGCTGCGTTCAGGAAGACGACAAACCTTATCTAAGAAAGTAAGTAATTAAGGGCGAGGCCGAAGGCCGGGCTGCGTTCAGGAAAACCATAAACCTTCTCGAACATAGTAAGAAACTAAGGGCGAGGCCGAAGGTCGAGCTGCGTTCAGGAAGACTATAAACCTTCTCGAAGAAAGTAAGTAACTAAGGGCGAGGCCGAAGGCCGGGCTGCGTTCAGGAAGACTATAAACCTTATCGATGAAAGTAAGTAACTAAGGGCGAGGCCGAAGGCCGAGCTGCGTTCAGGAAGACTATAAACCTTATCGATGAAAGTAAGTAATTAAGGGCGAGGCCGAAGGCCGAGCTGCGTTCAGGAAGACCATAAACCTTCTCGAAGAAAGTAAGCAACTGAGGGCGAGGCCGGAGGCCGAGCTGCGTTAAGGAAAACAATAAACGTTCTCGAACATAGTAAGAAACTAAGGGCGAGGCCGAAGGCCGAGCTGCGTTCAGGAAGACTATAAACCTTATCGATGAAAGTAAGTAACTAAGGGCGAGGCCGAAGGCCGAGCTGCGTTCAGGAAGACTATAAACCTTATCGATGAAAGTAAGTAACTAAGGGCGAGGCCGAAGGCCGAGCTGCGTTCAGGAAGACCATAAACCTTCTCGAAGACAGTAAGTAACTGAGGGCGAGGCCGAAGGCCGAGCTGCGTTCAGGAAGACTATAAACCTTATCGAAGAAAGTAAGCAACTAAGGGCGAGGCCGAAAGCCGAGCTGCGTTCAGGAAGACTATAAACCTTATCTAAGAAAGTAAGTAATTAAGGGCGAGGACGAAGGCCGAGCTACATTCAGGAAGACCATAAACCTTCTCGAAGAAAGTAAGCAACCGAGGGCGAGGCCGAAGGCCGAGCTGCGTTCAGGAAGACTATAAACCTTCTCGAAGAAAGTAAGTAACTAAGGGCGAGGCCGAAGGCCGAGCTGCGTTCAGGAAAACCATAAACCTTCTCGAACATAGTAAGAAACTATAATAATAATAATAATATTAAGAAAAGAAGAAAGCTGTCAAACCGACAGGCTGTGAAATTTTTCCCTCTCGCTATGAAATAAAGTTAAAAGGCTACGAAGGCGTCCCGCCGGGTCTCCGCTTGACGCGGACTCACCAGCAATGGCGGCGCGAGGTCCTGCAGCATGCGGACGTTACTAGGCCGGAGCCCGGCATCGCAACCACAACGTAGCCAGCGAGTGAACAACACAGCTTCTGAGCAAGCAGCAACGCAGGAAGACGACGGCGGACAAGAGCGGCAACTGGTCGCAGTACTGGAAGAGGACGTCCCAGGCCAGCGCGCAGCCACCAAGTGCAGCCGGCGCGGCGCGCCGCCAGAGCACCTCGTCGTGCAGTACCGCGCCCTCTTCCCCTACACCGGCGACGGTGCCGCCGTGCCCGCCGCTTCTTAAACTGAGACCTGCATCTTCTTCCACTCCTGCACGCCCACCATCCACGTCCAGCTCGCCTTCAAAAGAGGACGGCGGACCGTCGACACTGCCCTCGCCAC
Source organism: Nematopogon swammerdamellus (assembly GCA_946902875.1). NCBI lineage: Eukaryota > Metazoa > Arthropoda > Insecta > Lepidoptera > Adelidae > Nematopogon > Nematopogon swammerdamellus. The sequence continues at coordinate 14,457,850 of OX336345.1, forward strand.
AACATCCACGACGGGGACGGTGTCCGGCACCGGCCGGCTTGGGGCCGTCGGGGTCCCGTACCCCACTTACAGCCCCCGCTGCCGGTGCCATAGTGCACCACCCTCGCGGCGCGCGCATGATGATGGTTCATCGACTTAAAGTGCTGCGCGTCGTCGCTCCGCAGTAAGTGGATACGGAGCTCTCCGAGATGGGGGTGGTGGTGGCCTACGTGTCTAGTACCACCACCTATCGCTCGAAGCTAGTCTCGCGTCGTCCCGGAGAGCTCCGTAGCCACGGCCTGCACCCGCCGGCGCGCTTGGGGCTTGTCTCCCGCCGTCGGCGGAATTTTACCGTTTTCTTTTTTTTGTTTTTGTCTGTATTAATTTTGTATGTATTTTTTAAATTGTATAGATAGAATTAATATAGATATGTAAATAGAATAAGAAAACGTGACAATAAAGAAATAATAATATAATAATAATAAGACTATAAACCTTCTCGAAGAAAGTAAGTAACTAAGGGCGAGGCCGAAGGCCGAGCTGCGTTCAGGAAGACTATAAACCTTATCGATGAAAGTAAGTAACTAAGGGCGAGGCCGAAGGCCGAGCTGCGTTCAGGAAGACTATAAACCTTATCGATGAAAGTAAGTAACTAAGGGCGAGGCCGAAGGCCGAGCTGCGTTCAGAAAGACGATAAACCATCTCTAAGAAAGTAAGTAATTAAGGGCGAGGCCGAAGGCCGAGCTGCGTTCAGGAAGACCATAAACCTTCTCGAAGAAAGTAAGCAACTGAGGGCGAGGCCGGAGGCCGAGCTGCGTTAAGGAAAACAATAAACGTTCTCGAACATAGTAAGAAACTAAGGGCGAGGCCGAAGGCCGAGCTGCGTTCAGGAAGACTATAAACCTTATCGATGAAAGTAAGTAACTAAGGGCGAGGCCGAAGGCCGAGCTGCGTTCAGGAAGACTATAAACCTTATCGATGAAAGTAAGTAACTAAGGGCGAAGCCGAAGGCCGAGCTGCGTTCAGGAAGACCATAAACCTTCTCGAAGACAGTAAGTAACTGAGGGCGAGGCCGAAGGCCGAGCTGCGTTCAGGAAGACTATAAACCTTATCGAAGAAAGTAAGCAACTAAGGGCGAGGCCGAAAGCCGAGCTGCGTTCAGGAAGACTATAAACCTTATCGATGAAAGTAAGTAACTAAGGGCGAGGCCGAAGGCCGAGCTGCGTTCAGGAAAACCATAAATCTTCTCGAAGACAGTAAGTAATTGAGGGCGAGGCCGAAGGTCGAGCTGCGTTCAGGAAGACTATAAATCTTATCGATGAAAGTAAGTAACTAAGGGCGAAGCCGAAGGCCGAGCTGCGTTCAGGAAGACTATAAACATTATCGATGAAAGTAAGTGACTAACGCTGAAACACGTAATTCTTTATTTCATACCAAAACCCTAAATATGAATTGTCATATCCCTAACTTGAGAAATGCTGGATTCCGCATATAAACTTTCATCCACTATTTCACCCCCTTAAGGGTTGTTTTTTGAGTCAAAAGGTAGAGATGAGTTGCATCCTTCCTCAGGATGCAACTCATCTCTGTACGAAATTTTATAAAATCCTTAAATATAATTTTGAAATCATCCCCTATTTTAATTTAAGGGTTGATTTAGCAAAAACGCTGAAACACGTAACTCTTTATTTCATACCAAAAGCCTAAATATGAATTTTCATATCTCTAACTTGAGAAATGCTGGATTCCCCATACAATGTTTCATCCCCTATTTCACCCCCTAAAGGGTTGTTTTTTGAGACAAAAGGTAGCCTATATCCTTCCTCAGGATGCAATTCATCTCGGTACTAAATTTTATAAAATCCTAAAATATAATGTTGAAATCATCCCCTATTTTAATTTATGGGTTGATTTAGCAAAAACGCTGAAACACGTAACTCTTTATTTCTAACCAAAAGCCCAAATATGAATTTTCATATCTCTAACTTGAGAAATGCTGGATTCCCCATACAAACTTTCAACCCCTATTTCAACCCCTTAAGGGTTGTTTTTTGGGACAAAAGGTAGCCTATGTCCTTCCTCAGGATGCAATTAATCTCCATGCAATATTTTATCGAAATCTGTTCAGCGGTTTAGGCGTGAAAAGGTAACATACAGACAGACAGACAACAGAGTTACTTTCGAATTTATAATATTAGTATGGAAGTATGGATTATACACCTGTGTAGTGTGTGTAACGAATGTAATGATCCTGTCAAATGCATGAGTTATCTTATTTCAACCGACAAATAACTATTGGATGAGCTTAGCCGGAGGTGATGAAACCAACCATATTACTACCAAAGGCAGATCCGGAATCTGCATTAGATGTGTGCTTGAGATAAATGTATCTAATTCGAAATATTTATATATGCAATATTCATGTCTGCGTCGAATTTAGGACATTTTCGATACTATGCTGCATTCGATAAATGTTCATTTCAATAAATCGATCAAAGCTCGTGTCGGTCCACTGCTGGATATAAGCCTCTCCCAGGGCACGTCACCACACGCGGTCTTCCGCTCTTCTCATCCATCCACTCCCGGCTACCTTTTTTATGTCGTCTGTCCACCTACTTCACTTGTTAGTATGGGTCAAATCTTGCAACAATCTTGTATTTTAAACCAGTTCCCCCAACCGACTGCCCTGGAATTTCGCAAATTCTTTTGGTTCTGGTGACAATACAATCTAGTATACTCAAAATAAAAACATTACTAAAAATCACAAAATTAAATAATAAATAAAATACCTCTTAAAATAAAGCTTTTATTTTAAGCAATGTACTAAAACGAAAGAATGTGTTTAGTTTTTCGATTTGTTTTCAAAAAGCTTGTCGGGAAATGTTCTTAAATAGGTATCAATTAATTTCATTGGAAAGTGATTGGTTGATGTATTTTCTTTGCAATTCCCGCTATTTGAAAACAAATTGAAAACCTAAACTTTTTTTCGTTTTTTGTACATGATGGATTAAATATTTTTTTAAAGGTTCTTTATTTATTATTTTTAGTATTGTATTCATCGTTCATAAAAATAATAAATAAATAATATATATTTTTTTATTTAATAGAATTAACTTTTATAATTTAAATTACTTTACCCAAAAGTGTAAACGCGGCGGCCGCCGTAGATCAGGTAAACTGCGCCATGGAAACACTTCGGTTCATAAATTACTGACTTTCGAGTCTCAGTGCGCATTTATTTCCCTACATTGGCGAAGGAACTTGTTCTTCCATGGAAATAAATACCCAGGAACGTCATTGCACTTATTTTACCTCGTCACCAACATTTGGTCTGCAAGCACTCCATTTGCATCAGACAGAATATAAGTACGCGTGTAAACAAACGTGACAGGGCTTGCAATTTCGTCTATGCGCACTTTTATTTCAACTCCTGAGCGTGTCATTATACATACATGTCGTGACATATCATCGTAGGCGCCCCTTCTAGGTGTTTACATCCTTGTGTTTTCCATAGCCGGACCAATGCCTCAGCGCTGTCTCGTGAATCTTCAGTAAGTACCTCCCGTACTTTATCTCAGGTCCTTAGAAAATAATACATTAGACGTAAGTAACTGCTTCGTGTCCCGAAAGAACAGGAAAATTAACGCGGATAAAGGCTCGCTTCTTTCAATTGACCGCGTGAAAAAGTTCAAATAGCATTCTTTAGATAAGAAGAGGTGGGGCTTTAAGTTTGAAATATATTTTGAGAGTCATATGACTTATATAGAAATGTGTAAAAAGGTATGACTTACATATGTTCATGACATAATATAATATTGATGAAAGGGATACCTATAGCTTTGGGCCAAACATTTTCTTTTTTTATTTTATTTTGTTTTATTTATTCGGAAAACTCACAGCTATTACAACATACCTAATTATAAACATCCTAATTAATCATCTTTAAACTCGAACTCTAGAATTCACTTACTCGTACGTGGAATTGGCTATTATTATTTTTATATTTATTACATCTATGTGTAGATGAAAATAAAATTTCATTATTATTGTGTGATAACGACAATGCAGGTCGCCTGAAATGTAACTGCGTAAATATAATATTACACTATCACCGATAGCACTTAAGATTAACCACTTTAAGGTGGATAATGCCGCAAGCGTTCTGGGAACCTTTGATAGCACCAATTCTTATAGTTAGTTTCATGTTTCCTAGGTAGTTTTTAACTTATTTATATTGCTTTTTAATAAACAGATATGAAATTTGAAACTTGTAAGCATACTTTCAAAACAGAATCAATACATAAAGACATAAAAAATACACTACACCTCTGCGTTAGTCTGGCGCGCGACATATATCGTGCTTCTCATAAAAAAAATACATTCATACAACTAACATTAAATTTTTGGTGTCCCAGTTTATGTGTAACTGTACACTAACAATTTCAATTTAAATAATATTTTACGACCCCTGGAATCTGCTACAGAATAAATTACAACAAGCAATGGATACTTAAACAAAAAGAACATAACTAACTACTTGTAATAAAATACAAGTGAGCCACAAAAATGAGAAAAGAGTAAAAATGCCAGGAGCCAAGAATTCAATTAGATAGAGCTGTTTTTTATTAGATATGTGTAACGCCAAAAAAGAAAAAAGAAAATATATAACAAAAACAAATGAAGGAGACAACTGTAATAAAATTGTTTTCATCATCATCATCATGTCAATTTGCTATGTCCGCAAACGAAACAGACAACTTGTAAGACGCTTTTGACGTAGTTACTACGTGATACTACGTAGTTAATACGTGAGTTAGTAAACATGATGACCGCAAAAGCTAGGTAATACTGAAATACATGTACGTGAAACTGAAGGCAAAGGCTGGCCTCCAAATATACGGACACAGAGCAAAATATCGAGAATAGAAAATCAATATGTCTTCAAATTCTGTTTCACATACACAATCACCCCTTTCAGTATTTTGTAATTTTTATAATGAATTTTCACCTGTTTGAAAACTTGATGTTTCCATCATTTTTAAACCTTTAAGTGAGCTATATAATCCTACTAGGAATGTCACAGTTCGTCATAAGCCAATTGAAATGCAATCCATATTATTAGAAACTGGAGGAAAATTACGAACAGATCTTACGTACTTACTAGAAAGTGAGACATAATTCGAACCCAAAATAAGTCAAACAACAGCAAGCGATCGGAAAGTTGAATAATGTATCTATCCTTTTAAACGCCTCGTGCGGAATCGAGCAGCGCCAGCACGGGCACCAAACAAACCCTCTGCTCGTCGGACCGAGTAATTATAATGAGGCTAATAGATAGCCACGAATTCACCGCAATCTCCCCCGCCCCCGGGGAGCGACCACCTTGCGGTTGTGGGGCAGATTTCCTCTGCTGAAAAAGTGGAAAGTAAAATCTATGTTCTAGTCGAGTCTTGGTCATCTCTTTGCCTCGAGAAGAAAAAGGTACATGAACACTATTATGCAACGCAACTTCTGGCTATCTTTTTTTTTATGTAAACCAGCATGGGTGGCTGTGCCGAGGGACCAATGGTGCAGTCGACAGAGCCAAAATCACCTCTCCTCGCGAAACCACGCTCAGTTAGGTGCCATGCCAGCAGATTTTCGGACTGTTGCTAGGCTGTCTAGCCCGTTAATACGACGCTTGAAGACACCCAGGTTAAAGGATTCAGGAAATACACTCGCTGGAAGACAGTTCCACACCCTAACTGTCTGTCGCAAGTAAACACAAAAGCGGCTAAACTGACTAAGTACTAACTGGCATAGCATGTAATGGGCGTTAGAAAGCAGCAAATCCGACTTTTTGACAGATTTTCTCATAATTATATCACATGAACTTGGGGAAGTAAATATGTTGATGTATTCTGGAGTTAAATATGCATGTGTATACATACGATAGGTGGAACGACGACATCAAGTACGTCGGCGGAAAGCAGTGGTCCGTATCGCTGAAGGCTGGGAGGACTGGAGGAAAATTGGAGAGGCATATGTCCAGCAGTGGACGCTTACACGCGGACTGACTGACATACATACGATACTATAGATAGAGTCTAGCGAAGCAATCCGCCGACACACCAAAGTACCTAGTAGATATTCTAGATGGCGCCGCCGCGATTCCTCTCCACATAGACTTGTGCATACGTAAAGGTTGTAAATAAACAGAACCAGCAGCCGGAATCGGGATGGGGTTCTAGAGGCTCACGTCACTATCTACCTACCTACAGGTTACGGGACCTGTAGGTAGGTTAGGATAGTCACCGGGTGTCTAACCTCAAGTGGCAGTAGGCTGGGCACATGAGAAAGTGACAACGAACTTTAGAGTAACTGTGTTCTAAACTAGCAGCCGTGGACAGGAAAACGGATTGTGGGAAGGCCAAACCACCCGCCAGGTGGGACGACGGCATCAAGTACGTCGGCGGAACCGCTGAAGACCGGGTAAATTGGAGAGGTGTGTGTCCAGCTGTTGATGCTTATTACGCTGGCTGACTGACTGAATCATAGACATCAGTTTATGCATTTTATAATGTTTAGGGTTATGTATAGGAATATGGAAGGCATTGGGATAGTTTTAAAAATGTTCCAATGTCTTTTCCATATGGAAAAGTAGGCATGATTTGTTTGGCTTAGGGCGCAGAGTGCGGAGCCGGCACGCCGAGACCAGATTTGGATGAAAGCCAATTTACTTGTGCTGCTAACTAAATTTTCGATTACTAGGTATGTCTGGGCTGCGGCTCGCGTGAAATGCGACCGTATTTTACCCAATTGTGACTAACCGATGATGGCTAGTCCGTTTGGACTATTGTGCGAAAATTAGATTTTCCTTGAACGTATTGAAATTTTGCAAAATTAAATTTATGTATATTATGTATGTATAGAGACCCCCCTTAAAATTTTACTTTTACTTTTTTTATTATTTGTTAGAATATCCACCATAAAAAATAGATTTTGTGCAATTTTCATCCGGGTACTTACTTACTACTACGGTTCAAAAGACACAACTAAGGATATATACTACTGCTTATACCTGGGTACTTTTTATGGGAATACTTTGCGTTCCTTTCAGCACCTATTAATAATGCAGCTGTTTACCCTCTAGAGGGCGCCACAAGCGCGGCATCGCCTCGTCTTCATCAGTGTCTTAAAAGGTACTAATGAGCGATTTTTTCCACCTTCGCTGCTCTTGACCCCTTTTCATATCGCGACGTGTACAGTGTGCTCTAAATGTGTAGGAACATAGAGTTTTAGAACCAAGTCATATTGAATCGTTCGCTACATACAGCAATAAAAACTTAACGGAACGAGCCTGGTGCGTCTTTGGCAAGGTTTTACGTATTAATTTCCAAGAGTTTACGTGAAACGTAATGACGGTGGCGCTTCGCAGAGGTGAATGCATACGTGTTTCCAGATGCAAGCTTCGGTGAAGGAAAATGCTCTTTGGTAGCGAATATTCTGGGTAGAACACAAAGAACAAGAACAAATACAATACTGTTGAACGACAATAATATATAACCTGATTCATGAACCTACTTGATAGGAGAAAGACTGCAACGGATTTCACAAATTATATGTTTCTTAGCGACCCAATATGAAAAATTCGGCAAATAGTGGCCGTTATAACGACGAAGGTCTACTGGCACACAATATATGGGGTAAATTTAAATAACCTGCAAAAAAAAACTTAAAAAGGATGGTAAATCGGTATCGGAAACCATCTCGATACATTGAAAAGAGATAAAAATAGAGGAAAATAAACATATTATTACTTACCGAAATCGGCTATATTAGAAATATATGAAGTTGGTTTTCTATAAGTACTGATTTCTCCTTCGCTACTACCGGTATTTTTTAATTGACCTTTCGAACGAATTCATATTTCAGTGGAACGCAACGAAAGTAAAGATAGGCACTTCGCCTAAAATATTATTTGAGTAATTTTTTTATTATATCTTATATATTTATTTTCACATTTGATGTACATGATAAGATAACAATTCATTTTATTACAGATAATATTAAGGACATTAATTGTATATACCTATATTCAAATATACAAAATTAATATAAAAACACCACCTTTCTATGTACCTACGGCGGCGGGAGACAGGTCTCCAACTTCTCCAAGCGCGCCGGCGCCGGCGCGCGGGGCCGCGGAGAGCGCAGGCCGCATAATAATATTATTATTATCATATACAACGAGACGCATGATGCAAAGTACACTAGAGTTACATTTGAAGATTTCTATAAATTAAATTCATCTCATAGCCCAACAAATAATTATCATTAAATAAACGATATAAAGTTACTCTCATTAAAATGTAATCTCTCATCAAATAGTTCTGTTAGAATTTCAGCATCCAACTCTGGCTATAAACGGAAGTTCCGGCACATAGCTATTGTGTAGTGGAGCGAGGCCGATTAGTTCGATTCCTAATAGCCTAATCCATTAGGAGCAAGGAGTTAGTATCTCTCCACCCGTTAGTATTGCGGTGAAATTGCTAAATTTGCGGATTTGCTTATTTCGCCGTAACCCAGTGCATCACGTGCGCCAGCGTTGTTATCATTGACTTTGTAAGTAAGTAGGTACATTAATGTTTTTAAGTTTACTCTGTTATTATATGTATATTCATTTTTAAGTTTCCGGATGTCACGGGCTTCATCAGGAACTTGTTTGTTCAACAGCAGTTTGACGTCTGGTACAACGGACACCAGACGTCGGCTCCAGGAACTCCCGCAGTTCCTTATGAAGCCCGTTACGTAGCGGGCGAAACGTCGACTTATGTAAGTCTTTAAACCTACTGTTAATCCGGAAACTTAAAAGTAGGTACATTGTACATTGATACAGCTTCCTAAGAATGTAGACTCAAATTGTATTAAGAAAAATTTATAAGTACGTAAAGTAAAACATTTTGAATGTAGAGTAAACGATCTTACAGCTTTAAAATGTTCTGTCAGTAACACAGTAAAACACAATAAAAAAAAAATCACCGTTCGAGTTGAACGGAAGTGTGAATAACCCAATCGCGCCGAAGGGAAAAGCTAACTCGGTTAAACGCTGAAATCCGACGGCTTATGCAGTGACGATTGCGGGTATAAAATGTAAGATACTTATCAGAGATCTCCCGGGGCCCGGGGCTGGGGATGAGGAGAATAGATCCGGAGGGCGTCGTTCGCGCATTCGATATCTCCTTATAAGCCGGCAAAAAGAACAACTTTCTCGGACGTGATAAGTTATTCATTAAGTGCGTAACACACGATGAAGATACTATAATATTTTATCTTAAGATGCCCTAATAAGATGAAATTGTATAGTACCTATCTTCATGTATCTTCATATTTTATTAAACATTAGACAGTCTCGAGACTACCGACCGGGTAATCAGTACCGCATGATCTATGAAAGTTAAAGGTAAGTATAAACAATGTTATAGTTTTTCAATCTACATCATCTCTAGTGAACACAAAGCTGGAACAGCAAATATTTCAACTTCGATCAAAGAAAATCAAAGAAAGTTATAAAGTTAAAATTTTTATACTAACCAAAATAAAAACAATTTACTCGAAATTCACGCCTCCGTCATGTTGTCATATGCTCCTCGAAGCGATTCCATCCCGCTTCACTAAAAATGAAACTGCATCGCGCTCTCTTTGTCTCCTGGCTCATGACGTCATTATGGACGATATGGCCTTAAAAGTATGCCGAGATGCCACACTTAAATTACTTTACACACAAATTTGTATTTATCACAACACACACAATCGCTTGATACCTTTCGACAACGCACGACTATAAGATATATTTATTCATAATAATATTGTAGATTACATATGAGTATGTACACTGCACCATGTACTTATTATAAATTAATGAAGACACAATACAAGATATCTAGGTAACTTACTTAAATCTTACACGATATATTTTTTATTTATGTGGTCGAAGAAGGCTGTGGTGACTTTCGTGACGATTCAAAGGATTCTATGGTGAGCGAAAATGGTGAAATATGTAATAATTTTTTTTTTGTTATGGAAACTGACACTGTTGGCTACATCACCTACAACATCCGTGATGTCAGCCCATAACACCGGGTGAACTAGGTGCCATGTCAGTGCTTCCCTTCGGTCGTGCCGGCTACACTGAACTGGACGGAAAACACAAACTATTTACATAGCTATTTCGACCGACGTTTCATTCAGTGCCGTGGTAACAACCCGGGCGGGTTGAACCCTACCACCTAGAAGTAAGAAGGGAAGGGACCCTACAGTATTACGTGGAATCCGAATCCGACTAGTATCTTCATCGTGTGCGACGCGCTAGGGCGAACGGTAACTAGGTGGTCGGCTCGGTCGGCGGGGCGGGGCCGGGGGGGGGGGGGGGGGGGGGGGGTTCGAGGGAGTTTGTTTTTTCGGCCGGATAGATATTCTAATTAAATTGATAGCTTCGAGGGCGGCGCCGAATTGACTTTTTCTCTCTTTTTTTCTTTGCATAATCTTTTTATAAACGTTTCAAAGTAAAACCAAATTCAATTAAAAGTAATGAAGCTTTTACACAGCTTTCATAACGAGCGAACGTGAGATTCACGCTTTAGATTCTTGCTTTATTATTGCGTGCCGTAGAGAATTCGTATTATGTAATTAAACTGTAAGACATATTGAATAGAAGCTAGCTTTTTTGGTTCAAAAATAGATTTTTTGTGTTTATTTGTGAGTACATTTTTTTTTAGTAACTTATAAGATAAGATATTCAAACTTGATTAATGAGCGCAGTTATATCTATCTACATACTTTATTAAATGCTTCATAACTAATGAAATCATTCCGCTTAATCATATTTTAATCGACGAAATTTAATCACGACTTAGACCTAACTATGGCCATGTCTCGGTTCCAACATAATTCATATATTTGCATACAGTGTAGGCACCTTCAAAGAAAAGTATTAATTTAGTTTAAGTGTGGGGCCGGTAACTTAAAAGAATAGCCCCACTGCATCTCTCCCAGTGTTGAGTAGTAAGTAGTGGACTGTATTATTGACTGGTATGTACCTTTGATCCATGGTCGTTGATTTTACCAGGCGCCCGGTGCTGCTTTCTTTAGTTTTTTATGTACTCCACAGTTGTAAATCACATTGTTTTTTTATTTTAGTATTTGTATTAGGTTTTTATATGGTTTTTATTAATTATTTAGATTTTCTTTTGAATATTTTTATAGAAGATTACACGACCATCTTGTTATTGTTTGACAAGACAAGCTGTCCGACCAGCTGTCAGAATTTTATTTGAATGTTAGTTTTTTAAAATAATGGCATTCCGGCGCCAACATAACTCCCCCGCGAAATCCAGCATGGATTTCCAAAGTTTCCACTGTACAGTAAGATAGAGTAAATTATATTATTCATAATAATAAATCAAATAAAGACTTAGTAACTTCACTAAAATGAAAAAGAAATTCAGTAAGTAAGACTACAGATTAGTTAAATAAGTAATAATAAACTAAATTAATTATTGTAGGGTAGAGGGCTGAGTTTGGATACAGGTCGCTGCACGAAGCCCTGCGCAGTACGTAGGGTAACAACACGCACAACCTGGTCCGCTCCAGGGTGTAGAGACTCGACGCGACCGAGACGCCAGTGAAGCGGCGGAGTTCTATCAGAATGAATAAGCACGAGGTGCCCGACCTGGAGGTTCGGTGGCTGTGCGAGCCACTTTTATCTCTGTTGCAGTGTGTGCAGGAATTCATGCCTCCATCGACTCCAAAAGTGTTGGGATACCTGTTGCACGTGTTGCCACCGAGAAAGACGATTAGAGGGAACGTCCGTGATATCAGTTTCAGGTACCGCCATAAGACTCGAGCCGATCAGAAAATGAGCCGGAGTAAGAACCTCAAGTTCATTAGGGTCTGATGACAGAGCGCACAGAGGCCGAGAATTTAACATTGCCTCAATTTTAGTAAAAATAGTTGTGAGCTCTTCAAACGTTAGAGAACTGTCTCCGATAGTCTTTTTTAGATGCGTTTTAGCTGACTTGATGCCTGCTTCCCAAAGGCCTACGAAGTTTGGAGCATAAGGTGGGTGAAAACGCCATTCGATCTGACGTGATGCAGCGTGCACACTTAGTTCGTCTTGTGTATTTTTTACTTAAAAAATTGTTAGACTTCGACAGAAAGAGCGCTTGTCAGTTCACGAAGATCGCTGGATTTTTCTAATTCATTCAAGGGCCACTCAAAGGGCGGCAAGGATAACCAAAGCGAACCAGTGAACCAAATGTCGTGGCTCAAAAGTTGAGTGGGAAAGACGTCCGCCGCATTATTTGGACTAGACACGTGATGCCATGTGATGACATGTGTCACTTTGTTTGCGATAAAGGTTTCCAGTTTGAATGGAGGCGTCTCTAGCCACCACAACACAATAGCCGACTCAATATGCAAATGTTTGATAGATTTCCATAGTTTTACTCAAGAAGCAATGAACGTATGTCGTCAGTAGTTTGTGAGCAATACATACAACGTCCATAAATGCTAATATCGGAATCGTGATTGTTTTTAGCAGTGCCAATTTTGATTTTGACAACAACAGTGTTGATTTTGTGTTACCCTCCTCGTCAATAACTATAAGATACGCAAACATGGAAAGGCCTTGAGTAAAAACATCGCAACACCTGACCAGTTGGCATTGAGCAACATTAGGTGTCATGGTGTAGCGAGGACATTTCACTCAAGACAACAGGGGGAGTTCAGAAATGAGCTTATACCACTCCTGTTGTAGGTCCGTGGGCAAAGTTATGTCCCAATCGAGCCCTAACTTCCACAGCGTTTGCATAAAGTATTTAGAGAAGAATATACATGGAGCCACGAGACCCAAATGGTGGTACAAGCGGGCTGTTTGACTGGAAAACGGATCTCTTCGTGAAAATTGTATCGACATTGTTTATGTTGAAAGAAAAGCAATCTTCCGAAGGTATCCACTGCAGTCCGAGTATTTTAACTGAAAGACTTGTCTCATCGTGAAAAGACACCAAAGATTCCTGGTGATTCGATGGAATCTCAGCGAGAAACTCCGGAGCATTACTCGTCCATTTTCGCAATTCCAAACCTGCAGTGGCGAGTACATCGTTGACATCGTTGCGCACCTGCACGGCCTCGTCGACAGTGCTCGTTGACCACAACAAGTCATCCACGTACATGCCGTGCACTAGGATGTAAGCGATATGAGAAGAACTCTCCGAAACGTCCGCCGCCAGTTGATGTAAGGTGCGTATCGCCAGATAGGGCGACGACGCTAACCCGTAGGTTATAGTTTTCAATTCATATTCTTTAATAGGTTCTTCAGGTGAATTGCGCCACAGGATATGCTGGTAACCGCGCTCCTCAGGACGGATGAGAATCTGCCGATACATTATAGAAATGTCGGCAGAGAAAGCGACAGCATGCAGACGGAACCGTAGTAGCACCTCGACAATATCACACTGAAGTTTAGGACCTGTGTATAGAACGTCATTTAGTGAAATATCTGTTTTGGTTTTAGCAGACGCGTCGAAAACGACGCGGTGCTTAGTTGTAGAGCTCGACATTTTCACTACACAGTGATGAGGAATGACGTAGCGCGTAGTTTCTGTGACGCCAGTTTTACACTCCTCCATGTGACCCAGACTCTCGTATTCTTGCATGAAGTTGCGGTAGGCATCGTATAAGTCTGCGTCTCGCAAGAGGCGCTTTTCAATATTATGAAATCGTTTGACCGCGTGAGTTCACCAAGCTCAGTACTAGTAGGCTTCAACAGCAGAGGTACAACATATCGCCCAGATGTGTCACGATGATGAAGTTTCTTGTAGGTATCCTCGCAGTACTTGTCTTCTGAGCTCGGCAGAATGTCGTCAGGAACATTTTCTACTTCCCAAAATTGTTTTATTAAATTATCAGTCCTCATGATATCAGTTATGGCCAAAAGACAAGTAGTTTCAGGAACTGAATTTAAAAAACATTTTCCGAGTATTACGTAACCGAAAATACTTTCAAATGCGGACGGCAACTTGGAATCGCTCGGGCGGTAAACATTTCCCTTCATAATATCAGCGTACACATCACCACCGAGAAGCATTTCAATCGGTGAAGTTTTATCAAATGTCGGATCAGCAAGAGAGAGATGTTTAAATTCATCACGCAAGCACGCAGGGATGCTCACGGAAGGCATGTCGTTAGTGATGCGCGGCAGTATGACCGCGTCCGTTGTCAACAAGGGACCTGAAGAAGTACAGGGTTTGAACGTACAAGAGAGCACGCCTAGGTCGCGCACGGAGCTCGCGGCGAGCCCAGTCAGAGCGATGCCGGACGTGCGCTGAGGCAGGTGTAGCCGCTGCGCGCACGCCGACGTTATGAAGGAGCCTTGCGCGCCACTGTCGATCAGTGCGCGCACGGTCTGATAGTTGTTGTACCGATCACGGACGTGCATCAGCACAGTACCTAGCATTACAGTGTAATGCGCTGCAGCCACGGGGGCTGAAGACGAGTAGCAAGCAGTTAAACTTGGACCAGCCTCGTTTTCAACCTGTGACGTAACATCGGCACCACTGACTCCAGAGGTATGGAGCAGAGTGTGGTGTCGTTGCGAGCACATAGAACAGCTGTTGTTCGAAGAGCACTGAATGCCGTCATGAGATCGTAAACAGTTTTGGCAAAGTTTGAGCTCTTTGGCCTTTTCTTTGCGCTGGATCGGCGTAAGAGCCAAAAAATGGAAGCATCTATAAATAGAATGGCTCATTTTACAGCAGGGGCACGAGAATTTCTTCTCATCAGTAACTTTATCATTAGAGCTGACTAATGCAGAAGTAAAGCCTGATTTTGCCTTATTAGTGTAGGATTTGTTGGTCGTCATCTTCTCTTCAGTTTTGTTCGTTTTCGTAGCACCAGTCTGGACTACAGAAGAACTAGGTTTAGTAATAACCTGTGACATTTCCAAAACATGCACTTGGCTTTGGACAAAGGTCATCAATTCGTCAAAAGTTGGTATTTTGTTACGATCGCACCGTTGTTCAAATTGTTTTCTCGTTTGTGGATCTAGCGAGCGTTGTGCTATGTAAAATAAAATGAACTCACTGCAGTCAGGAATTTGCAACGCTCGAAGAGCACTGACACTCTCACGAAACGCTTGCAGAAAAGATTCTAGATTAGCAGCTGACTCTTTAGAGAGCGCTTGAAACTGGAACATTCTTTCGAGATAGCTGGTGGCGAGAGCTCGCTTATTCTCATATTTTGATTTTAAAGAATCCCAAATCACAGAATAGTTTTGACTAGTGACTGGTAAGCTGCGCACGAGACTCAGCGCTGGACCGCTAGTTGCCGACAGTAAATAATAGATTTTTTCAATGTCAGTGATCGCTGGATTGTCGTGTATTAGATTAGAGAAGATGTCATAAAATGTACACCAATTATGCAGGTTGCCGTCGAACACATACAGGTTCATTTTTGGCAAGCGAGGGCGGACCAGTTTACCCTTGCTTTCGTTAGCGTCAGACGTGTCCTCCGCGGTCGCTCCAGAACCCGCATTATTTTGCCTCTGTTTCAGCTGATCACTAATTGACATGATGTTGTAATAAAGTGTGTCGAAATTTTCTATATCTAAGCTTGAGCACTTGAAATCAGGTTTTAGATGAAGATTCCACTTCGCAAGTTCCCGCACTGCGTTTTGGTACGTAGTCCGCGTGTCGTTCAGATCGCGTATCCGAGAATTAAATTCAAATTCACGAGATGAGTCTGTCAGGACGACCTGCGACAGATCGTACAGAACCTGGAGCCTGCGGAAGCATGATTCCTTTACAGAGTTCTCAAGAGCTATATTCCTTTTTAACTCCGCCGCTACCACACCTGTCGGCCGCTCGGCGGCGGCAGGATCAGTTGGCATCATGAAGAAAGTTATGCGATACCGGGTATTGAGTCCTAAATACCAACTACATACCGCACACCAACTTCATAGAGCGACAATAGAAATAAGAAATACTGCATCAGATATATTCAACACAAAAACATGAAGGCAAACAATGTATCAAATTCCAGATTTCAAACTGTAAATAATATTTATATAGCACTAAACCCTAGAAAAATTTATATAATTTATAAATAAAATATTAGTTGTGTACAACGGTGAAATTAACGAATTAATGGAGTCCTTTGAGATTATGTGAAAAACTTACATATACTGTGGAAAGTTCAGCATCCGAGCATTATTTTTTAGAAATACATAGGTAATTATCCGGCTCGAAGGACCAAAATT
This sequence comes from Nematopogon swammerdamellus, assembly GCA_946902875.1. Classification (NCBI taxonomy): domain Eukaryota; kingdom Metazoa; phylum Arthropoda; class Insecta; order Lepidoptera; family Adelidae; genus Nematopogon; species Nematopogon swammerdamellus. The sequence continues at coordinate 14,474,126 of OX336345.1, forward strand.
ATGTTGAGTAGTAAGTAGTGGACTGTATTATTGACTGGTATGTACCTTTGATCCATGGTCGTTGATTTTACCAGGCGCCCGGTGCTGCTTTCTTTAGTTTTTTATGTACTCCACAGTTGTAAATCACATTGTTTTTTTATTTTAGTATTTGTATTAGGTTTTTATATGGTTTTTATTAATTATTTAGATTTTCTTTTGAATATTTTTATAGAAGATTACACGACCATCTTGTTATTGTTTGACAAGACAAGCTGTCCGACCAGCTGTCAGAATTTTATTTGAATGTTAGTTTTTTAAAATAATGGCATTCCGGCGCCAACACCCAGTGTACAGTGGGTGGCCAAATTATTAGACTCACCACACTTAATGTCATAGTTATCAATACAAATTAGCTCTTGGGAAAAAAAATTCCACCTCCTAAACCTTTGAACCTAAACTATTGCAACTAAGTATTTTTTATTACTGATATATTTGCCATAAACCTACATTTACACCTTAATCCAATGAAAGTCGGCTTAACTTGGAGACAAATTTATAAATACCGATTATTTATTTTCATATAATTTAAATAATTTATGTATAGAATTAAAACATTTCGATTTTCTACTTTGTCTCTAAGTTAAGTCGATGTTCATAGGTTGAAAATGGTAACGTAGGTGTATGCCAAATATATCAGTAATAAAAAATACCTAGTTGCAATAGTTTAGGTTCAACGGTTTAGGAGGTGGAATTTTTTTCCCAAGAACAAATTTGTATCGATAACTATGACATTAAGTGTGGTGAGTCTAATAATTTGGCCACCCACTGTATGTCGTAAAAGGCGACTAAGGGATATGACTACCTTCTTATATTACTAGGTGGTAGGGTTTAACCCGCCCTGGTTGGTACCACCGCACTGAATGAAAGGTCGGTCGAAACGGCTATGTAAATAGTTTGTGTTTTCCGTCCAGTTCAGTGTGGCGGGACGAACGAAGGGAAGCACTGACGTGGCACCATGTTCAGCGGTGTTATGTGGGCTGACATCACGGATGTTGTAGGTGATGTAGCCAACCGTGTCAGTTTCCATAAAAAAAAAGTGTAAGGTTGAATTTAAATTTCGATGAATATGTAATGTAAGCAAAATATTACTCTTAATGCTATCGGTAGGTACCATTGGAAAATATTAATGTTTGTTCGCATACAATAATTCTATTGAAGTATCTCCTATGTAAACATTTTATCTTTTGAAGAATTATCGAAAAAAATCGAATACATTTTGGATTTTTGTTCACAGGCATATTGGTGTCTGTGTTTGTAGAAGACAAAATAATATTAGCTTTAGAATTCCCCGAGCGCAAAGGTCCTGAACCGTTACATAATTATTCTATGACCCACGCCGAATTTCGCTCGTCAAACAAAAAGAAACAATATAAGTCAGACAGAGTGATAGATAAAAATTTTACAGAGTTATTATTTTAGTCGCGAGAAATAGAGAAGTTTTATTCAATTTCGCTTCTGCTGAAATTTTTTAAGCTACACATTTTGTGAATGCGGACGGCGAAAAAACACGAAGAATATTTAAACGAAGAAGCGCTTATTCATACTTATTATAAAATGCAACTTTTACCGTCTGTAAATCTGTTCGCTTGTAACTTTAAGTTCTTAGCGACTTAACTGATTTAGATGTTGTTTCCACAATTAATTAATGCACTCTGACAAACCTTCGCATGGCTAATACTACGCTACACAACAGAAGCCGCGCCGCGGGCACAGTTGTTGCATAACGCTACATAATCTCAGGTGAGCTCCTCCGTACCAACATACTCTTAAATCTGTTTGTACAAATTTGGCAAGAGTACGGCTGAGTATCTACACTATATGCCGCTCCGACTGTATTCGGTTCCACAACTCCTAAAATTGCGAATGCACAAACTTTTACTGGCAAACGTTGCCACATTTAAAAAATACAACCTGCGCTTGTGGCAACACAGACGAGAGCTGACTTCCGGCGGTTCGTGTTTATCATGAAATCATTTCTAGTTAGTGAAATCTCTGCTAATTGTAAAAGGCAATGTACGCATTGCAACGTTGGTCGGTGATCTGTTTAAATGAAACCACTTTGGACGATTCTAAGATGTAATCATGATTAATATTCAAAACACATGTTGTAATTTTCGGGTCCCGGCCTAAACTGAAAACAATCTTTTGCAAAGCTAGGTGACACGGCAATAACAATCGCATTCGAAAACACTGGACGATTACAATATAAATTTAATTAAAAATCATAGATAGAGTCTATGGCAAAAGAATAAAATCTTGTACTGGCCAACTACCAGTGCAGTATTTAACGGTTATGTATACGGTATAAACCGACTTAAAAGCCGTTTCAATAGCGTAAACATGTATGTATTTATATCTTGGATATAAATAGGTAAATTTATTAAGTTGAAATTAAATTAATATTAAAACTAAAAAAATAAAAATTTTAATTAAACTTATGCATATGCTCCGATCAGCCAATGTCACCTCCGAGAAGGTAGGTGCCATACCGGAGACTTCCCTTTGGATTGCTGGCTATACTGGACTAGAGGAGAATACAGGCGAGGCTACTGTGCAGCCATTTTACATCCAGTACGGTGGTATCAATCCAGTCGGCTACAATTTGAGCCTTTGAAGGGGCAAGGGAAGGGACCTACAATTTTACACCGGTTCCGAAAGGTGGAGCAGCAGGTAGGTATGCATGTAAATTTTTTCGTCACAAAAAATTGGTACACGGATTGGATTCGAACCTCGGACCTCTCGCAAGTGAAGCCGACACCCAGACATTTTCACGGACGCGACATTTGTCCTACATCGTCGACAGAGAAACGCGGAGGGCAGACCACCCGCCAGGTGGGACGACTACATCAAGTACGTCGGCGGAAAGCAGTGGTTCCGTACCGCTGAAGGCCGGGAGGAATGGTGGAAAATAGGAGAGGCTATGTCCAGCAGTGGACGCTTACACGCTGACTGACTGACTGACATTTCTCCCAAGAACTGAACAGCGAATGAAGTATTCTGTGGTGGCAGCATACTACTGCAACCTCCCCTTTAACGCTACAAAGCTACGGGCGATGATGCTGTATAGAATTTGTAAATTAAATTACAAATTTAAAAAATCCAAGAGTCAAAAATAATTTCCGTTTGCTTACTTAAAGGAGTCGGGGGACCGCTAAGTAAATACCCGCGCAGCTCTGTGATTTTATATTTTTTTACTTAGCGGTCCCCGACTCCTTTAAGTAAGTAAACGGAAATAATTTTTGACTTTTTAAGGGTCGGTTTTTTTTAAAGTAAAACGTTCATTTCAAGTTTTAAAAAAAATCGCATGCAAATCGGTCCACTTTTTAAGATAATATTTTTTTTTATTACTTAATTACTTGATTCCAAACATGCTAAGAACCATCCCGATTAAACCACCTTTCTAATAAAAAAGGTCATATACAAATCGGTCCATCCGTTCGGAAGCTATGATGCCACAGACAGACACACCCATACGCACACACACGTTAAACTTATAACACCCCTATTTTTGCGTTGGGGGTTAAATAATCTATGATGAAGTAATTAATTGAGTGTGCTTAAAGTGTAAAATCGTTTCATGGAAATATTATTTTGTTGATTGCTCTATTCCATTTTAGGCAATAACGTAAATTAAATTTAAGCAAAAAAATTAATTCACTCACTTCCTTTTGCAGATATTTTAACAAAATAACAAGATGTTCGACATTCTTAATTGACATTAATGATTATTTTTTATTATTCTCGTATTTATTTACTGAGGTTGTACATTTATAACAAACATATTATCTAAATACTAAGAACGTAAAACCTAAAATATACTAAAAGGTCGTCCGCTAAGGTATATGGGCACTATTCCGAGTTCCGAGTACGCTAGCGGCGGCGGCGGCGTTTCCTCGCTGTATGGCCAATGGCCATACACTAAACTAATGCTATTATTATCTCAGATTTTGTACCGTGTGGGGCCGGTACTTTAAAAGAATAACCCCACTGCATCTCTCCCCGTGCATGTCGTAAAAGGCGACTAAGGGATATGACTCCCTTCTTATATTACTAGGTGGTAGGGTTTAACCCGTCCGGGTTGGTACCACCGCACTGAATGAAACTTCGGTCGAAACGGCTATGTAAATAGTTTGTGTTTTCTGTCCAGTTCAGTGTAGCCGGCACGACCGAAGGGAAGCGCTGACGTGGCACCAAGTTCACCCGGTGTTATGGGCTGACATCACGGATGTTGTAGGTGATGTAGCCAACCGTGTCAGTTTCAATAAAAAAAAAAATCTCCTTTACTGATCTGAGAATATTGTCAACTCAATATTGTCGAACAATTTCATATCAAATTCAAATAGTTATGTTACCCATGGTCATGTGTTGTCGCCTTTTCAATATTTTTAACGGACTTCTTTAAAAAAGGAGGTTATCAATTTCATAGTTAAACCACACAAGTTAGCCGTCTTCATACAAACGCGCCGATTTCGCACTCACACAAGCGCGCGCCTGCGCACGCTGTCTGTACACAACCACTACATGCATTCTCACCTTCCCTCGCGAGTAGTCAGTGATGGTCGCGCCCAGCACTCGATTTTTGAAGTGAAATCTTTAGCGGCGCTTGGCATTTATTTCAAAATGAATGTAGGGTTCCGTAACAAATGCATGTCTGTCCGTTCTACTAAATTTAACATTTATTTCAAAATGCATGTAGGGTTCCGTAACGAATGCATGTCTGTCCGTTCTACTAAATTTTACAATTTTCAACCAAGGTCCTCCAACCGGTTATTTTATAATAAATACTTTTATGTTATTTATTATGTTTATTATGTTATTTTATAATAAATACTATTAACGTGTTACGGGTTCCGTAACACGTTTATGTCTGTCCATTCTACTAAATTCTGCAAAAATGAATGAAGGGTTCCGTAACAAATGCATGTCTGTCCGTTCTACTAAATTTAACATAATTATTTTTTATTTTTTATTTTTGTTCTGTTATATTTTACCATGTGGGGCCGGTACTTAAAAAGAATAGCCGCACTGCATCTCTCCCCATACATGTCGTAACAGGCGACTAAGGGATAAGAACGAGATGCCGATGCCGTGCTAAAGGGCGACAGACTCGCCACCTCTCACCTTGGCACGGTACTTCCACCGAGGTGGGTCTTTGTGCCGTACTTGCTGCTCGATCGGTTGAATCTTGTTGGAATGCTTTGCGGAACGTGGTGGTCGGTGTTGTGCTGTAATTTACCAGAGGTCGTGCAGCACAACACCGATTACTCTGCTTACCCCGACTGCCAGGATTCAGCGTGTTTTTTATTGACTCTCTCTCTCGCTCTCGCTCTCTCTCTCTCCCTCTCGCTCTCTCTCTCACTCTCTCACTCTCTCACTCTCTTACTCTCTCACTCTCTCACTCTTTCTCTCTCTCTCTCACTCTTTCTCTCTCTCTCACTCTTTCTCTCTCTCTCTCTTTCTCTCTCTCTCACTCTTTCTCTCTCTCTCTCTCCCTCTTTCTCTCTCTCTCTCACTCTTTCTCTCTCTCTCACTTTCTCTCTCTCTCACTCTTTCTCTCTCACTCTTTCTCTCTCTCTCACTCTCTCTCTCTCACTCTTTCTCTCTCTCTCTCTCACTCTTTCTCTCTCTCTCACTCTTTCTCTCTCTCTCACTCTTTCTCTCTCTCTCACTCTTTCTCTCTCTCACTCTTTCTCTCTCTCTATCTTTCTCTCTATCTATCTCTGTCTCTCTCTCTATCTCTGTCTCTATTTCTATCTCTGTCTCTCTTTCTATCTCTGTCTCTCTTTCTATCTCTGTCTCTTTCTCTATCTCTCTCTCTTTCTATCTCTCTATCTTTCTATCTCTCTCTCTCCTTTCTATCTCTCTCTCTCTCTTTCTATCTCTCTATCTTTCTATCTCTCTCTCTCTCTATCTCTCCCTCTCTTTTTATATCTTTTTCTATCTCTCTCTCTCTCTTTCTATCTCTCTCTCTGGAATTGCATTTCCACCATAATGGGCTCACTACCTGTCAATTGTGTTAGTGTTGTGAGTTGTGACATCCCTGGTGGCTCGGCGCAGCGTAGGTAGTTATTTTAAAAATTGGCTCCAGTTATCTTACTCGTCTCATTTTACTATGTCAATTTGACCCGTATGTATGTAATATCGTTGGAATTGCACAATATTTGGTCAGTAGGATTTCATTAGAAAGCCGCAGTACAAAATTAAGAATTACCTAAATCTAATTAGTTAGTCTAATTTGGGCTTCTAAACAGGAGTGCCAAATTTCATAAGTGTATGTACCTATGTATTTTTGTATGTATATGTATGTATATGTATATGTTTGTTCACGAATTTCTCTCACTATTTTCTCGAAAAATAGAAATCGAATTGCCATAATTCGCTCGAACTTCCAACTTAGATGTTGTGCATAGTGCATAGTGTAGTGCAAGTTGAATCAAAATCGGTCCATAGTTTTCAAGATATGGACTGTTAAGTGAGCACTGGAAAAACACGTCGTCGGTTTAACGCCAAATTCTGCGCAGAACTTGTTATTATGTGATATTATACTCGAAACTAAAAAAAGTGAAATAAAAAAAAAATATTTAAAAACATTTCACCGACTTCAAAAACAACTGTTACTAGAACTCAAAAGTGTTAAATAATATTTAGATTCATATTCGGACCTTTGAGTTGAAGGCGGTACAAAAGCACACCTGAAAATTGATAGATGGACCCTTTTGTGCTTTGGTATATACCGCCTTCAACTCAAGGGTCCGAATATGAATCAAAATATTATTTAACATTTTTAAGTTCTAGTTATTTTTTTTAAGTCGGTGCAATGTTTTATAAAACAGTTTTTTTATAGGTATTTAATCTTTATTTTACTCGAACCTAAGAAGAATCCCTAGTTTAATATTGTTAGTATACATATACATTCGTGGTGTTTTCCTTCACTGTGCTAACGTGTATAATATCACAATGAACTACCTACTACGAGGTACCTATATATCGCTCAAATTATTCGATTTCGTTGAAATGTATGCAAGCTACCAGTTACACAACTCGCAACCCAGCAAACCGCAAATCAAATAAAACCGCCAATGTTTAACCGCTTACATTTTGAAAACAGTTGTTTCGTCGGCAGTTCGCCATATTCTGATTACTCGCAAAGTTGATACAAACTCGCTCGGATCCGACAGAGTCAACCGCAGACACAGAGCGGGAAGATTCTTGATATACTTCCTCAAACATCCCAATTGTTTGCGGGCAAATATTTAGCATCGTAACACGAAGCGGTGACGTTTCGTCACAGGGAGAGATCGACGGCACGACAGGGCCCTGTGCCGTCGAACGGTTCATCAACACTTAATCAATCTATGCCCCAGATTCGTGTACCATGCAAATAGTACCTACACCTATTAGCACTCTGATCTGACTCTGATCTGATCTTAAGGCTATAGTTACATGAATTAACGGGTGTCATTTCATCACAGGCACAGCATAACCGTCTCACAGGCATGCGTTCGAATTTTGAAGTTCGCTGCCACTTCAACTTGCTTGGTGAATAGAAAATAAAGCACGCGTTCTAAATTTAAATTAGTTTTAAGGTAAAGCCACCCCTGCAAATAGTTTACATTAAAATTTGTTTTAGAGACTCACATTCTGTACTATACCGATTATTTTAGTAATAGTTCGATTATTTCTCTAGTCAGAGGCGGCCCCTTGGAGGGCCCCGGGCGAAATTATTCATAATTGTGGTGTGGAGACAAAGTATTATAAGGGTACTAAAACCAAGGGTGAATCCAGAGTTTAAATTGGGGCAGGGGGGCGCGGCGCGGCGCCCGGCGCCCTTGTGCACTAGGCTCCGGGGGTCGGTTCGTCCGCCCCTAGGGCCGTAACTGGTTTCCAAAGAAGTTCATATTGTAATATTTCTTACCTTTAAGTGATATGAAAACATAAATATTATGGATTAGGCACTTTATAGTAAGTACCCAACATATAACACTTCCTATTTCCCTTACAAATGACGTAGCCCAATAGTAGTCGATCTAGCATGGTACATTTTAGCGGTCAGCATAAGTGAGTAAAGTTTTTGGGATTTCCAACCGTTTAGTGCAAGGTCGGATGGACTGAGAGCGTGGTAGATGCCGGTACCGACCCCGGCCTCTCTCGTAATTGTTTCTGTATCGCCCTTTAGACGTACGCATTTGACCACTTTCATGCGAGTTTATACCGATAGTTCGCCGGGTCTTGGGTCTGATGTAAACTATTTTACCCTTCAACTGTCTATCTCTATGTATATCTCTATCTTTTTCTATTTTCCAAGTATAACATTAAGGCATAATTTCTCCCCTTTGTGACCTGTACAGATTGTCTTATCTGGGGGCACTGCACGTCCCGCCAAGTTCGAGCGCTGCGTCGCCGCCGGTAGCACTCCGTCCGCAGTGGCGGGGGTCAGACAGATAGAAATGGATTTAAAAAAATTATAAATAAGTAAACGGTATTTATTTTTGACTTTTTTAGAGTCGGGGGTTTTTAAATTTGTAATTCAACTTTTATTTCAAGCTTTTTAAAAAAAACCGGATGCAAATCGGTCCACTTCTTAAGTTAATTATTTTTTTATTACTTAATTACTTGATTACTTTATTACAAACATAGCTAAGAACCATCCCGATTAAACAAGCCTTCTAATAAAAAAAACCGCATCCAAATCGGTCCATCCGTTTGGGAGCTACGATGCCACAGACAGACAGACACACACACACACGTCAAACTTTGCGGCCCAAAATTGTAACTTTCTTATCTTATACTTTGATAGATAGACAGATAGATAGATATAAATACTTTATTGCTCCAAAAAATCATTTTACAGAAACAAACGATAAGTAATTTACATGAGGGGCAAAGGCGGACTTATCCCTTATAGGGATTTCTCCCAGTCAACGTTTGGATGTTTGATAGTCGTAAGTTGCGAGATATAAGTTTTGAGAGATATAACTTTGAAACATAATAAGAAAAAAAAAACTCCTTTTTGCTTCACGCTGTCCGGTTAAAACCATTATTTTGTCATTGACTCAACGACTCGGTCAATTTGCATTAAAATTTCTAATGGTCGTGCATTAGATTCAAACTTTCCTATTAATTCGTTTTCGAAGATGGTGAAGGTGGCCGTACATCATATTTCACAACGTTTTATGGCCAAGAATTTGCTCGAACTTGGTCTTTTTACCCGACTACGGCGAAGCCAAAAGGAAGTTAATGTGTTTATCCTGAACGATTGTATGTGTGTTGGGGCCACTCTAGCGTCTAAACGAAGAATCGAATTTTGATAATCATTCTATTTTGATAGTCATTTACTTTTTTTTTCAATTACGCAGGTAACTCTGGATACATTTCTTTTTAATTCAAAATGGCGGCCGCTGGTCGCCACATTGACCAATGTAATTTTTGTTTTGTTTTATGGAAACTGACACGGCTGGCTACATCACCTACAACATCCGCGATGTCAGCACATAACACCGGGTGAACTAGGTGCCATGTCTGTTTATTTTACCAAAACCCATCGAGTGGGGCCGACTACAGCATTTTCGATCAACTTTCCTTGCTTTCTTTGTAGTCAGTCAGTCAGTAAGTCAGCGTGTAAGCGTCCACTGCTGGACATAGCCTCTCCAATTTTCCTCCAGTCCTCCCGGCCTTCAGCTGTACGGAACCACTGCTTTCCGCCGACGTACGTGATGTCATCGTCCCACCCGGCGGGTGGTCTTCCCACACTCCGTTTTCCTGTCCACGACCGCCAGTGTAGGACACTTTTGGTCTCTTCGGCTAATGTTCTTTGTACCTACTTGGTCGGATTTTATTAAAAAAAAAAATTATTTTTTTTACAAAATGTTTTTGGATGGGCTTAATTTATTTCTGGTTGTAGATTTTATTTCCTTGTTTCCTCGTGTTCCGTTATAGCTTTCTTTTGTGTAAACTGTACAGTACAGGATAGTATTTTGTTTAGTATTTATAATTTTTTGCTTCATAATAGTGCCTAAGACGCACGTCCGAATACCGAGTTACCGAATAAAATAAAATACATTATAAAGTTGTTTTCTTTATTATTTTGTACTATTACGTACATACATATGTTTATGTAGATTATATATCAACATGCATAGACAGTGGTGACCGGTTGAGTGGCTACCGATTCGTCTCCGTAGAAACTGTCACATCCTCGGTCTTTTATATGGCGTATTCAACAATCCTGATGCTCCTGAATACCTTTGTTCTCGATTCCTTCCCCTCTCTTCTCACGGCCTTCCTCTTCGCTCTAGTGACGATAATGTTCTAGTGATACCTCGCCATTCTTCTGGTTTCTATACCGACTCTTTCACTGTCCACTATGCACGTCTATGGAACTCATTGCCGTACCGCATTCGTCACTGTCAGACTCTTGGCACATTCAAAATCTTGTTGAAGAAACATTATCTCAGCAGTTGCTGCAGTATATATATATATATATATTACTTTCCTGTCCAAATGTCTGCACTACCCTTGTCATATTTCTTTCTCATTTACTCTCATCACCCAAAGGTTGACTGGAAGAAATCACTTAAAGTGATAAGTCCGCCTTTGCACGCTACTGTTCTCTTGTTTCTGTGTGAATTATTGTTAGCTTCCATTCTTCTTCTGTATGTTATCTTCTGTCTTGTGTATCTCTGTGCTTTTGTGTGCAATAAAGGATTTCTATTCTATTCTATTCTATTCAATATATATTGCTACAATGAGCCCGGCAATACTCGATGAAACCACTGAAAGTAAATTCGTCCTTTACAGATAAACAGCTTTGAGGATATCTAGATAACAACGCGTGTATAATGTGAAGAAACCAGATGTTTTAAAGCCCACGTCATAGTAAAGAGAAATAACTAAATTAATTTAAAGTGGACCAATTTTCAGTTAACTAGGTATCTACATAGTAATTGTCGAATCGCCAATGAATTTAATGGGTATTGAGTATCTACCCAATTTTCAAATATAAATACCTTCAATTTAGAAAATAATGGCTTTATCAATTTCATATAACTTTTAAATAAGTATATTCAAGACATATTAACTTTATCTCAAAAAAAATTGACAAATAATAATATTGTTATATGTACGTACATATATAGAAGTATATATCATGCATAGCCAACCTGCGGATTGCAATTTTTTTTTGGTTTCCGTACCGTATGGGTAAGGTAAGCGAAACTGAACTCAGAGAGGAGTCATGCGTTTTCAATGTTTTTTTTGCTCTATCGAAAAAACGGTAATCGGTGTCCATTATAGTGCAAACTCTAAAGTATAAAAAAATATAATTTATAGATAATGGAGTAAACTGTGTGCAATAATTTGTATTGCCGTCGAACTGGGTGATTGTGCTCGAGGTCGGAGCCTCAGGCACAGCCAATTTCACCCCCGGAGTTAACAATCTGGCTTGTAGACGGACTAAAGTCGCTGGTGAAAGGCTATTTAATTAAACGGCGATTGAAAGATTCCTTGATTGTAGGAATAAATGGAAATATACAACCAAGGAAGCTCGTTACGCACCTTTACAGCACGAGTAGTGCGACACATGAAATTTAGAGAATCGTTCCTCTTGAACTCTTCTGTCGACTACAAACAATCCACGAGAGTACGGCGGCTTTGACGAATGTATAAAGGAAGAGAAGGAATGACGAGGGATGGGGGAGGTTCGTCAGAGTTAGTAGTATCGGTAAAACAATGATCCAACCATGTGAATGTATGACAATAAAAAATATTATTTTGTTTGTTTTTTTTTTGCATTTAAAATATTTTACCACGAGCTTCTACAGTTAATTTCGTCTTTCAGAGGTTGTTGTACATCAATTCGGCTTTGCGTCTTGGTCCGTGTTTTAAGATGTGACGTCGTCGCGCGTCGCAGTGCCGCGGGAGAGCAGTGCGCGCGCCACAGAATTAGAATGAGGAAATCGAGGGGGAATCTCTGTCAAATTCCTCAGAGCCATTGAGTGATGGATACTGCTAACCGATTTCACTCACCTAGGGTTACTTTGTACACCGCCGCCGCCGCCGTCGCTGCTCTGCTTGAAATATATAAGAAGTTGATTTTTCATAGTGCAACATATTTTACAATAATTTAGTTTTGGCTACATACTCGAAGTATTAATGTTAGTAGTACAATGAAAAGCAAATTATTAAAGCAAAAGATCTATATATAAAAAAGTACTACTAATAACTAAAGAATTAAAACCTACCTAACAAACATTAAAATAAACTATCACAAAAGGAGCGTTTTCAAATGTTCCTAGAAAACTTGCGGCATAACCGCACTTTATTTAGTTTCTCATTTTAGTACCTACTTATTTAAAATAATTATAATATAGGTATTAATTTTTTTTTTTACATAAAATATCAAATTACAATTTAAAAGTAATTTTAAAACTGTTTACAATTTTGATACATAATTTGATAGGAAACATTCTTCAACATACAAACATTCTACTACCTACATAGGTACAACACTCAAAGGAATTCTCCGAAATCCTACGCCAGCCACTCGATGCGATAGCTAGCATGGGGAATTTTCTAATATACATTTTTATGGTTCCGTTCTCGGAAAAAAACCAAGATTCTCGTGTTTACTGTTATTGACCTCTATGTGGTAGTCGATCCGTATTTGGGTCATGTAATAGTACCTGCCATAGAGAAATATAATACGTCTATGGTATCGATCGGTATCGAGAACGATTACGAGACTCAAAACGTGCAATACAGGTCGAAATATATATGGTTGTTAGGGTTCCGTACCACAAAAGAGAAAAAACCGAACCCTTATATGATCACTTCATTTTCCGTCTGTCTGTCTGTCAGTCTGTCAAGACCGTTTTTCTCAGGAACGAGTAGAGGTATCAAGTTGAAATTAATATCAACTATGTAGGTATTATGGTCTACGGTTCCTCGACGATGTAAATCACAGGTGTAAGTCGCCATTTATGTCACATATTTTGCTACTGGCAAATCAAATCAAAACCTATTGAGAAATTCCCGCTCGACTTCCCGTTAACCTATAATCATGAAATTTGGTAAGAAGCGAGGTCTTATAGCACAAGTAAAGGAAAAAAATCCGAAAATCCGTTTTTTTTAGTAAAAAATGCCTTATAAACAACAGGCAAAGGTCCGGCGGAGTTCGTCGGATGATCACGCACAGCCAATAGCACGAAGCAATAGCGCAAAACCAGTTCAGTGAACTTTTTTTTTCATGAAACTAACACGGTTGGCTACATCACCTGCAACATTCGTGATGGCAGCCCACCGGGTGAACTATGTCAGTGATTCCCTTCATTTTAAAGTCGGCTACACTGAACTGAACGGAAAACACGAACTATTTATAAGGCTCTTCCGACCGATAAGTTTCATTCAGTGCGGTGGTACCAAATGGTGGTGGGATAAGGTAAGAAGGGAAGGGACCTAGAGTTTTACGTGGACTCCAAACCATGGTTAGCCTCCAACGGTCGAGCGGTCACCCATCCAAGTACTGATCGCGCCCAGGTGTGCTTAACAACAGTCGACTGACCGCACCACTGAGCTACAGAGGCTGACAAATTATATAAGACAAACATGTCTTTCGAGTATTAGAAACTATTTTTTTTATAGAAAGCGCATGGACATTCGGTAGTACTTTAACTATTTTTTTTTATGGACTAATTTATTAATCACACTTTATGCCACTTAATGAACGTAAAGGGTGAACTTAGTGCCTTAGGCAACCCTACAGTTAACCTGGTGGACCTACGGAACTTACAACATGAGTAAACTTACTAGAAGTTCATTCCAAAATATGGAATGGACGTTGTATATCACAGAAACGTTTTCAAAAAACAATGTGTTCTGAGACATTTTGATAGAACGAATACTTCAAATAATTATGTGAACTACGAAACATAAATAAATAGCTTTATATATATATCTACACTATCTACATCTACACTAATAATATTATAAAAAGGTAAGGTTTGCAAGTTTGTAAGTTTTGTAAGTTTGGATGTAGCAGGTAATCTCCGAAAATACTCATCCGATTTAAAAAAATTATTGACCCATATTTAGAATGGACCTTCAGGATGGACATAGACTATGCGGGCGAAGCCGCAGGCTAGTCTGAAATAAATTATGCTGCTATTCCTTTCAAGAAATCAAAAACATCAATCATATCATAACACTCTGCTTCTCCGAGACCCTCGTCCTTATCACTTTCTCCCACCCTCTTTTTTAAGTCACGCCCGCCGCATTAAAGTGTTTAATTTGTTTCCTTCAATAGTGTCAAGATGGATGAGCTGTGTTTTGAGTGAGTCGTCCTCTAGTTGCCGACTGGTGGGGTGTGATGGATCTCACGAAGGAAGTAAGAGTACGATGTATTACTGGCGCCCCGAGTGGCAGAATTTTAGAATTAACTATTTATAAACACTATTGAAATTTAATCAGGCTATAGTATTTTTAAAGCTTTCGTTGTTCTGTTAAAAGCTTCTTTTTCAAAGGAACTAAAAGTGACTTTTTATAATGGAGGTAAATAATAAATACTCAGAATATAAAGCTAGAAGGTAGTGAATCATTCAATTCTTAAAAGGGAGTATTGCCCGTCCTAACAATACAAAGAAGAAGAGAAACAATATGAGCGTGCTCTAATAAAAATAGAAATATGATATTCAAAAATGTTAATGATTCAGTTTTGAGGCATCCGGATATGTGACTTCTTTCAATACCTACACGAAAGTATTAATTTCGTTCTTTCTTGTAATGTACATAAGTTGGTTCCGTACATGGTCAAAATCTACTCATGAAACTGAAATTGTATGGTTTATAATTTGTTGTTATATTTCAGGTAGTTAGTTTTATTTTCTATTGTTACTAGCTTTGTTATATGCCTTCTAAAGGTGCCTAGAAATTTCGAAGTTCCTAGAATTAAGAAACATGTTTGAAGCATACGACGAGAGAGACATCTAATACCCGTATTAATTAATGATATCGGCTTACCGGTGCGATTATGGCGAGCGCATCGCTGCAACTCGACGTTTCGAGTCCTCTATGGGACCCGTTCTCAAGAGGACGTGCTAGCTCCTCGGGCAGCCAGCACGTCACTGACAGGAGCCCGCCTGCTTCTCAAATTGTAGTGGTGGGTAGGTATGATTTCAGGATTCGCTGCGTTCCTTGCCTCTTCGGACCTACAGAAATTGCTGACGGTGTCTAGCTCTCGGAAATCGTCGCTTCGGTTCTGTGTTGACTGCAGTGTTGCCAGTACCGGCTTCCATATCGGCGAGATCTTGAAAGAATCTTCGCGGTTGAAGTTGTCGTGTTTAGCAATTTCTATCGACTCACGGACAATACGCGGCAGATGTCGTTTTTCGGTGGCGAGAATCTTCACCTGATCGAATCTAATCCAATGATTTTGTCCGGAGTCGATGTGGTCACAAATCGCTGACTTGTCCGCTTGACCTTTCTTGACCGCTCGAATATGTTCAGTAACCCTTGTACTGACACTCCGTTTTGTCTGTCCTATGTAGGATTTTCCGCAGGAACACGGTATCTTGTATACCCCTGATGATTGTAGCGGCAGCCTGTCCTTAGCCGATCGCAGCATGCTTGAGATCTTGCGATGCGGGTGTAACACCGTCTGTATGCTCTTCTTCCTCAGAAGTTTCGCTATTCGGTCTGTTACACCACGTACGTACGGCATGTAGGCAGAAATCGACTCCGGACAAAATCATTGGATTAGATTCGATCAGGTGAAGATTCTCGCCACCGAAAAACGACATCTGCCGCGTATTGTCCGTGAGTCGATAGAAATTGCTAAACACGACAACTTCAACCGCGAAGATTCTTTCAAGATCTCGCCGATATGGAAGCCGGTACTGGCAACACTGCAGTCAACACAGAACCGAAGCGACGATTTCCGAGAGCTAGACACCGTCAGCAATTTCTGTAGGTCCGAAGAGGCAAGGAACGCAGCGAATCCTGAAATCATACCTACCCACCACTACAATTTGAGAAGCAGGCGGGCTCCTGTCAGTGACGTGCTGGCTGCCCGAGGAGCTAGCACGTCCTCTTGAGAACGGGTCCCATAGAGGACTCGAAACGTCGAGTTGCAGCGATGCGCTCGCCATAATCGCACCGGTAAGCCGATATCATTAATTAATATGAGTGACGGTGCGGGACTAAAAACTAATCTAATACCCGTCTTAATAATTTTTGCTGAACCCTCAAAACAGATATAGCAGTGCCACAAATTTTACATATACGTCATATTGTAACTGAGTGTTAAATTTTAAGTGTAACAGCTATTTGTGTCATTTTCATGTATGTCTGCAGGTCCGACTGGTAATGTAATGCAGACAGACTTCCGCCTAGTCTAGACGGCATGTGAGGATATTTCCGTAGTCCCTCCACGCGCGCCACAAGAATCCGCAGGTCGTCCGTGTTGATCCATCGTCTTGATACCGCATGGGCACAGACTCGCCGAAGTAATGCAGATAAGATACACCTATACGGTTAGCGGCAGGAAGAGGTGAAGTACTCAAGCTTTAGGTTATTCGGATTTCATTATCGTCCGATTTCAGTAAGACATAAGCTATAATTGAGCAGTATGTTAATTATTTTTTGTTTATTTTAATTTACTTTATATACGCTTATTAACACAAAAACTTCTCCGCGCTGAGACCTCAAAACAGTCCGTCGTGCATATGCAGTGGGTATATCCGATTTCTGTTTTAGTATTTCGAATGAGTCTTTACAGTTTAAAGCTGTTGAAAATATTAAATTAACAATATGTATACACTTTATATCTAATATTACTTAATATAAAATATCAGAAGAAGTAATAATTTATTAATCTACCTACAAAGAATTAAATAAAAAAATATTAGATTTTAACAACGGACATTAACTTTTAGATTTGTTGAAACCCATGTCCCCATTGCTATATGAAACCCATTTGCTATAGAATAGTAGATAGACTCGACCCTCCATTCCCCTACTCCTTCTGCGTGACTATAGTTGAAGATAATGAATGATCTTCCTCCGCAATCAGTCTAACGAGAAGCGGAACTAGCAGTCGGCGACGCATCAGAATTAACATTATTAAATTCCTCGGAACGGATCTTAACCTTCCGCAAACGATTCTATTTTTAAATTCTATCGGCCGCATAGTAACGCTCGTATAAATAGATTAAAGACGCACACATCCGCGTGAATAAGCTTTCTTTTTAACCGCTAACGCAAAAGGAGGGGTGTTATAAGTTTGACGCCGTCTGTCTGTGGCATCGTAGCTCCCAAACGGATAAGCCGATTTGGGTGTGGTTTTTTTATTAGAAAGCTGGTTTAACCGGGATGGTTCTTAGTTATGTTTGATGAAGACTAGGTCAGCCGATTCGAAGATCATCGGCACTTTTCATAAATTGGTGAAGGGATCTCTGCTGTATAATGGCATTAATGTATTAAGCTTTCAATAATAAACTGAAATTATTATAAAACTTATTTATGTACCTACTTGTAACTTAACCTAACTTAACAAAATAATTAGAAGTTCAAATTAAGTCTCTTAAAAAGCTTGAAATAAAAGTTAAATTAAAAATGTTAAAAACACCCGACACATCACACAACACTTTAAAAGTAACAAATAATTTCCACTTAGTTAATTAAAGGCGTCGGGGGCCGAAGGCGAAGTTAAAGGCGAAATTAAAGGCGAAGTGCAAATTATTGTTTACTTTTAAAGGGTTGTCGATGTGTCGGGGGTTTTTTAAATTTGTAATTTAACTTTTCTGTCGGTTTTCTTCGCTGTTTAGCTCTGGCCTAAATTTCTCTAACTAAATGACCAAAGTATTACTATACGATAACATAGACTGGACTAGACTATAATCACGATTGATTGATTGATGATTATTTTAGTAAAAGTATATGTATATCTAGATAAACTTGAAAAAAATTCAATCTAAATACAAAATTTCATCAAAATCGTTAGAATAGTTTCCGAGAAACCAATCGTATTTATGAGAAAGAAAGAGCTACGAGCTAACTTAAAGTAATAGGATATCCTTGTATGAACAAGTTTCTTCTACAGGTGAAGGTATAAGTGAAGATTGTGTACATAAACTCGCGAAGCTCCTTTAAATATCCATATTTCTCGATGTGAAAATGTATTTGAATAAATAATAAACAATAATGAGTCAACTGCGCGCTATCCTAGGGTCTACGCTAGACGCTAGCAAGGTCTATCCTTTAGACGTTAACAATACTATCTATATTCTTCTTCAAAACAACGGTTGAATGTTTTGCCGTCTACGGGTTAAACATAATTCTGAAAGAATTTAATGCAGGCTTCCAAATCAGAAATCGTTCAAGTCAGTTTAAAATTAGGCAAAGGACGACAGGGTAAATTAATAAGGGCTATTTATTTTATACCACAACCTGTACGGTGATATAAAATAATAAATCAGAAATACAAACGATATTATAGAGCGTAGAAGTGTTACTG
Source organism: Nematopogon swammerdamellus (assembly GCA_946902875.1). Classification (NCBI taxonomy): domain Eukaryota; kingdom Metazoa; phylum Arthropoda; class Insecta; order Lepidoptera; family Adelidae; genus Nematopogon; species Nematopogon swammerdamellus. The sequence goes on from OX336345.1 coordinate 14,492,670, forward strand.
TGACGTTCCCTAGACATACGCCCGATATTTCGCCTCGTATTCATCTAACGACATCCCTTTCAAGTAGGCTTTCCTGAGTGAACGAACTGCAATGGCCGGCATGGCGCGTGCGCCGCCGACTGCGCTATATAAAGCTCTCCAGAGGCGACGGCGACGCGCGCGTGGCGCGTCTCGCCGCCTCTCTTTTGTTTCTATTTCGAAATTCAAAAAATAGAACCGGTTGACGACGATTACACGACGGCTCCCGGTGTTGCCAGTTGTTGGATATAACTGGAGTGTGGGGGAATCGGCACTGTGAATGCAACAAGTATATTCCGGAAAGAAAACGTTAAATGTTCAAACAAAAATACCAGCTTCACAAATAAAAAACGTTTAGCTGAAACTAATTAAAAGCTGAAATGAACACGAAAAATTGCTTAACTATCTTTTGTCTATATTTTGTTTCTACTCTTGTTAATAATCACAGTATACTTATCCTGAAATGCAAGGTATGTGATCTATATCATCAGCGTTTCACCAAAAGGTATAAATTTATATGTTTCAGCTGTTTAATTTCCGGGAAAACTTAGTAACGTGCTGACAACACTCATTCCATTCTGAAATTTCAGGGAATTGGAATGTATGCGCGTGAGTCAGTGTGGCGAGCGCGGCGTGCGCGCACCGGACGCCGACGCCGACGCCGCGACGCCGACACCGCGACGCCGACGACTGAATCCAGGGCGTCGTCGCAACGACGACGCGACGTGAATTCGTAATGTTTTGTTTTTGTGTGTTCGATTGGATTAGATCAATTCAGTGCCAGTGCTTCTGAATACCGCATCCGGCTGAAACAAACTGGTGAGTCACTTGATACATTGTGCGACTTCAACATCTGTTCACTTTATTTTAGCAGGCGTATCCTTGGTTATATAAACTTTGAAATAAGACTGGAAAATGAATCTTGACCAAGCTTCAAATTACTAATACCAAAAAAAAAATTGTTTTTTTTTTTTAAATTATTAATTGATTCTGTAACAAATTTAGTATCAAGAAATACTAAAAATTAAAAATATCTTAGAACACTGAACTCAGAGTCTCTGAATTTTAACTGGTAATAGAAAACAAGCTTGCACTAATTACGCTACGCTTAAAGTCTCATTCCACGCCCCTATTTCTCTCAAAGCTCTGAAACTAATTGTACACAGTTTCATCCAGCAGGTATATTCAAACTTTCACTTTAATGTATGCAAATCTAATAATAACTGAGTCTTGAGCTCCCGGTGCTCGCTGACCTGTGTGAGCACTTGTCTTCAGTCGGTACTCGTGGAAATAAATACCTAGAAATGTCTTGTCGAGGAGGCGAAAGGGATATGAGCAAAGGCGAATTAATTATTTTAAATATACATCCATCTCTGTCGCACTCGTTTTCTCACGTATCTTATTTAAGCTGCAAATTGTATACATGCCGACTAAATTTTCGAGACAATATAAAATGTAATCTGTAGTCTGTAAAATGTAACTTTATTGAATGACAGCTGTCAAAGTGCATCAGTGCTCATTTAGTTACCATAAGAATGATCAAATCGAAATTATTGTCTCGATTTATTGACTGAGTGTTTTGCAAAGGTCAAATATGAGAACAGTGAAAACATAAAGCTGAAAGTGAGGAGAAAATGTCAGTATTTTATTTGTCACCATGTCAGCCAAAATTGACATTCTGACATAATGTTTCTAGGAGAAACAATGACCTAATGAATAATGTTTAAAGACTTTACGCTAATAATTTAATTAAACAGAGGAAATTTGTATGAAATTTTAATTTTTATTCCAGGCGTAGCTGTCAGTGTAATCAATCTACATTTTACAGGTTATAGATAATAGCAATACCGTTTCTCGGTATTCATTTCCTTGGACCGCGCTATAAATGAGTATCTCTTCGAAGTCGTTTTACTTATTCTGTGAATATGAGTAAAGTTGCATAAAGATGTCTTTTCAGCGTTTACTCACCGCTGAAACGTCTTGCAGTTTATATGAACAAATATGTGCTCGGGGGTCTACTCGCGTTAAAGTCGGACTTACATCAATGTTACACACTATGATGAAACTACTATAAAACAAATTATATAGCCAAAATACCCGTCGCTATGTTGGAAAGATCGTTTCTTTGTCGAACCGCTAGAGTGTGGAACTGTCTTCCAGTGAGTGTATTTCCTGAATCCTTTAACCTGGGTGTCTTCAAGCTTCGTATTAACGGGCTAGACAGCCTATAGCAACAGTCCGCAAATCTGCTGGCATGGCACCTAACTGAGCGTGGTTTCGCGAGGAGAGGTGATTTTGGCTCTGTCGACTGCACCATTGGTCTCTCGGTACAGCCACACATGCTGGTTTACATAAAAAAAAAATTTGACGTGCCTCATGGAGTGTATGTACACTGTATTTTTTCAGCTGTGTATTTGTGTTCTCTTTTATTTGCAAATAAATATCTTTAACTTTCTCTATAAATTTATATTGACAATGGGGGGCGTCACCTACCGGATATTATTTTCAAAACCATGTAAAATTAAACTTTAAATGTCTAACTACATTATAAAAAATTTAAACATATCTGCTTCGTGAAATTCGTTTTATTGAACTCGTTATTAGAATGTTTGTGCAACCTTGAAGTGTGTACAGTCCTCTGTCACGGCTCTACTCGCGTATAAATATTCTTTTGTATTTATTCATACTACTATAAAACTTCACACAAACCAAATTATTATTATTACCAACACGATGGTCATTTTATTTATTTTCTTATTATTTTTTTTATTTATTTTTTTATGGAAACTGACACGGTTGGCTACATCACCTACAACACCCGTGATGTGAACCCATAACACCGGGTGAACTTGGTGCCACGTCAGCCTTCCCTTCGGTCGTGCCGGCTACACTGAACTGGACGGAAAACACCTACTATTTATATAGCCGTTTCGACCGACCTTTCATTCAGTGCGGTGGTACCAACCCGGGCGGGTTAAACCCTTCCACCTAGTAATATAAGAAGGGAATCATATCCCTTAGTCGCCTTTTACGACATACACGGGGAGAGATGCAGTAGGACTATTCTTTTAAAGTACTGGCCCCACACGGTACAATTAACTTTCTTAAAAAATTATATTAACAACCTAAGCTTTAAGGTACTGGTATGTCAGACTTGACCAGTTAAACCTCATCTAAATCGGTTCAGCCGTTTTCAAGTTGAATAATTTTTGACGTTGCATGTTATATCACCGATGAGATACTAGATACTTACTAGTTATATGTTGCGTAGTACACGGATATAATAGGGATAGTTAGCATATTTGAGCTGGCAAATCTGCCGTAAGTGGTGCTCAGAGACCGAACTAACATTGTTCATAGTTCAGTTGAGAGCCATTTGCGGTCTTCGAGCGATAACTCACAGGTCCTGGAACAATTCTGTAAACAGCGCGCCGACTGGTCGCTGGAGCATGTTCTTTGAAACCGCTGTCCTGCTGTCGACGCCCCGCTGCCAGCCGAATAGTCGCATTTTGGGAATTTGGGGATCATGGTAAAGTCGACTGTGTTCATTACAGAAAAACTATGACAGTTTCAAAATTTCGCATAAAAATATTGAAGGTGCTTCGTTAGTCACGTCAATAACTTCGGGAGGGTTACATACACACTCAAATAAACAGGTTACGCAAAAAAAATTATATGTCTTTAGCATTACTTTTCGAGAAATTTAACAAAACATGTTTGCTACCTAAACATTAACCTGTGTGTAACAGTAGGTAATATGCATTGTACGGGGTCAATGACCGTACTATGTTCAAACGCAGAACAGCTGTTCGTTGTAAGTGAGTCACAAGGTCACTATGATTGGTTTTTACAGCTACATTTTTTTTATTGCTCCCGAACTGGGTAGCTCTGTCCGAGGTCGAAACTTCAGGCGCAGCCAATTTCACCCACGAGGAGGTGCCAGTCCGGCTTGGAGGTGGACTAATGTTGCTGGGGAAAGGCTATTAACCCGCGATTTGAAGATCCGTGTATTGTAGGAGTGGGGGAATGGGATACTACAAATGGGTGTTCCGCGAGAGTATGGCGGGTTTGGCGAAGGCGAACAGGAGAAGGGGGGATAAGGGAAGCAAGTTCGTCAGAGCAGCGGCCATAGTAGTACCGATAAAACAGGCTCAATGACCCAACGATACGTCTGTGCTTTAGAGGTTGAAGGTCCTTTGTGAGTACAGAGTCACCAATGAGGCGAATGGCTCGTCGCTGAATAGAATCCAAGGCTGAAAGAAGGTACTCAGGGGAACCCTCCCAAAGATGACTGCAATATTCCATCACCGGTCTTACTTTATTTTATTTTTTTGTTAGGAGAAAAAATGTTCCTATAAACACGTTTTTTTTTTGCGTAAGGTGTTTGTTTGAGTGCGTATGTAACCCTCCCGAAGTTATTGACATGACTAACGAAACACCTTATATAAAACGATCATTTATCCTGTGTGCGGTCTCAATAATTCGTCATTACGACAGAGTCGACTTATTCGTCATTACGACAGAGTCGACTTATTAGGAACACAAAAATATGCACCTATTATAGCACATGCTGAGATGGATTCATATTGTTATTACTTGTGTTATGTTAAATTATCTTAACTTGTATTTTATGTTTCTGTAATCATGTTTCCAGTCATGTTTGTGGTGGAAGCACTAACGCCAAGACTGCGCGTCTCGGCTTTTACTTTTTTTTTTAATAAGCTTGGCCATATAGAGAGGATATACCACAATCGATCCAGGAATGATTCTTGTAATTTTTAAGCAGATTTTTTTTTAAATGGTATATTGTTATTAACTTTGTAATTGAATTTTTTGTTATTTGATATTATTTTGTGTTCTATAATTTGTAATAAACCTATTTTTAATTATATAAAATATAAGATAGATTTAGGCTATTATTTGCCAAGGTGCCCTTACTACTTACTATTAATAGTTTACCAGACTCAAATATTAGTGTAATTGTGGGTTGCTACCATCGTATTGGACATAGGACAGGGGATTCTCCGACATAGCACCTTCACGAAGGTTATATTGGCTGGTCGGAGCATTTGGGCTATGGCCACTCTGACTCAGCCAATCATAATAGATTACATAAAAAAAATAAAGAATCCACGCATTCAAGATTGTGGCTGCGGTATTTATTTCACACTCCACTTAACGTCCTCTCATTTTCAACCTATGGCACGCTTAGAGCATTGGTGCACGAGTCGACCTCATTCGTACCAACAACTTCAATAATTCCGCGGATATTGTGACGAGTGTCCACGTCACTCGTGTCGCGACAATGTGTGTCCGCCGGCTGTCACTCCGTACCGTGTGGTAGGAAACAGTAAAACTGAGTTGAATTCACATCAGTTGTTCTAGCTATTAGAATTTAGCTGTGCGCGCGACTCCGCTAGCGTTAACGACGTTGGACTTACATAAATTTGTTTATTTTGATAAAGTTATTACTTAAATTTATATAGTGTTGAATAAAAAACAGTTTCACATAATATATAACATACTTACATAATATTATATTATCCTTAAACCATTAGAGATGTCCGATCGTAATAGTGTTAAACCGCATCATATTTGTTTGGGACGTTTTCGAGTTGTACAGGTTGTTTCAGGTAGGCTTGAGAAACTTCAGGAAAAAAAAAGTACTCATTATTAGAAGAAAAAAATCCTTATCACTCAAATCGAAATTCCGTACTTTTTTTTCATACAATAATTGAAAATTGTAACAAAAACTCGATGGACTGTGAGTATTATATGGGGAGATTTGGCAATAGTGGCTGTCAAGGTCTAGGGAATGACCTGGTCCAGTCAGTCCCCTTTTTCTTTTGATGTCATTCAAATGGAAGTGTTTGGAATTTACCTATATGCACTTTCATTCTAATAGTTAAGGCATGTAAGTTAGTCATTTTATTTTTATTATTTAAGGCGGATGTTAACCGTCCAACAAATCTCGATGAAACAATTTTCACCAAAAACTACTATAAAATGACCGAATCTGGGAAAACGTTTCAGAGCTTTTCGTCTTCAAATATGGACCCCTTTCGAACCCTGAAGTTACGAAACCCTATCCTGAAACAACCCTGTATAGGCGAAGATACATACATACATAAAACTGGTATTATAAAAACAAACATAGAAATCTTAAAATATATAATTTTATTGGTAAGACTGATTTGTATTATTACATTACATCTTTCAGCAGAAGAAAAGCGAACTTATTAAGGCACGCGATTTCTTCCAGGCGATCTTGGACACAGCAATACTTTATCATAGTTAGTCTACCGGTTTATTCCTGATGTTTTCTTCACTATTGAACTGAGTGAACTAAGTTACACACTAACAAAGAAACACCTAATTATGTTGCACAGTTATAGTGAGAATACCAACAAATTAGCACACCGAATTACAACTCCCTTCACTAAATCATCTAAGTGTACCCGATACATAGTGAATCGTCAACTCTAAAAGACTTGAGAAGAGTCGAACTATTCGACTCTTCGAGTTCGACTTACGCGATCGAACGATGTGAAAGATCCTGCTAACTTCCACGGTAGGTCCTCTCCACGTTTACGTCTATCCATGGACTCATACACACTCGCAAACGATGGCCGATAAAGTAAATATGCCCGGAGACGCGAAAGTGTTAAAGTTTGTCCGATCCTTGGCAGCCGAGGCGAGGCCCGCCCCGCAATAAAGCGTAAGGCCTGTCTCACACTTACCTTTAAATATTTTCGGACTCCTAACCAAAATAATACAAAAACATAATTTCGTAAATATAGTGATAATATAATATAATTATATATACATAAAGTGATAATATGTACAATTTTGTGCAAAGAGACGACATTACAAAATATCTAGTATCACACCTTGTGGACTCCCATCTTAATCATGAATACAAATGTTGTGTGTTTGTGGATGGTGTCATTTTAATTTTATAATTTTGAACTTAAAAATTTATACTTTTGAATTAAGCCTATGAAAAACAAAGAAAATAGGGGTTTCGCCGCCTGCGATGTATCTTAGGAAAAACCAAAGCAATGATAAATTCTTTAGAGGATCAAGACAAAGGTGCTAAAGCTATTCCTGTTTGAAGTGTACGAAATGAAATGAAATTTCCATAGCTACCACTTTTAGGTCTCCTTATCAGAACAGTACAGCTCCGTACAGAAGCCTATTTACTAAGCCTACGCCATCCGTCTGTCCGTCTGTTCTACGTCTGTAGTCGGTTTTCACAGAATATGTGTTATTATGGCGGATATATACACCGAAGTAATAAAAAAAATAAGAAGTAAGAAATTAAGGGGGGTCTCCATGCAAGAAACATATTTTTTTCAACGTTTTTTGGGTTTGCATTATCGTAAAAACGGTAATACAAGCGGTAACTACAAGCGTCGACTCTGAAGTAAAAGAGCAAATAATAATAAAAAACCGACCAAGTGCGAGTCGAACTCGCGCACCGAGGGTTCCGTATCGCCATGTCATGGTCAGCGCCACTCACGCCATCTATGGCGTGTTTATGAAATGCTTCGTATTAGTTAAAATTCATGATTACTTAAAATGCTTCATACTCTTTTCGGTAGATGGCGATCACTTTTTGGTTTCTTCTATGGGATTTTTTTACTTTTTCTTAGTTTTATTATTTGTTGTTATATCGGCCATAATAACACATATTCTGTGAAAATTTCAACGGGTTATCTAGGGTTCAAGAGATACAGCCCTCGGACAGACAGACAGAGAGACGGCGTAGGCATAGGGTCCTGTCCCGGATACGTAACCCTGAAAAGGCTTCCGTATGGATACGGAACCCTAAAAATGCAGACTAGCTCGTAGTCATCCTAACCTCTGGCGTCAGTCGAAAGCCTCTCATCGTAAATATCTGAGATTATCAATCGGATATCCCCCTCTCCCCCTCTGGTGTCGGCTAAATTAAATTGTGTCGCGCCGACCGATAAACCGGGAGAGAGCGCGACGCTGCTGTAGGATAGGATGTCGCGTTGGGCCATTTAAAATTGGGAGGTATGTATGTACTTAATTTGTACTTTAGTGTATATTTTAATTATATTTTATAATGATAATGCTGTGCCTGTATATCGGTGTAATCGTAAGAATTAGTTTAGTAAATATGTGTAAAATTTCAGAAAGAATAATAAAGTACGAATCAAGTATAGTTATAGAATAAAATTTCAGTATACATGTCCGTCTGGGTTTACTAAGTACTGTCCAGCTGTATGGGTAGCTGTGAGGACTTATAATTCCATCTTCTATATAGTACACACATACATACATAGCGTCACGTTTCCTGTTTCCCAGTGGGGTAGGCAAAAACAACGGATCTTCATCTTCACGTGCCACGATCATATGTTATGATATTTACTTTGGCATTGAAAAAGACGAGATTATACACGCATTGAAGTCATTTTCATCTATTGTGCATCGACGCAACGCTATGTATGTATCCATTGCTGAGTCAACTAAATCCGCCTCTATAAATCCCATAATGGACGTCCCGAAGACCGTTTAAGTTCCTCCTAAATGCATTCTAAATTCAAACTCCGGCACAATAGGGAGCGTCAGTCGGCTGTCACGAATTGAACGCTTTCTTTCGAAGTCTCTCTCAGTCGCCCCCCAGCAAACTGAACCTATCAGGTCGTTGACCTGAGGGGGAATTCTTTCGGATGTCACCGCGCATCCTGATCCCCCAATACGTGAACGCGCACGCGCGCTGTCGTATCTACGAGTGAACACATTTTTGAAATAAAAAAAACTGTCAAGTGAGAACGTTGTTCACATACAGAGGGTTCCGTAGCCATATTATGTTTCTTCTTGCACGTAGTGTATGCAGCAATCACGTGGTCGCACTGGCGCGTATCTCGCGTTTTCCACAGCTCATTTTATACTGATATTTATATCAGTCCTTCGTAGTTCAGTTCCTTGCTAGACAAGTCATACCTTTGTATAAAAAGGGATGCCATAACAATGTTGACAACTATCGTCCCGTCTCTATATTGCCGGTTTTCAGTAAGGTCTTTGAAAAAATTTTGGAAAAACGGTTAATTAAATTCTTTATTGATAATGAACTTTTAAATTGTAAACAATTTGGATTTCGGAAAGGACTGTCAACGGGTGATGCTATAGCTTCTATGGTAAAATCAATATTAACTTCCCTAGACGACTCTCAGCATACTTATGGCATCTTTTGTGACCTGTCCAAAGCCTTTGACTGTGTAAATCATGAAATATTACTAATGAAACTAGAGCATTATGGTATACGAGACAATGAATTGCGTATATTCCAATCATATTTAGAAAATAGAGCTCAAATATGTGACGTCAATGGCATAAAGTCGAATGTAGAATCAATCACAATGGGTGTACCGCAGGGTTCTATCTTGGGACCATTATTGTTTCTAACTTATGTTAACGACATCTCGAGCTGTATAACAGACGATATAGAGATGGTAATGTTTGCAGATGATATCTCAGTTGTACTGAAAAACAATGACATAGGTAAACTAAGAGAATCTTTTATAACTGTACTAACATCTCTAAAATCATGGTTCGAGTGCAACAATTTATTACTAAATGTTAACAAAACTAACATTATGCACTTTGCTCTAGGGACTCATAGACGTAATAACACTGATGACATATTAAAAACTGCAGAAAACTTGTCATTAAACCTTGCTAATGAACTAACTTTTCTTGGGGTAATATTTGATAAAAGTTTTACTTGGAAAGCCCACATAAACTCTTTAGCTGGTAAGTTGAGTTCCGCTTGTTATGCTATAAAAAAAATTAAAGAGCTATGCGGAACTCATGCTGCAAAGACGGTTTATCATGCCTATTTTGAGAGCATCATGTCATATGGCCTTATGTTTTGGGGAAATGCAGCAGATTCAAATAGAATATTTTTATTACAGAAGAGGGCCTTGCGGTACATCTTAAGTATGAAAACTAGAGATACTTGTAGGACAGCATTCGGAGAGATAGGAATCATGACTTTACCAAGTGCATATGTTTACCAGAACATATGCTATGCCAGAAAATATATTCATGATTCCTCTCTTAACTCCGACAATCATAACTATGACACACGCTGTAAGAATAATGTACAATTAATAAGACATAGATTATCCAAAACGTCAAAAAGCTTTATCTGTAATAGTGTTAGATTTTATAATAAACTGTCTTCTAACATAAAACAATTAGATGACAATAATTTTAAACGACGGATTAAACTAATGTTAATTGAAAAGAGTTATTATACTGTTAAGGATGCGTTAACTGACCGTAATTTTATATAAGAGTCTGACTACTGTTTTTCCCACTAACAACTTTGACAATTGGATACACTTTGTATCATTAGATTTTTAATATGACTTATTACATTTCTTTGTAATAAACGTAAACTAATTGTTTTTATTTGACTTGATATATGAAGTATCAAAATTGACGATGGCACTATACACCAGATATAGGTAATGTAAATAGGCAGAGTGGTCAGATTCTTGAGTGTTCATGCTTATGCTGTAAATATTAATGTTCTTGTGAGCGGTAGTATGCGTTAATTATTGTAAATTAATTGAATTATAATACTTATATATAAGGTACTAACAAAACATTGTGACTTGCGAAGTTTGTTTGTCAGTTCTTCTTCGCATTGAATTTAGAACTGGCGGAATTTTCGACATGTCCAAGCGTAGGTTACCTACCTATGGATGAAATTATACAATAAACAATAAACAATAGACAAGTAAGATAGCAACCAAATGTAATGTGTTCCAAAGCACCATATATCGGTTACCCTTCATACTTCTCAAGTTCAAATGTTTAATAATCGTTCTGTAGTTGAAGCTGAGAAAGAAAACACGTTACTTGTATGGGGACCCCTGTAAATTTTTAACTTTTTGATTTTTTATTATTTGTTAGGATATTCGCCATATTTTGTGAAAATTTCAACCGGCTATCCGTTACGGTTCAAATATACAGTAGTAGGACGGACACACAGACAGACAGACGGACAGACTGATAGACGGCATAGACTTAGTAATAGGCTTCCGTACGGATACGCAACCCTAAAAATATAAATAAGAAAATCCTCGTTTATCTCAATAATAATTTTATTCATCTCATCATCATCATCATCATCATCATCAGCCTGTATCGGTCCACTGCTGGACATAGTCCTCTCCCAAGACACGCGACCACACGCGGTCTTCCGCTCTTCTCATCCATCCACTCCCGGCTACCTTTTTTAGGTTATCTGTCCACCTAGCCGGGGGGGCGTCCCACGCTACGTTTGCTTGTACGTGGCCTCCATTCGTCTAATAAAAATGTATCCCCATTTTTCAATAGTAATCTACTGTGTACCTACTACCTGTACTCTATTTAGGTCTGTTTCCGCCAATCTCTTGTCCCTATCGCTCCATGGCCGTCTCTGTCTATCAATACTTATGCAAAGGAAACGGGTAGATATTTGATAGAGCACGCTTCAAGCGCTACGGTGTAGTTTGCTGAATCGCAATTTTTTACCGTTCCGTGTTGTATCCCATCACATTCCCTAAAATAGCAACAAAAAATCTCAAGAATTTGAAGAACATCCGACTTTACCGCACTTGCGTGCGCGCAGCACGGGCGGGGCGCGCGCGAGTCACGTGGTCACGTCGCACACATGCGCACGAGTCATTAGTTGCGGCGTGACGTGTCGCGTGCGGTTAGTGTCGGGATTACAGCGTGGGGTGGCGTTTTGTACGACTCAAAGGTCGTTAACCTGGAAGATAAGAGTGGCACCTCGTTCACACGTGCCTGTTATATTGGGAACGGCTTAGAATTTTTTTTACGGTTTGGGTGAAACTTTTTCAGGTGTTCTGCTGTGGAGTGAAACGTATTTTGAAAGTTTCAATAAGTATTAATGGCGACGATGTACGAAAAAGAAGAAAAAAAATATTGTATTGGTAAACTAATCAAATTCGAATTTTTAGGGTTCCGTCTCGGGTTCCGTAGTATTCCGTACCTCAAAAGAGGAAAAAAACTAAACCTTATAGGATCACTCTCGTGTCTGTCTGTCTGTCCATCTGTCACAGCTTATCTTCTCCGAATCTACATAGCATCAGGGGTGTTTTACAGTGCGGTGAGCAGAGACAACGCACCTCCACGTGCCACGATCCTGACACCCCGAACGCTGCTCTGCTGCCTCTTCCAATCTCATAATGTTCTTCATACATGCTCGTCCGTTACCTCGCACTTGACCCTTTTTGAGCACATGCCCGATCTGGTCCAGGTACTTGAGCCTAGGGCGACCCTTCCCAACTCTTCCAATCACATTCTTTCCATTCTATTTCGTTAGTCCCCTTTTATCCATTCATCCAAAATGACCGAACTAACGAAGAATTCCTTTCTCAATCCTTGTCACTATATCTTCTTTCAGACCACAGCGCTCTCGCATTACACTATTTCTCAATCTATCTTTCATTGTAACTCCACACATACTCCTCAATGCGCGCATTTCCACAGCATTTATCTTGCTTTCATGTTTCGTCTGTCATGCTCAACTTTCACTCCCGTACATCAGTGTAGGGGCCAGCACTCTACCATGGATAGCCAAACGCGCCCTAGTGGACATAATTTGGCTGCTCATAATATCGTGCAACGCCCCCAAAGAAAGTAATTTCTCTGATCTGTGAACGCCCCCATTCACTTGATTGCTAGCTTTCACTCTGTTTTCCACATGTCCTTCACATTTTTCATCCCGCGTGAACATATTCCTGCGAACCGATTGGACGAAAATGTTGAAATTTGGTACATATATAGAGATTGATGACCCAATCACGGACGTCTAGCGTAAATGAACGAATTTAGATTATGAGGGTTAATTGTGGCAAACAAATGAGAAAGATAAAATATTAATCATGTGACGTATCAATGAAAAGGGCTCGTTATAAGAAATTATTGAATATTTAATAATTTTAATATTATTGAATAAAAATAATTTTAAAATGCATAGTTTAAAATATATTGAAAAAATATACGAAAATATATGAGTGTAAAATTTTCAATAGGGAATATAGCGCCTCTCTTATAGTGTAAAGAAAAACCTAAACGAAATACCTAAGTCTCAAAGTTCTTACGGAACGGAATAGTACGGAATTCTCTCCACGCGAGTTGGTCTCGAACTTGACCGCTATTTTTATAAGTATGCTCATCGCTACAATCTACGTCAGCGGCGACCGCCAGTTGATAACTTTGGTTGGATAACTGACTGGACGACGTGTCGGGTGTCCTCCAGGTGACGTGACGATGTCTCCGGAGCGGGGGACGAAACGTCGACAAATGTAATTCGTTCTGATTCATGTAAAACATAAAAAAAAATATTTTATAATTTTGTAGATTTTCGTTCGCGTAAAGTTTGGTTCACAGAAAAAATTACCTATTTGCTTATTCGGCAAGTCTCAGATCTAAAAGGACTCTATGGTTTTCCTTATTCTAACGTATGGCGGATCTTGACGGTATCATAATACTAATTATTATCATTTATAGCCTTACATAACCACAATTTCAGTAAAATGGTAACGTTTATTCCAAGCAAGACTACAATGCAAATAGAAGACGTTAGAAAAAAGCATTCGAAATTCAGTTTCACAGAAAAGCTCGCAAGACTCACTACATTACCACGGGATGGAAACGCGGCGCTGCCTCCTAGCAGTGGCGTAGTTATTGGGCGGTAAAGTTGCTCCTCACGATGGCAACTTTAAGGGGCAGCAAATATTCTTCGATCTAGTTTTTTTTTAAATAATTTTGTAGCTTTTCGTTCGCCTAAAGTTTGGATTCCACGTAAAACTGTAGGTCCCTTCTCTTCTTACCTTAGGTACTAGGTGGTAGGGTTTATCCGGCCCGGGTTGGTATCAACGCACTGAATGAAACGTCGATGATAGTTCGTGTTTCCGTCCAGTTCAGTGTAGCCGACATGACATGAAGGGAAGCACCTAGTTCACCCGGTGTTATGGGCTGACAACACTGATGTTGTATGTGATGTAGCCGACCGTGTCAGTTTCCATAAAAAAATATAGTATTTACCTCAAGTATTTACTTAGGTAGTCCCTTCTTACCTTAGGTTGTAGGGTTTTACCTGCTCTGGTTGGTACCACCGTACTGAATGAAAGGTTGGTCGAAGTTGCTATGTAAATAGTTCGTGTTTACCGTCCCGTTCAGTATAGCCGGCACGACCAAAGGGAAACACTGACATGGCACCTAATTCACCAAGGTGTTATGGGCTCACATCACGGATGTTGCAGGTGCGTATTACCCGTAACCGGGGAGCATGTATGAAGAACATTATAGACTAGAAGAGGCGGCAGAGGTGTGTCAGGATCGTGGCACGTTGAGATCCGTTGTCTCTGCCTACTCCACTTGGAAACAGATGGGAAATTATGTATCTATGTATGTGAAGAGAGAATACTAATTAGTGAATAAAGTGGAATCATCTGTCGATTTGGGAGTGAGACAAGATCTTTGAGTGAATCAGTGGTGTTGATTCAAGGATATTGAGGATGGACGGTGACAAAGCAACTCCTTTAAAAATAACTCGCTACAGCTCTGTCTCAGCCGCCTTAGCTAGATTTTTGCGAGGTTTTTGGATAAAAACCTGAGGTTCTCTAGACCCTTACATACATTTCGCATGAGCGATACATTTTGAGCTAACGAGAAACTCGACGGAACGTGCGTGAATAAGTAAATAGATTCAAGGGATTACTGCTCCGCCCACGTCCTATTTTTTTATGGAAACTAACACGTTTACATCACCTACAACATCCGTGATGTCAGCCCATAACACCGAGTGAACTAGGTGCCATGTCAGTGCTTCCCTTCATTTCATGTCGGCTACACTGAACTGGACGGAAAACACGAACTATTTACATAACCGTTTGGACCGACGTTTCATTTAGTGCGGTGGTATAAACAGTCAGTCAGTCAGTCAGCGTGTAAGCGTCCACTGCTGGACATACGCCTCTCCAATTTTCCTCCAGTCCTCCCGGCCTTCAGCGATACGGAACCACTGATTTCCGCCGGCGTACTTGATGTCGTCGTCCCACCTGGCGGGTGGTCTTCCCACACTCCGTTTTCCTGTCCACGGCCGCCAGTGTAGGACACGGTTACTCCAACGGTCATCGTCTCTTCGGCTAACGTGCCCAGCCCACTGCCACCCGGTGTCCAATATCGACTACTTTGGTGCGTCGGCGGATTGCCTCGTTACGCACCTTATCACGTAGCGATATTCCCAGCATGGCTCGCTCCATTGCTCGCTGGGCAACTTTCAACCTTTGGACAACAGCGACCATCAGAGTCCACGTTTCACACCCGTACGCACGAGTCAGTAAGCCTTACTGTAAGGCTTACAGTAAGGCTTACTGACTCGTGCCCGTACGTCATAACCGGGAGGACACACTGGTCATATGTGGTGGGTGGTATAAACCCGGCGGGATAAACCCTGCCACCTAGTAAGGTAAGAAGAGAAGGGACCTACAGTTTACCGTGGACCCCGAACCACGGACAGCCTCCAACAGTTGAACTGTCACCCATCCAAGTACTGACCGCGCTCAGGGTTGCTTAACAATAGTCGACCGACCGCACCACTGAGCTACCGAGGCTGATGTACCGACGAAACGTTCCTATGTATTTATTCTCGCTAGCCAGCTTAGGAGTATTATGGCGTATGATATTTAACACATAGGTACCTACACGTATATCTACAAACCCCACACAAATAAGTTTTCCTTTCGTTTCATCTGTCGCTACTACCAGCCCATTAAACCGTGGTTCAGCAAGAATTAGGTATCATGTCAATGATTCCCTTTGGTCGTGCAGTCACACTGAACTGTACGGAATCGGGAAATAATTTCATTGCTATTTCGACCGATCTTCATTCAATACATATTACCAGCCCTGGTGGGCGAATGTTAGTGTAGTGTACCTACATACATACATAGCAAGGTGAACATGGGACCTATTCACCGGCATTCGTAGTCGGTAGGAATACCTATAGATACATGAAATCCTATGATATCCGAACAATGGAAATCACGTGTTCAGAATGAGAAAAAAAGCGTTCCGTGCCGTCTAGAATCAGTGCCTTTCACAACAGAGGTTAGGTTCTTACTGTTTGCCCAAAAGCTGCACAGATTAAGTTCCTGTAAATCAACTTTATATCAACCCGTTTGTATCAACTTTACATGACGCTTTACACGCGTGTGTAGTAAAGTACTTCTCAATTTTTATTTATAGCGCGACATCTGGCCCCGATCTACCCATAAAGTGTCTAGCGACGCCCATGCACATTCGGTCGTATGTGGGGGTTGCGAACGGGTCTATATCGCGGAACTCATCGGGGTCACGCACTAGCCGCATGCCTCGACGCTGGATCGAGTCCAGAAGCGCAAGCTTGTATTTGGCAGAGCCATACCACAGGTGCGAGCAGTACTCCAAGCAGTACCTGATATGCGATTTATACGAAAACAGCTTTTGGTCCGTCGTGAAGTACCTTATTTTAAGTAAGAACAACCTTTAGTATCCGCATCTGTTAATTACTCCTGTGAAGCTGCTATACATGTTATCTACACAGGAGTACACCTCGTGTCCTTCGAATCATGTGATCCTCTAATCAATCAAACGAGCTGACAACGAGAGGACAACGGAGGGTGAGTGTTGACAATGTCAGGCCTGTATCAACACTGACCACCTAACGAATTTTGCCTGTAGCATAGAAAAGAACGATGACACTTTGTGAATTGAATTTTCACACCCCGGAGCAAAATACAAAGGGCAACTGGGAATGAATTTCGATGGAAATTAATAGTTTTAAGTCTTCGTGCATAAAGCATAAATGTAGTGGAGAAAGTGGAAAATTTTGGCGGCGTGAGTTATTTTGTAAGTTACATAGATTGATTACAATAAATATAATGTTCAAATAATACATTCTTATAACAGACAATTTGAGATACATTGTATTATTCAAAATTGTAAATTTCTGCTCTACAATTAAATTTAACTTCACGAAATTTTTAAATAGTGAGGTGCATAGGCTTTGCAAAATTTTCGCTCTCCATAACTTATTCATCAAAACCAGGTCCGCAACACAAGTCCGCACGAAGCTAGTTCACAATTCCGGTCCATTAGTCCGTCGAGAGTGCAAGGCGAGGCGTTATTGTTCCTAGAGGACTCCGGAGTCATTGGTAGTCACATTCCGACCAGATTCGGCTCCATTTCGTTCATACGCTACCCACTCCGTTTATGGGCGCTCTGGAGCGCGTCTGAGATCGATACGTCATACAGAATAGAACTTCGTTCGAGTTGAATCACTGGTGTTTGGTATAAAGCTATATTACAATTATTACAAGCAAGTCATTCTGATTTGACAATAGAATAAGATAAATTGAATTTAATTGAAGATCATTTAATATGCACTTATTGTTGGTTATTTTTTTTTTTTTCATTTTATGTATATTTTTTCATGTAAGCCATCATGGGTGGCTATGCCGAGAGACCAATAGTGCAGACGGCACAGCCAAAATCACCTCGAGTAAGCACATCACGAAATAGTTGAGCCGTATACATATAGGTCGTCTGATCGTCGGCCTTACTTTCCTTCAAGTAAACACGTATACGAGTACCAATATACACTGATGGTTTGTTTATTTGAAGTTAAATTTTCTTCGCGGATCAATGGCCTCAACGAAATTTAAAATTCATAAATTGTAACGAATTTACTGAACATGTTATGAAATTAGAGCAAGAACAAAATATTTTTGTGTACAATCACAAATGCCGTAACAACACTGAACAAGTTAAGTTTTCCTATAACACCGCACAACGTAAGCTCCATACCACATAGGTAGTCCGTATACGAACCGACGACGAAGAGTTCCGCCGTCGAAGCGATGACGCCGAACGGTTCTTCTGCCTCTTCTTATCGGTTCTTCGGCTCGATTGGTCTCAGAGTGCCTCCCTCTGCCGCCGATATTCCTCATTAAAGCAACGAATGGGTCTTCCTTGCTATCTAGTCATATATGGGAGTGTGACTATTACTTGCATATTCTTACGCAATGTGACCAAATTGTTGGAAAATGTATGTTGTCGTCTTCTCGGTGAAGATCGGGAAATTCTTCGAATAACTAAAATGTTTCGCATAAGTCATGCAAACTGAATATAGGTACAAGTCTTTTTAGGTAATCCTGTATGGGTATCTGAGCCAGAGGGACCAAAGCACACGCTCCGCCCAGCCAATATCATCTCCGAGAAGGTAGTTGCCATCGGGAGATTTCCCTTTGGATTGCGGTTATGCTGAACTAGAGAACACAGCCGAGGCTGCTATGCGGCCGTCTCACATCCAGTACGGTGGTATCAACCCAGTGGGCTTCAATTTGAGCCTACCACCTAGTAATGTGCAAGGGAAATGCTACACGTTGTCGAGTAAAAACAACATAATCTAATTCAAATCCTTAACCACAACCCACAAGGTAATATTTAGCTTTAATTTGAAAAAAAAAACAAAAATTTAAATTATATAGACAGAAAATAAATAATTAAATAATAACATTCCTACATCCTCTAGACATTATAAAGTTGTGTAAGTCGTGGACTACACTTAAATAACTTCGAGTGACGATGTATTGTGCAATGATTAACTATGAATGGCCTCCAGAGTGTCTTGTTCAGTGGGAAAATCTCTCACGTAAATATTGTCTTCTTGGAAAATGCCAGAAATATTTACTAAATAAATCTTTTTTGTTTCACAAACCAATTCCAGTTGCTAACTCTATTACTTTACTTCTCATTTAACTATTTGCGAAATCCTACTTAAGTTTTATTGGTCGAAAATTAAAACTCAAAAACGTTAGGCAGGTGGAAACAATCTCATTGCTCGAGGAAATAAAGATAAAAGGAAATTAGAAAGATCTTGTCTGCGGTACTTAAATGTTCAGACGAATTTTGAAAATGCGCGAAAGGAAATTTGAGAAAAATTTCAAAGCCCATTAGCGAAGTTGCGCTTTAAAGTTTATCCCAATTTTATGCTTTTCTCGATCTCGCCAAATCGGATTTCAAGTATACGAATTTCGAAATCTATGAGATTTTTATCTCTGTATAGTTGAACAAAATGTCGCCAACAACTTAGGAAATTTGCTTTATGTAATAAAAACAGCTTAAAAGATTTAAATCAGCTTAACGTTTCGAAAAGAATACTTTGTTAAGGACTCTTAAGTGGGAACTTCTTCTTTCGACATCTGCAAGGTGAAACAAACACCTGCAAAATTTAACAATGTAGATAAATAAAAAAACAAAACAAACGGAACACTAAGAAACAATATTACAAACTAAAAATACATCAAATGAATTACTAAAAGCCAACTGTTTGCAAAGTAAACGGTGGTAGCAACTTTTCAAAATGAACGTTTTGTGCAGTCTGCGTGCATGTAGCAATTAGTTATCTTCTAATTTCTACTACTCACAGTCACATGCTCTTCACTTCATACCAGTGCATCTTCATACAAACACTGCTAATGACTACTCCGCAACTGCGGCTGCCCCTTCCCTCTTGCACTTTTTACCCCCCCCCCCCCCCCCCCCCCTCTCCCATTTCCCAACCCACTCACCCCTTTTCCTGTTTCTGCCCCTGTGGCGTGATCTCTCTTTCGTACTCTATATCTCAGTCTGGCCACTCCTCGCCGCAGTCATAACGTGGAACGAATCTGTGACTTGACAAGAATGTTAAGAGGTTTTAGATATTAAAAAGGGACAGTTTACATTGCTTTAATAATTATATCTGTAAGAATATTCTCTTATATTCAAGGAAGAACATTCACATGTTACAAGATTTTGTAGTATCGACGAATATTTTAATGATTAGATTTTTTATTTTGATAAGTAACACGTCTGATAGTATTTTATTAATTTTAGAATATCAGAACGTGTAAGAATAATGTTTTAGTACCTGGGCGACGAAGCTTCGCTCGGCTTCTACACCTAACTAGATAAACGTGAAAAAAATTACATTGTCTAAATAAAAAATTTCATCCAAAACGTTATAGCCGTGTCCGAGAAACCAATTATACACGTTGCAACCCCAACCGTAAAATCCGAAAGGAGGTGATTCTGTACGTGAAATAGAACAACTTTGGTTCTACGACTTTTTAATTTCAAGAAAAAAAAAATTGTTTTCCCATACATTTTGAGAATAGGTAGGTACCTATTTAAAATTTGTATGGAAAAAAATTTTTTTTTTGTTTAAAAATGTTTTTTCGCCACAGTAGTTGTTTAGTTTCACATATAGAATAACCCCCTTATGTCAGTTAAAAATATTACGGGGGCAACTGCAACACCGTGTATATATAAATATATATACTATTTAGCTCACTTATTTTTACTGCTCCCATTAATTTTAGAATTTCAAAATATATTATAATGGTGACAATTTAATTTACCTATCTTTGTTCTATTATAATAATTTTGTATATGGTTTTTATTTGTCTTATGGAGCTTTTAAAGTGATTTGAAATGTTTTTAGTATTGAATCCTTCATTTCTAATTTTATGTAGGTATTGTGTTAATTTGATTTTTTTTTTTATTCAATGTTTTACATATTACTTAGGTAGATACTTTTGACAGATTTTTAATCTAAAGATATTTTTTATTTGGTAAATGGCTCACTAAATGGGCTCAAAATTTTAAGAGAGCCGCAAGAAGGTACGTATTTAAATATTAATAATATGTTTAATGATTGAATCTGTGAATCGAATTTTTATTTTTATTTTTATTTTCTTAATAATAATTTATTTAACGGTGATCGGTAATATCATCAAGGATGAAATAATATCAAACATAATAGAGCCTAAAGTTACATTGTGAGTCACAGATGAAAATGTTCTTTCAGACTTGTCGAACTATATCAAGAAATAGAGAAGTGGCATTAATCCCCATTACTGGCGTTATAATTCCTATTGATGGAGGTTACATTCCACTATGAGAATATTATTTTAAGTACTTTTGTATGAAGATAAATTTTATTATTAATTTAAATGGCTAATATTATTTCATTCAAATGCAATTCCAGTTTGTAAATAAATGCAAATTGCACACGAAATAATTGTTTAGTTAAAACTAACATGATAATATTACATGGGAAATAATTTCCAGGAATCTCGCAAATATAAACGGGGTAAGCAGAGTAATTGGCATTGTGCTGCAAGTACTCTGGTAAATTACAGCACAACTCCGATCAACCACGTTTCGCAAATTATTCACTGGCACTGGGCAGGGATTGCATCCCTATACGCTAGACTTACCGCGGATGCGTACCAATCGATTCTGCAGATCATTCCTCTACAGAATAGGTAAACTCTGGAACGCTCTCCCTGTCCATATATTTCCCCCCAAGTACAGTCTCGGGTCCTTCAAGAGGGGCGTGAATGGGCACCTGTCAGGCCGGCATGGCATTCGCAACCCCCGCATACGACCGAATGTCCTTGGGCGTCGTTAGACACCTTATGGGTTGCTCGGCGTCATATGTCGCGGTGACGATAAAAAAAAATTTATTTGCATTATTTCTCTTTAGTTGTTAAAATTATTCTACACAATCGTCGTTCCGCTTTCTCGATCACCTTCCGACAATATGTGTGGGCCGTCCTAAACTCGTTCGCCGAGATGTCTTCAAATTTATTTTACAGAGCATTATCTCTATCTGAGATGGAGACCCCGTGCTCGCGAGCAACCCGTTAAGAGGCGGTGCGAACACATCCTGCGATAAATCGATATGTTCCTATTCTGTTCAATTTATTTTTATATCTACGTGTTTAATCATGCAGAAGAGAGATAGAAGGGGTTGGTTACGCAAACTAGCTACGTGGTCACCACAGAACAGCGTTCGGCGGTCGCCAACTGGGGGCAAACGCCATCGAAGTGGGTGTGATATTGCTTCAATCAGTTTCTTTAAATACCGCCCTTACGTGCTAAAATAATTAAGGAACCTTGGAATTTGTGTAGTTCTACGAAAAATTCAAGTTAAGGTGTATTTCGCATTAAATATTTACAAAAAAATTACAAATTTACAAACAAAAATTAAAACTATATAACCGAGTTGAATAAAAAAGTCCCGTGTGGGGCCGGTACTTAATAATAATAGCCCCACTGCATCTCTCCCCGTGCATGTCGTAAAAGGCGACTAAGGGATAAGGACAGATGCCGTGCATAAGGGCGATAGGCTAGTCACGTCTCACCTTGGCACGGTGTTTCCACCGAGTCATGCAACCTTCATGCCTTACGTGCTGCCTGATCTGAGTTATCTTGTCCGAATACTTTGCTAAATGTGGTGGTCGGTGTTGTGCTGTAATTTACCAGAATACTTGTAGCACAACATCGATTACTCTGCTTACCCGGATTGTCGGGATATGGCGTGTGGTGTGTTGTGTGTTGTTGTTTGTAAAAAAGTCCATACACGATTTGTTTTTATTTTCTCCTAAATTAATTTAAAAATTGTCTGCATCCTGGTGCGATCGCTCCAGGTGAGTTGGCTCGCAGATTTTCGGATGAGATCAACCAAACAAATCGCGGCCGGTCTCGTTTCACGGCCCATTACGTCTTCGCCTCTAAATCGGAGCTTCGTAAAAATGTAAACATTCCCAGCTCCCGGCCCTCCCAGCACTCCCCGGGCTCTCGAGTGTCGGGAGGCCTCTTCGGCACAAATCTATTAGGCCCGCCGCGCCGCCGCCGCGCCGCCGCGGCACACTAGCGCCCCAGAACTGGCGCGGCACGATTTGTGCTTTACAAATAATGTTGGGTGTTGTGTGAACTGCTGTAAATTGTATAGTTTTTAGGATTCCGTAGCTCATAACTGAAGAAAAAACCGAACCCAGAACCATAAAAAATAGGATCACTCTCGTACCTATCTGTCTGTCTGTCACACCTTATTTTCTCCGAATCTACTTACTGGAACAAAAATAATATTTTTTTAATTGAACCCAATCTCGGACATATAGCGTAAATGAACGAATTTCGATTTTAGGGGACGAATTAGAAAGTTTTTTCAAGTTCGTACGGAACCCTCTCCACGCGAGTTCGACTCGCACTTGACCTCTTTTTTTTATTTGTATAAGACGCTCAGCGAGGTTCATTTCTAACATGAAATGTTGGTATCACGAATACGCAAATTCAAAAGTAGATTTCAGTCATAATTAAGTAATCAAAGCAAGTACCTACAGAGTTTGCTTAGTTCTAACTAGCATGAAGCAACTCGCTCAAATCATATCTAAATCGCATCAAGCGCTCGCTTAAACTTTCTTGTAATTCTGAAACATTTTGTAATAAATCTTTGTAAGCATTACACAGGACATGCAAAACATCAAAACATATTCAGTAACTATTTCCTCCCAAGTAGGTACCTACAGCCTGGAGTTTTTCAAAAGGGGCGTGAAAAGGCTCCTGACATGGCATTCGCAATCCCCCTGCATCACAGAATTTCCATGGGCATCATAAGTCACCTACTCGTAAGTGAAGTGATGCCACATGTCGCGCTTTCCATAAAAAAAAACATTTCCCGCTCTGTAAAGGTGACCCGGAAGAATACATTGCCAAATGTGACATTTTCACTTATCTCCCGCGCTTGCATTTGCATTCTCCATCATGTCTGTCTGTTTCGTAACTCGGATACGTACGTAAATTAGAAAACTCGATACGGTGGTGTGGGTGATGGAGAGGGGGGGGGGGGGGGGGGGGGTCGCGATGGTGCGCGGTCGGGGGGCGGAGAGAGCACCACTCTACCGACTCGTGCTCTGCAAATATATTATTTTTGTAAGAGCTGCCTTTCACTTGCAAGTTAGGCATGTGCAAGCAGAGTTGCTTTGCGATATTGCGCTGAAGCATTTGAAGTGATAACGGCCACTGAAAGGATGGTAACAGAAAGTTAACGTACAGAAGGACTGAAAAATTATGCTACTGCGAAGAACAGCAACACAACTGTTCTTGTTACGGCTAGAATGTCAAGGTGGACGGAAAATTACTCACGTGAACGACGTAGGTATTACGCTACCTGATATTACGCTTAAATCATGCCGTAATTGGAATCGAGCCACCAGCATTGCCGTTTCAGCCGCTAGTTCGCATAAATAAAAGCTGCAAGGTTTGTGAAAAATAAATGAAAGCTTCCGAGACGAGAACTCTTTCAAAAGTTCCGTCGCACGTCTATCTCGATCGAGATTTTCTTGTTAGCATCGGACACCTTTATATAGTAGTGAAACTGTGCCTCATCTAATAGGATTGAATAGAAGGTAATGCCATTATCCCTACATTCAACATCTGCCGTCTCTGTGTGTGCGTATGTATGTATTATAAAATTATAACTCAAGAACGGCTCAACATAGTCGCTTACGGTTTTCACCTATCTAATAGACATATCTCCGCCAGGTTATAGGCTAAATTATTATTTTATATAATAATGGTGTATATATTCATATGAGCTGAGCAGTGGGTCGGAAGTGAACGTACTTGGATGAAATGTACCAATATATGGACCGTGCAGTAAGGTCAAAAGTAATCGAAATTTGCGGCGAGCGGAGCCGCGGGCACAGCTAAATTCCATTCGCGAAACAGGAAGAATTTCTTGCGCGACGACGACGGCAATATGTAACTCGCGCGCCAGCGACAGAGAACTTCATACTACGAAATTGTTCCTGCTTCGCGACATTAACATTTAGCATTTTAGCATTACATACAATTTACTTAGTCCCCAACATAACTCTACAAATGCATAAAGATCCGTGAATAATCAATTGTGGCTCAGACATGTGTATAATTTTTTTTTTTTTTTGTAAGTTGGTATGCCTGCACACTTTTAATTAATAAAAATTTTCATCCGCCATACAACGTGTATTCGCCAGTGGCGCATGGCGCTCTGGTCCATACGAATCCGTCCGTGAGGGTTCAAATATTCAATTCATTTTGACTGTACTAGCTACGATTACTTATACTTGTTGTTAAGGTATTGTGTGAAGAGGATTAGTGTGTTGTACGGGATGGATACATTAATAATAATAATAATCGACGACGAAGATGGAGTGTTGACGTCGGCCGAGCCACAAGAACTACGGTGAGGGCGGCGTCCACCACCGGCCAGCTTGGGGCCATCGGGACCTCGCGTCCCGTCTAGTGCCTCCGCTACCGGTGGTGTAGTGCACCCATGAGGCGACGCGCGCGCGAAGATGAAGACGTTTACAGACCTGCGCGACGACGTCGCCGTGCAGTCCGGTGGATACGGAGCTCTCCGAGATGGGGGTGGTGGTGGCCTACGTGTCTAGTACCACCACCTATCGCTCGTAGCTTGCCTCGCGTCGTCCCGGAGAGCTCCGTAGCCACGGTCTGCACCCGCCGGCGTGCTTGGAGGCTAGCCTCCCGCCGTCGGCGGTATTCCGTTTATTATTTTTATATTAATTTTGAGTATATGTGGTGTATTTTTATAATCTGTATATTTAAAATTAATGTAAATATGTTAATGTGATAATAAATGAATAATAATAATAATAATAATAATAATAATAAAACTTTATTTCAGGTAATACATTTTACCTATAGTTAATTAAATTATAATTAAATATGATTAAAATTGTAATTAAATTAAAATTAAACATAGTTGAAACTAAATTAAATAAACTAAAATCAACTAAAATATTATAAAATCGGTATAATATATTCGCCTATATACATTTTCAATTATGGCATTGTTGCATTTTGCCAGTCGCTCCATGAAGGCTGCTCTTGTTTTCCGTATTACGGCAAAGAAATCATCAACCCTGTTCTCAGCAAACATACCAGACGCACTACATCGCCATTTCAAACCCAGCATACACCGGAAGCCATTATTGTATTGTACACGCAACGAATTTATTGCTCGCTGCGTGTAATTACTCCATAGTTGACTGGTGTAGAACGCCTGGCAGTATGCCTTGAACAGAGTTATTTGAACCAGACGAGAGCACCGCCTGAATCTCTTTCCCAGCATGTTGCTCCGCATTGCAATAGACCGTCGTTGTCTCTCGATATCTTCATCATCACGCAGATTTTCAGTGAGTACGTGCCCTAAGTACTTAAACTTTGTGGCAATGTTCACTGGAAAACCACGTAAAGTTACAGGTGGAACATTATCTGGTCCTGCACCAGATTTGAACACAACGAGTTCCGTTTTTTTAACATTATAGGTTAGACCATGCAGGGCCGCATACTGCTCGCAGTTTGCCAGCAACCGTCGGAGTCCCTTCACAGAGGGACTCAGCAGGACCATGTCATCCGCGTAACTTATGTTGTTAACGCATGTGTCACCGAGGTGACATCCTATACCCGTGCTGCTCAACTCCTCTATGAGCCCATTTACATAGATGTTGAACAGGACCGGAGATGTAACTCCACCCTGTCTTACTCCACAACTCAACTGGTATTCATCAGAGAAGTCTTCACCCCATCGCACTGTGTTTATTTGATTGCCATACCAGTACGCCAGCAGACTTATAATCTCTTCCGGTACACCAGTTTCCCTTAGTTTATTCCAAAGAACATCATACAGTATTGTGTCAAATGCTTTACTTAGGTCAAGGAAACATGCGTAAACGGTAGTATTTCTGTTTGTGTAATATTTCACTGTTTGCTTAAGAGCAAGTATTGCCATGTCTGTCGATAGACCGGGCCGAAAGCCAAACTGAGCCGGGTGTAGGTTGAGGTGTTCACATAGGTGCGGCTGAAGAAGCCTTTCGAAGACTTTGGAAAATACCGTCGCCAGTGATATAGGTCTATAATTAGACTGACTCGATATATCTCCGGTCCTGTTCTTCACCAGTGGAACGACTACCGTCTTCATGAACTCCGATGGCAGGTAACTATGTGCAATACATTGGTTGAACAAATCAGACATCGCTACCCACAGCGATGGTCCAGCGTACATTAAGTGATCGACACTAAGAGCATCGTGGCCTGGTGACTTACCTCGTTTCATTTTTCGCACCTCTGTCTCCACCTGCAAAGGCGTGAATTTTACCCAAGTGTGCTGGCCATGTATCACTTCGTACCAACGATGACAGGTGTCGGTTGCGGCCACCACCGACCCTTCGCTCTCACTTTGAGGACAGTCGATTCTGAAATGCTTTGCAAACATGTTGGCTATTTCTTTTCCGCCTTTTACATCATTTACTATTAACGGTAAGTCCGTTTTTATATTTGATTTTGTCGCCTTCCAAAATTTTTGAAAATCTTTTTGAGCCCTGTTTTGTGCAACAATGTCCATTTTTATTCTTTCCTCATTTCGCTGACACCATTTTATTTTATTTCTAAACTTATTTCTACTATTACGCATGTCATCAAATGTCTTCCCTTGTGTTGGTTTTCCCTGTAAAATCCAAAGTTTGAAGTGAAGCCGAGCTTCCTTGTGCAGGCCGTGAATGTGTTCATTCCAGCCCGCGATTTGTTTAAAGGTATTTTTCTTACTTACATAAGTATCACTCGCCGCTGTCCTTACCGCGCTCACAATACCTTCATAGAATGAACGAATTTGCTCTCTATGATTAACATCCGTGCAGGGAAAATCAACACAATTGAGCTTGTTTACAGTACAATTTGTCAATAGTTCATTTAAAATTAATTTATATCTTTCTATTTGACATTTCGATCTAGTCCCCCATATTGCCTTGTCAATGCTGCGATTTCTCAATTCTATCTTTTGTTGAATTACATTGAGATCAATTTCTAACAATAATGGAAAATGATCTGACCATGATACCTCGTTATTTATTTGACATTTATTAATAGTTCGTAACGCAGCATTTGTCGTTAGGATGTGATCAAGCCAGCTAGTTGTATTATGTGCATCACTTAAGTACGTGAAATTGTTACTGTTAATACCTAGTAATTTTACATCGGCACATACCCATTCCTGATCGTCACAATAACGTGTTAATTCATCATAAAAAATACTCTTAGGTTTTGCATTAAAATCACCTAACATATATACACATTCATTCTCACCACTCTCTATTACCGCACTCAATATACCTAGACACGATGTAAAGTCAGGCAGATTATCTATAGACTCAGTAGGCATGTATACCGACATTACTGTAACCGTCGAGTTGTCCGTGCACTGCAGGTGTATCGCAGCCACTCGAGTGCTTCCTGTATCAATGGGCGTTGCTTTATGGAAGGACCGTTTGCTCCAGAGAAGAGCAACTCCTCCGTAAGGCCTCCCTTTCAGAGTTCCAGTTTCGATGTCGACAGCAGAGACACCATGGTAGCTGAAATTTGGGTCGATCTGGCTCAGTAGATCCAACTCGTCCGGAAGAAGCCAATGTTCCTGGAGGGCTATCAAATCATGGGATCTGCACAGCTCACGTACGTGGTGCATTGACCTTTTTATGGACCGACAGTTAAACGTGACGAATTTCACTTTACGGCTTGGATTGTCCTGTTCTGTGGGATTTATTTTATTATGTGTAGTTGTACTATCCATTTAGAGGTGTGGTAGGGCGGTTTGAATGGCTTATGGGCCTTTTCGTTTCATAAAATCTCCTAAAAACAATTCCAGTCGGCCACAAGTCTCCGCAAAGGAATTCATCGAGCCGATAAGTTGGTACTAAGATTTTGTAGGCATTAAAGTCGTTCTCATATGTGTTGATCTTGATCGCCCTTACTACTACGTTAGTTTTAAACTTAATGTATCCCTCAATGCCCTCAATGGTAGTATTTTTTGTACTCTGGATATGTAAAGGGACGTAGAAAGCGCATTATCAACTGCTGTAAATTTAAATTGCTCCACTTTCTCATCAATTTTTGCTGTACCTCTTTGGTTTTTGTATAACTTTTCTTTTCTTTTCTTTTCTACATCGCCGCTTACGATCACGGTGTTAGCTCATTGTATCTTGTTCCTACCGTAACAATATGTTATTACAATGTACGTAGGTACATACTTCCCTTGTTCTGACGAGTATTATGTCTTGTGTATGTTGTATCTTGAGATATATCGTTAAGGCTGCATACGAGGTAACATTTTGCTTTTTCCAGGAGATGTACCATAATTTAAATATAAAAATAACCAGATTTTTAATATATGTAAAACTTCATCTATCAGGTTAGTTCGGTAACTTTTTAAACACACGATTTGATTAAATACGCTTGATAGAACAGATAGAACGAGTGAATATGACTGATTTTATTTATAAAAATGTATTAGACTTAACGTGACCAAAGGAAATGTTTGAAAAACAATTATTGTATTATTTGATTATATGTCGATAGCTTTTGACTTTTCTGTTTAAAAAAGCGAATTTTCGCCTACTCGACAAACCGAGCGATCTATGTACAATGTACCGCCAACCCGAAAAAACGGCGCCGTGTCGCTATTCCTGTTTTTGTTTTTTTTTTTTATGGAAACTGACACGGTTGGCTTCATCACCTACAACATCCGTGATGTCAGCCCATAACACCGGGTCAGTGCTTCCCTTCGGTCGTGCCGGCTACACTGAACTGGACAGAAAACACAAACTATTTACATAGCGGTTTGACGGACCTTTCATTCAGTGCGGCGGTATCAACCCGGGCGGGTTAAACCCTACCACCAAGCGGCGGGTGGCCGAGTGGTTTGGGCATCGGCTTCTCATGCGGGAGGTCCGAGGTTCGAATCCGGTCGGCGTGTACCAATGAGTTTTTTCTGACGAAAATGTACGTGCATACCTACACTCGCTGCTTCACCGTTCGGAACCGGTGTAAAACTGTAGGTCCCTTCCCTTGCCCCTTACTAGGTGGTAGGCTCAAATTGTAGCCGACTGGATTGGTACCACCGTACTGGATGTAAGATGGCCGCAAGCAACCTCGGTTGTGTTCTCCTCTAGTCCAGTATAGCCAGCAATCCAGGGAAGTCTCCGGTATGGCACCTACCTTCTCGGAGGTGATATTGGCTGGTTAGAGCATGTGCTTTGGCCCCTCCGACTCAGTCACCCATACCGGATTACATAAAAAAAAAAAAAACCCTACCACCTAGTAATATAAGAAGGGAGTCATATCCCTTAGTCGCCTTTTACGACATACACGGGGAGCGATGCATTGGGGCTATTCTTTTAAAGTACCGGCCCCACACGGTACAATTTATTATTAATCTAATAATAATCAATCAATGTATTTTATGTAGTTTCTGATAAAATAATCACGTAACATTTATCGCTCGACTGAACGACATTCCGGGCATTTTTGTAAGGTTGATATGTAAGATTGCATTGATGAAAACTTATCTAACTCGATTGAATCATTGTCGAATTACAAGCGAACACACAAACACAGAAACGGCAAACGTCTCATTTATAAAAGGTAGGTAATATACACACAGTCTCCAAAAAAATTCAAGCGATTTGAGCACACCGAGTTATTGTATTTTCAACTTGAATATCGTTCTATGCCTACCGCATAAATACTCATTTCAGGCTTGAACGAAAAGATTGATCGCGCTGACGAAACTTTCACCGCCAACAATAATATGTATTGCCGGCGAATATCCAAGTTTTCGATATTCCTATGGATACGACAGAAATCGAACCTAGTGTAGTAGATAGTTCATTATTGATAAATCTACCTAGTTTACGTTACAGTAGCTGTGCCCGCGGCTCCGCTCGCGGTAAATTCAATTAAATATACGGCAATACGGACGAAAGTCTAGTGCCTTCTTCGAGCATAGAAATAAAAATATAACTTAAACATTTTAGTAAGTTACTTACGTAGATATCTTGCAATGTATCACAAAGTATAATAAGCACATGTGTTCCCATACGTCATTTGCAAAATTATCAAAAATATTTTGAATTTGGAATAGCAAATCGGATTTAAACGTAAATGTGTTCTATCTCTCTCTCTCCTCTGTATAAATTTTACCCGTTGTCGCCTTACTTATATAGTTCCCACTGTCCCTACACAAGGACAGTTGGGTCCTCCGGGAACTACGGGTCCTGAAGGAATTAAAGCCCTAGACTCTGAGATCCGTATCAGCCCCGAAGCACTCGTGTATCGCACAGATCACTTGGAGTGAAGAATCGCGGGGGTTGTTGTTCAGGGTCGATTCCCGCCAAGGTTGGCCCGGCTCTGTTTGTACTGTGTGAGCGTCCACCAAGGATGAGTGCGAGCGTCGAGCTGCGTTCAGGTAAACGAATATATTATGCTCTCTCGAAAAAGTAACTCAAAACATCGCAGATATTATTGGTGGAAACTTGTAAATCACATGAAAACAAACCGATTCTCAAACTTTATATAATTTTGACTTTACTATTCGGCCCCAATAGGTGATAGCGTGATGTTACAACATCACAGATCGCACTGATGGAAACCCTGTGTATGAAAATACTAAATAAAATATATCAAATATAAAAATATTCGCTGTCTTCTTTGCTGATGAGAAAATGGTACCTACCTACGTAATTTGACGAGAACCTTACTAGTTTCATTTATTACCATAATGTCTAACTCCAAACGAATTATATGAATGGTGATTAACTCATAAGTCAAAGATATCTACATACATCTACCGAGAGGTTTCCCTCCGAGTCTCGCTCCGAATCGAAATAACAACTTGCGTGTTCTAGAAAGTGGCTCCGATTTCTGTGATGGAAACGTTGGCTTGTGTTGTTATATTCTGTGCTGGGAATATTCGGGGCAAGAGGCCGCCGCCGCGAGACTCGTGCGAATGATGCCCCTCGAGTGCGCGTAAACTCCTTATATTTTATTACACTTCCGCTCGAGACTGAAGGGAAATGGTTTGTTCATATCTGAGCAGTCCCCCCTCACCTGCCCCGCTTACCCCGCCCGGCTACATTCAACGCGCCGCCATTCGAAATTCAATATTCTATTATGAAATCTGATATGATTGGCTACATCGTCATTTTATCATCATTAATTTCACTGTTGTGCCCACAGAGCATTTGAGCTGGTTAGAGGGGTAAAGGAGGCGCACTCAGCGCACCGCAAGTAAGTACCGGTTGACCTACTTCATAATAGGCACAAGATCGCATGACTCAGTCGCAGTAGAAACATGTCTAAATAGATTACCTACTTTTATCGTAGTACGAATCAAAATGTCGTAATCAAAATGATAATCGTGGTTTCGGGATAAGTTCTATAGTACGACCGCTGCATGGCCCTTCCATCCTGCTACTCCTTGTTCCGTGGTTGTGCAAACATTGTTTAAAACAATTTAAAAACAAATATTTTTACATCTAATATTTATTGTCTGCTTCGCCCGATTTAGTTGTAAACTAGTCCGAAATATTGTGTTAGAGTAACCACTAGCCAACCAAATCAGTTTTCATCTCTGAAGTTTAGTTTAATATGTATCTAGTAATTTCTTCACTAGAAAGATGCTAAGCCGAAAATGAAGATCAAAAATACGTCCCGACCAGGAGTCGAACCTGGAACTCCGGCTTGAGCCGCCAGAGCGTTACCAATTCCGCTATTGGGTCGATGACGTATCCTCTCTAAATTTGTGAACAGTTGCATCTAGCAACAGTCCGCAAATCTGTTGGCATGGCGCCTCACGGAGCGTGGTTTCGCGAGGAGAGGGGTTTTTGGCTCTGTCGACTGTACCATTGGTCCCTAGACACAGCCACCCATGTTGGTTTACATAAAAAAAAATCTACTGTTAGTAGGTATGTCGCAATCGCAGTAACGCAGTAGCGTTTCCTCGTCATTTTCGGTTTTGCATCTACCTATGTGAAAAATTAATAATCTTGTAATATATTAATGCGGTCCGCTTAGACTGAAACTCCAGCAATAATACGTGGCGTTGCTTTTCTCTCAATTTTCTCGAATCCGCCAAATTTCTCGCCTTCGTTAAGCAATTGTTTACTCGACATGGCAATTTTCGTCTCCCCAAATCAATCGAACATTGAAGTGCGTAGGCAGGAGCGTCACACGAGCCAGATATAATACAATTATTACATGTTTCTTGGAAAAGCAATTTTGATTTGCGCTATACGCAGAGTAAGAAGAGCCGCCTTTGAATGAACTGGTGTTAATTCTGAAACAATAAATTAATATACATACCAAATACATACATACATACAGACCATTACATTACACTACGACAATCAAAGTAAGTAGAATAATCTTTGTACAAGTAAGTAATAAATAATCATCTTTGTGCAAGAGCTCGGGTAAATTACCGTAAAATGCCGAACACCAAGTTTAGCTAATTATTAGAACAAGATAACTATCGATTAGCAAGTAAAGCACGAAGACCTAATCTTCTTTTAATGTTCTTGGGCCTACCTTGACCGTGCCAATGTTAGAGGTGACTATTCTGTTGCCATTTAGCAGGTCGTCTTGTTTTTTATCCCGTAGTCACGTTGTACGTGCTGCACGGAGAAAGATGCAGTGGGACGGTACTTAAAAAGTGCGATGCCTACGCCAAAAAAGTTTATATTTACAATTTATTATAATACAAGAATACATAAATTTAAAAGAGCTTTTTTATGCCGAACTTTAAGGTGGTAATAGTAGCCGAACTTTGCAATACAAATATTTCCAAAAAAAAACTCCTTTGAGCTGTAGCACAGTGACACAGTGCTAAGCATAGTTCAGAAATTTTCCCCCAAACCCACCGACCACTCAACCTAGGGACCACACATCAGCGCTTCTCCCGTCTAAGTAGGTACAATTCAACATTAATATGGCAACCGATACGTTCCACCCCTAAGTGCCGCGTTCGATTGGCTGTCGCGCGGGTCGCTCACATCCCGACTCTCCCCGATTTTTGACTTACTCGACTTCAATATTGCAAAGACGCTTTGTTGCGTCCCTAGGCTCAGTGGCAATGTCGCGAGCCGAGTTGAGGGCAACGGCTAGTTGTACATATTGATATTTGTTGGTATTACGATCACTCGCCACCTGGCGTGTAGGAATAAGAAGTGCTCCCGTATTTCACAGTAATCCCGGCCGAGATTGCGGGCGGCGCCGAAAGCGTCATTCAGCAAAACGCCACAGATGGAAAGTCGCTTAGCGCGGAAACGGAATAATACCCGTAATACCTTCTTCAAAACAGTTTAGCGAACGTCATCCGCCTTCCGACGACACAGCCTCCAGAGGGGAGCCTCCGGCCGGCTGAGAAGTGTTCGGTGGAAGCAAACTCAACTCTCAACATGGCTAACATTTCATGAGACCTGTCAAAGAAGGCTCTCGATATTTTTTAACCAATCAACTAAACCACTTGAATCACGTGGCTCTAAAAATTAAATACAATTTATTTGGCCTCTCTTGTGACGCTCTACAACATGATTGTCTCTTTCTAAAGCTCGATTCATATTATTTACAGCCGGGTACTGTACATCTAATAACATAAACACTTCTTAGTATGGGTGGATACGTTAGGGTGTTAGTGGTGTGTATGCAATAGCTTTTATCTTAGTGCTTTGTAAACACTCTAAACCATAATTCCATACCTGTAAGCTTATTTAAAGGCCTTGTTACAAGGACTGATTTAGCTTAATAAAACTTATTAAAAGGACTTATTAAGCCTTAAAGGACATAATTGGTTCCTGAACGAAATTGGTTAATTATACGTGTTACGTTTAGAAAATATCAGGAATATTTTAACATGTAAGAAGAAATCTTCAGTATGGAAGAGTCGGCAGAGGTGTGTAGGGCCGTGGCATATGGAGATCCGTTATCTCTGCCTACTCTATTGGCAAACAAACATGTCGTTATTTTAACATGGTTTGTGGAATAATCTTTTCACGCAGGTAAATTACACTTGTAGCTGTTGTCTGCTCTACAGTGGCAACCCAAGCCTGTCGCCCCGACGCCATCAACGTGAATGATGCTTCATTAAATCCGCGCTTTCGGCCGACTGTTCGCTTTGCTTTGCGAAAAATTCTACGCTTCATGTTCCGCTGCTGGCAAAATTCGTGCTTACAAGTTCTAGTTTAAAGTTCAAAATCGCTAGTACCCACAAACCACTAGTCTAGGACGCAGAATCATTAGGCGACTATGGTATACGCGAAATGAATGAGAACGCTTACGTGAAGTAGAAGATTGGTTTTGAAGAGGAAAAAAGTAAATAGTTTCTCGGTGCAAGATTTAGAGATTTTTTTTTATATTTACGGTAACAATGAAAAAGTTAATGCACTTGGTATGTTTAAATAAAAAAGTCGCAAAAAACGGCAGACTATAGATATACATAACTATGTTCCTGGATAATCATAGGTCGTGTGAAAAAGTGTTTCGTTTCCGAAACCTTCGTCAGTAGTAAGAGGAAGATTGTAACTGTTTTTATTAAAGATAGTTTTTGTGTATATGATAAATTCAGTTGACTTCAGAAAAACGAAAAATTCTAACCTCAAAATTCGACTTTTCAAATCAGAGTTACATACACTACTTTACCTATTCGCACACATCCTTATGTATGAAAGAACATTACATACACGCTCGCGACACTAGGCTTAATAAAATGGATGACTCTCTTTTATTCGCTGCTTGATTAAGAAAGAAAATACTTTTTCCTGCTTCGTCGTCCATACAGCTTTGAGGAAAACTCGAGCCGGGAAATCTTGAGTAGGCAATAAGGTTTTTGTCTCCCATGGCGCTTTCCGCGACAAATCAACCTCCTTCCTACATGATAATACGTGTAGTTCCAACATACCTACGATAAAATACACATAGGTATTTATATACTTACCTATTGAAACATCGAGTATTGGAATGTTTTATATTTAATTAAGAAAACTACGTGGATTACTTCGGACATTAATATGCAATAATAAACCGACATAATATATAATATTATGTTGTTAATAAACAGAACATGTAAAAGATAATGAACTATACAAGAAATATCACAAACAATATTCAAGAATGATCTCGTATTCAATTTCAAGGCTCCGAGCAGGGGAGTAAATATCCAGAAACTGGATTTTCCTACAAATGCTTACTATTCGGTCGGCATAAATGTATGGTTGTGTATGAGAAAAAACAAAACACGGCAGCGTCACCGTTCGATTTTTCAAAATGTCATCTTCTTCATAGGACAAGTGTCGCGCAGGTGGACACAAGTTCGAAACCGAATTCTACGGGTATTTTTTCATCTGTGTGCATTTTTGCCTCACTTCGTCGACAAGAATAAAATTGGTACCACACCACATCACCAAATGTAGGCCGGCCGAAATAGCTATGAAAGATTAGTACTTATGTGTTTTATGGCCAATTCTATGTGTATAGCCGACACGACCTAAATGGTAAAACCGTGCCATGGCACCTAGTTCCTACAGAAAAACGGCTGACATCACACGTGTAGCCGGTGACTTATAGTCAGCCTCGGTAGCTCAGTAGTGCGATCGATCGATTTTCGTTCGTGATCTTAAGCACACGCTAGTCGCGGAGAGATCAGAGATCAGAACTTGTATGGGTGACCGTTCGACCGTTGGAGGCTGACCGTGGTTCGCATTCCACGTAAAACTGTAATCCCCTTCCATTCTTGACTTTTCTTTATGTAAATCGGTATGGACGCCTAAGTCAGAGGGGCCAAAGCGCATGTCCGACCAGCCAATATCACCTCCAAGAAAGTTTAGACTTCCCATTGGATTGCTGGCTATACTGGACTAGAGGAGAACACAACCGAGGCTGCTATGCGGCCATCTTACATCCAGTACGGTGGTATCAGCCCAGTCGGTTAAAATTTGAGCCTACCACCTATTAAGGGGCAAGGGAAGGTACCTACAGTTTTACACCAGTTCCGAACAGTGAAGCAGCGGGTGTTGCACGTAAACCTTACTAGGTGGTAGGGTTTAATCCGCCCGGGTTGGAAGCACTGAATAAAAGGTCTGTCGAAGCGGCTATGTAAATAGTTCGTGTTTTCCGTCCAGTTTAGTGTAGCCGGCACGACATAGCACTGACATGGTGCCTAGTTCAGCAAAGTTTTATGGCGTGACATCGCGGAAGTTGTGGGCGAACAAGCCAACCGCATCAGTTTCCAGAAAAAAAAACTACAACAAATTGCCCATCAAGCGACAGAAACACATGTATTTGATATTTGTCTAAGTTTCTGTCACAGTTCGACAAGTTTATAACCCCTCTAAATATAAATAGCCAGGGCTTCGGGTTAAGTTTCCCCGTGAATCACGTCCTGAATGCTCAGTAACGAAGCCCGCGCGGCAACCCCAGTTATTAGATCACGACTTTTTAATTGGATTTATTCTGCAGAGACCCGCTCGGAATATCGTTGGGGCAGGTCCTGCGGCCTCGATTTTCGTCTCGTCGTTGCTGGACGGTGTTGTGTGTGATAGCCGGCAGTCGCCACTATAAATAATTACATAGAAATGAACGAAGTCATTAATGGTGTGCACAAAGTATCAGGTTAGCCTCGGTGGCTATGTGGTGCGGTCGGTCGACTGTAGGTCATGATCATAAGCACTCCTGGGCGCGGTCAGTACTTGGATGGGTGACCGCTCGGCCGTTGGAGGCTGACCGCGGTTCGGTTTCTACGTAAAGCTGTAGGTCCCTTCCCTTTTTAGGGTTCGGTATCCGGTACGGGATCCTATTACTAAGCCTACGCCGTCTGTCTGTCTGTCCGTCCGTCCGTCCGTCCGTCCGTCTGTCCGAGGGCTGTATCTCTTGAACCGTAATAGGTAGCCCGTTGAAATATTCACAGAATAATTTGTTATTTATTATGGCCGATATAACATCAAATAATAAAAATAAGAAAAACTAAAAAAAATCATGGGGTTCCCATAGAAGAAACCAAAAA
The DNA here is from genome assembly GCA_946902875.1 of Nematopogon swammerdamellus. Taxonomy (NCBI): domain Eukaryota; kingdom Metazoa; phylum Arthropoda; class Insecta; order Lepidoptera; family Adelidae; genus Nematopogon; species Nematopogon swammerdamellus. The sequence goes on from OX336345.1 coordinate 14,530,498, forward strand.
GTGTATGCGCGCGCGCGGCGCGCCATCTACCGAAAAGAGCATGAAGCATTTTAACTAATCATGAATTTTAACTAATATAAAGCATTCCATAACACGCCATACATGGCGTGAGTGGCCCTATCCATAAACATGGCTGTACGGAACCCTCGGTGCGCGAGTTCGACTCACATTTGGCCGGTTTTTTTACCTTACTGCGTGTTAGAGTTCAACCCGCCCAGGTTGATACCACCGCACTGAATGAATTGTCGGTTGAAACGGCTATGTAAATAGATCGTGGTTTCGTACCAGTTCAGTGTAGGCAGCACGACCGAAGGGAAGCACTGACATGGTACCTAGTTCACCAAAGTGTTATTGGCTGACATCACGGTTGTAGAATGTCACATTTTTTTTTTTTTATGGAACCTGACACGGTTGTCTACATCACCTACAACATCCGTGATGTCAGCCCATAACACAGGGTGAACTAGGTGCCATGTCAGTGCTTCCCTTCATTTCATGTCGGCTACACTAAACTGGACGGAAAACACGAACTATTTACATACTCGTTTCGACCGACGTTTCGTTCAGTGCGGTGGTACCAACCCGGCCGGGATAAACCCTACCACCTAGTAAGGTAAGAAGGGAAGGGACCTACAGTTTAACGTGGAATCCGAACCACGGTCAGCCTCCAACGGTCGAGGGGTCACCCATCCAATCACTGACCGCGCTCAGCGTTGCTTAATAACAGTTGAATAACCAACCGCGCCACTGAGCTACCGAGGCTGACGAATTTTCTTATCCCTTAGTCGACTTTTACGACATGCGACGGGGAGAGATGCAGTGGGGCTATTCTTTTTAAGTACCGACCCCACACGGTACAACACGTGTAGCCAACACATTGTCAGGTTTCACAAAAAAAAATATCTGTCTCACTTAGGCTCACTTGCACCAACACGAGTTTAAAGTTAAGTAGCGAGTTATGGATTTAAACGCGGTTCACACGTACAACGGGTGCTAGTTTAACGAGTTAAACTGGTTTATATATTAAATTTGTGTTGGTGCAAGACGAGCTTAGTCCTCACGTCTGCGCGATTGTATCAACACACTTTTTACGAGCCATCTGATGCATTATAATAATATGCTCACATTCACTTTCAAATCCAAGTTTAAGTAACATTTATATTTTAATATTATTTATTATATTTTATTTTTGTTAGATTTAATTTAAATATTTAATTTTGGACTGAAAAAGTTTTAATTTGTTTTAAATAATTAATCGCTAAATACATTTTATGCAGTTACACATACGTTTAAAACATAATGAAAAATAATAATTTTCCAGAACGTTAACGTTTGCTGCTGTACTAACCCCTTGATCTTTCGTAAGACATCAGAGGATTCAGAATCCTTTTAAAAGCTCCCACGAGAAACGTACATGTGTACGAGTATAGGTCTTGCATCTCACGAAGTCACATGAGGAGTAATGTTCGTCCAAATACGAGTACCACAAGAATTTACTAAATAATTACACCGCTTCCGTTTCAGTCTATGCGAACTGTAAAACTTACCTGTTTGTTTTATTAAGGCATTGGTTGGAAACTCCTACTATTATTTACAAATACGTAATTTCACACCTTTTTTCCAATGGGTTAGGCAGAGAAGGCTGATCTCCGCTTGTCACGGTTCTGACACCTCCGACGCTTATTCTTACTAGACTACGGCGAAGCCAAAAGGAGGCTGATGTTTTAGCCTGCTGAAGTTTGTATGTATGTATGAGTGTCAGTGCCACTTCAGCGCCTAAACAACTCGTTCCATTTGATAATTCTGGTGTCATTCGGTTTGTCTCAATTACGTGGGTATCACACTTTTAAGAAAATTCTAAATGACCATATTGTTCAACTGTAAAATTATTATTTTTTCAAATGTACCCAGGGGTATCATTGTCTAAAACTTGATACGGAGATTTCAAAAATATATCACACATGGTTTAGAACTGAAATCAATAAAATTAAAGATAAAACAAAAATTTTATAAAACCCGACTACGAAAAACTAAGGAAATAGCAAAGAAAGTTGATCGTAAATGCTTTAGTCGAGCGTGTAGAAGAATTCTCGTATACAGGAAGCCCGACTAAATAATGTTCGATAAACTTTTCTTGTTGTTTCATTTGTTTTTCGTAGTCAGGTTTTATAATATTTTCATTTTTTTTTTCGCTATACGCCATAAAGCATTTCTGACTTCTTCAGATGCACCAACACTATGACACAGCAGGCGGCGAAAAGTACCATCGAAGCCTTGAGTGTTGTCGCCAGTTTAACAGCACTCGAGCAAAGTGCATTGGGAATGTCGGTTACTGCGCTGTCTTTGCTTTATTTCCCTTAGTTAATCGTTCGCAAGCCCTTTACGCGGCTCTAACAATCTGACTTACTTGAGGCTTTGATACAGCGTATCCCATACAGAATGTAAACCGTTCACGTTCTGTTCCAAATTCATTCTACCATTAGCAGAAAAACTTCCCATATACAGTCGTAGGACCTCCAACAGAGTCAACGGAAAGAGGAAGTCAATCAAGTCAAGGGACAAACAAAATTAATTTTATTTATACATATTTTAATTGTTCCCCGTCTGCATGCAATACCTTATTACAATATTCAAGGTATATTTATAATATAGTTTATTTTATTATTTGCTTAAGTAGGTATCGAACCAAAAACATTGCAATATGAATGAATTATACAGTGTCGAAACAAAATTATATAGATTATTATAGAGCTTGGTTTATCTTTTCAGTTAATATTATCGTTTTCAGTCGGTTTTTTTTCCTTTTTTGTTTTTATAATTTGCTTTTACATTAATATATAAATTAAGACGCTAATTACGCTAAATTACTTGGAATTTAACTTTTCGTTTCATCAGAGAACTGCTAAAGTAGCTTAGAAGCAAGCGACGTTTTACAACCTGATTGAAATGGCTTCATCCAATTAAAACAAATCATTTTGAAAGTTCTGTTACGAGAAATCTCCCTTGACAGATACCTCCCAATAGTCCGAGGGAGGTCGCATCACTCGAGTGTCTAATCATTGCAAACACACAATTCAAAAGTATAGAAGAGGTATATCCGAAGACGACACCCTAATGAATAAAGAAGTTTCCTACGGGCGACCGTCGACCGGTATCCGTGTAACTTACGTCAATCTCCTTATAACTCGAGAATCACCTTATCGAGTTACATACGGTTTTCCCTTCGTTACCCGGGTTACTACCTGGTAACACGGGTTTTTTTTTGTCCGTGTTACTACTAACTACTTCAGTTGCAACATGGGAGAATTTTTATTTTCCCCATTACTGAATAATTACAATACATATTGTAATTATTCAATTCTTGTATCGTTGATTGATTTTGATGAAATAAAACGATAAAATGAATTCATTTTCTTTTATAATATAAAATTTACTGAAATTATAATCACTTCTCAATATGGTTTTAGACTATAAATAATAACGCTACGTCATCGGCGGCCTGAGCTGTGAGCAAAAAGGTAAAACCCTAAACACGCGAAGCGAAGCCGCGGATAAAAGCTAGTTACTAAATATCGTAAGTCTACACGGTTTAAGACTTAGATCCCTTCGCTTGCCCCTTACTAGATGGTTGACTGAAATTATAGCCCTCTGAGTTGGTACGACGCTATTTGAAAGAAATATGGCTGCATAAGTAGCTGCATGGCAGTCTCGGCTGTGTTGTCTTCTAATCCAGTATAACCATCAGTCCAATGGAATTTATGCCACCTTCTCGGAGGTGATATTGGCTGGTCGAATGTAGCTATCGTGGCACTCTGGCTATTTTAACTCAGTCACCAATACTAAATAGCATAATAATTTATATGTTGGAGGCGAAGTAAGGCCGAATGCGTGTGTGGCCACGGCAGTCCTTTTGTGTTGTTGTCAAATTCAAATTCAAATAATTTATTAAAAATTGGTTGTCTGTAAAGTCGGTTTACGGGCGATAGTTTTACGTGATGACGTCATAAATAATATCTGTGTAATTAATATTGTGTAAATAATTGTATCTAAAAAAAGTGCTAAAATAGAGTGTTTCATATAAAAAAACTTTTACTCAAATTATTTTTAATCTCTGTCAAGTGTCAAATGTGTTATAATTATAATATCTTTGTTATTTTCTAATTATGAAAAATTTCTTTGAACGAAGTTAATAATCTTCGCAAGGGAATTTGATTTGCTTATTATAATAATTAATTACAGTTCTCTCTATTAATTATATTAATAAACAACATAATTTTGCTACTATATTTGATTTTTTGCTGTCAAGAAATAAATATGGATAGTTTATGTATTAATTTTAATCTGATCAATACGAATTACATACTTTATGTAATTTAATGTCCATCTATTATCTTATCATGTAAATGCCATGATTGGAATAATCGTAGTACATAGATCAAAGATCAGTAATTATATTTCCAGTAGAAAGATTAATCATCTTGTGACTGGCCATCAATAAACTTCTGTTGTCTGATCTTGACAGTTTTACTTCTTAAGACGTTTCCATGGTAACTTTGACTATACCGATTGTGCCTCTCTATCGCTTGTCACGCGCTCTCGCTTGCACACACAGGCTCAGATGGAACGTGACACTTTTTCGTGCGTGCAGCTGATGTTCATCAATTTATAAGACATGACCTCATCACGTCAAAAATAAATAGATTATTTGAATTTATATCACTTTATTTTATGTTTCGAAAATTATTTTCGAAACATAAAATAAAGTGATAACATGTTCCCTTCACAGTATTGTTTAAATTTTTGTTGCTCAGGTCGAGACACTGGACTTTCGTCTGTGACGTCTCGAACCCGTTTTCTCGGTCGGTTCTCCAAAAAGAAAAAAAAGTAGTGTATGTATGTACATGTGCATCTCCCCCGTGCATGTCGTAAAAGGCGACTAAGGGATATGGACACGATTACGTGCTAAAGGGTGAAAGGTCACCTCTCATCTTGCTCTTATCTTCCACCGAGTCATGCAGCAGATGGGCCTGCGTGTCTTACTTGCTGCTTGATATGCTTAGTTATCTTTTCCGAATACTTTGCTAAACGTGGTGGTCGGTGTTGTGCTGCAATTTCTGCTTACCCCTATTGTCGTAATACAGCGTATTGCATACAATAATGTATTGCAAATTATTGTATGCAGTGTGTCATAGCAGTGCTATGCTCTTGAGTTCTTTGATTGCAAAATAATGCCAGTTTCGGTGTCAGGAGTTCGGGAGCTGGAGGGGGGGGGGGGGGGGGGGAGGGGCAGGGGACGGAAACAAAGTGAACGGAGAAACTTATCTAATTTATTATACGACAGTCTCGTCTTTGAAGCGCTCAGTAATTCTTTCGCAACTAAAGAAAACATTAATTAAATATTTGAGGAAATAAAGAAATTATTTATGAAACCAACTCGAGGCGTATTCTTTGCGCAGAACTTCTGGATGTGAAAAATGGGAAAATATGTCACGCGCTTGGTATCTGAATATATTGTTTTATTTTTAGATAACAATATTCGTCATCAACATCATAGACAGTCAGTTAATGTTTTCGGTCCATCGCACAAAACATGCAAAATTGTCTGTGATGAATCGGATAGTTTAGTTTATCAGTTAGTAATTTTTGTGTACAAATTATATTATTACAATATTTGAATAAAAAAGAATAAAACAGAATAAACATTCTTTATTGCACACCAGTAATAGAAACACAACCTGAAAAAAGACATAAATATCGAAAGCAGGCAAACGCGATTTGATAAGTCGCATGGAGTGATTTCTTCCAGTGTACCTTATTGGATTGTTTCAAACGGGAATAACGTCGATAAAGCCATCAGTTTGCTCTTCCCGTCGCAAACAGATTACCGACAAACCTCCATCTCCTGACAAAGGAAATGCACAAAATGAGCAGCTTATTAGGCGAGCGGCAGCGGTGGCGACTGGCGGCGGAGGTGACGTCACAACGGAAATGACAGCGCGACTGCAGCGTCACCGGAAACAGCGGCAGCGGCGGGAAACGGATGGCGCAGGGGGGTCGGGGGGCGGGTTGAACGCTCTATATGGGCTCTTTACGAGACGGACGATCTGTCAGCAGCCAAATACTTTCTGGATGCGGCTGGGAGATAAATCTGTTTAAATTAAACGGATCCGCCGACCGAGATAGTTCCGGTAAACTTCGGAAGCGACTGCGCCGCTCTTGAAGTTTCATTTCAAATTGGCGGCCTTGACTGCTTACTCGTAAACAGTTTCCTACCACAGCTTCATGAGTATTTTGTATGAAATCTTGAAGAGTTCGAGGTGGGAAAAAATGGATATATATAAAAGTCCATGTAATTTCTTTTTATGTAAACCAGCATGGGTGGCTGTGCCGAGAGACCAATGGTGCAGTCGACAGAGCCAAAATCACCTCTCCTCGCGAAACCACGCTCAGTTAGTTGTCATGCCAGCAGATTTTCGGACTGTTGCTTGGCTGTCTAGCCCGTTAGTACGACGCTTGAAGACACCCAGGTTAAAGGATTCAGGAAATACACTCGCCGGAAAACAGTTCCACACTATAGCGGTGCGACAAAGAAACGATTTAGTAGTATTTTAATTGGTAGTAGGTATTTTATATTGTTAAACTGTATATTTTTTAAATAGGCACACTAAAATTTTATATTATTGTTTAATAATAATATAAATATTTTTATGTGTAATAATTATGACATATTATGTACATTATGACCTGTAATATGGAAAATTATTATCAATAATAATCTGAATCTGTCTGATCTTATGCAGGGAATAACTGTAAACATGTTAGCTGAAACTCGAGACGCAATAGGATTATTTGGATACATTGAAATATCTACATACGAAATAGTTTTTCCTGAAGTTATTTTCTTTAGCGGGTTTCAATCTTCGTCTAGATGACTTATATATATTATGAATGTGATTAAGTATCAATGTGACATTCATTTCAAATTAAAAATATTCATTTTGTTCACATAAACCAAAACTGAAGGTATTTACTTAAGTTGATTCCTATCCTAGCCTATCGCACAAATGATGCAGAAATCATCTTTCTCCAGATAACATTATATATAAAACAGAAGGGAGAGTTTCAATTAAGGAGACGGGGACGGTGCGAGCGCAGAGAAAGGGATGAACGCGGACGCACTCAGATTAACTAATCAGCTTGTTAAAACATCTCAATGAGGAGTTTTATCACCTCGTTCCGAATGACGACCCTCTGCGGATTTAATGGCGTCATTTTGTTAATTAGTCGGTAAATTTTAAAGTTTTCGAGGAGATTCGGGTATATTTTAATTTGACCTTGCATTTTTTAGCAATTCGTTAAAAAACACTTGTGCTCAAGTCGAAAACCGGCCAAGTTCGAGTCGGACTCGCGCACCGACGCGACGGTCTGTACCACCACGTAATTGGCCGGCTTTTACTATTTGATGCTTGATGTTAGAATTTGCAGTATAATCGCAGTAAATTGAGACGCTTGTATGTATTTCAGTTTTTAGGATAGAGCAAAAACAAGAAAAAAAACGATGAGGAAACACGTTTCTTGTATGGGAACCCCATTTAATTTCTTACTTTTTTTATTATTTGTTAATAAGATATATTCGCCATAATAACACATATTGTGTCAATATTTCAACCGGCTACCTGTTACGGTTCAAAAGATACAGCCTGACAGACGAGACGGTCGGTCAGACGGACTGGTCAGGTCCCGTACGGATACGGAACCCTAATTCTGTACAGATTAAATTAATTTTTTTTTTAAAACGACGGACCAGCTTCTTTTTCATACTTGTAATATCCAACTTCTTCGAGAAACAAAATTAATTAGTTAAAAATTATATGTTTCGAGAACGGTATCATTGGAATATACGCGCTTGCGACAATATTATTTCAGAGCCCAGAAAGTAGGGCTTCATTCTTTTACCAATGCGTAGCTTAATATATAATTAAGGAAAGAGTAATTAAAAAGAAAGAATGCTCTGACAAATTGTCTTTTGTATAAAGTTTTCTTACTTAATTAACTCGTTTACTAACTAACTAAGAGTATGTACGTAGAATACAAAGTTTCCGCTCGCTTTTCCTGAGACTTGATTCAGCCAGCAACATAGGGGAAACCTTCTAACAATAATACATTTATTAAAGAGACTTTGTACTGGAAATTTAAGTTTTTTTATTCTTAGTAATGTAATAATCTTCGTAAAAACGTGCCTCCATTTAAACTGCAAGAAATGTAGCCATTAGTGTACAAAAACTAAATGTATTTTGAACACAGATTTATACTACGGTAGTAAGGAGAGAACAAAACAGTCCAAATGCTCTAAAATAAATGAGTCCATCTTTGCGGGTTGAGGAGAAAGTGAACTATACATCTCAGGGCCACAGATTAAATATCAGCGCCCAGCGACTGAATTCTGCGAACGAACAGCCATCGAACAAAGTGAAAATACACCGAACACTCGTCTCCGAAGATGCCTCAATCACCAATGCTCTCACTCAGTCCATCTTATTTTATAAGTCTACTAGGTTAGTCGGCTAGGCTATCTTTTTTTATCAAAAATCTTCCCGGGCGCGTGCACAACAACCCACCAAAGTTTCACCGTAATCGGATGAACGGTATACGAACGTATATTATAAGACGAAACAACGATCTTTAACACCGCACTGTATGAAACGTCCAGTTCAGTGTAGCCGACATGAAATGAAGGGAAGCACAGACATGGCACCTAGTTCACCCGGTGTTATGGGCTGACATCACGGATGTTGTAGGTTATGTAACCAACCGTGTCAGTTTACATAAAAAAAAACGATAAAACCGACAAATATTCATTCAAAATCATTTATTTGATGATTTTTAACTATCGGAACGGTTTGAAATTTCAAAAATAACAAAATGTTAAAACCTTATTGCTAAAACGTGATTTCTGATTCGCGGTCCATCGTATAAAAAAAACCTAAATGGAGCCTCGCTTGAAAAACTGTAGGTAATTAAATGAAAATACTGAAATACGGATACTGGGTTTGGGCACGTCGAGTTGAGATACGTAAAATATTAAAATATTGTCTGTCGATTTGCTGCCTCTTCTATTTTTAACGGCCATGAAACAAATGTATGCGATGATGGACGAAAAACGTACATATTACCTAGCAATATACTGAAAACACTTCGATATGGTATATATATTTCAAATTTATTTTGTATTGTTTGTGTATTCTTGCTATATGTTGTCTAAAATTCTTCTTGCTGTGTAATTTAAACAAACTTGACAGACTGTTAAACATGTGCATTCGTTACATCTTTGGTCTGCGCAAATATGACCATATTTCTGAATATCGCACACGTTTACAGTGGCTCGATATTCGAAGTCGCAGGAATAGCCACGTACTCTCTCTTCTTTTCCGCACACTGAATGACCCTGCTGCTCCTAAATACCTGAGTGAGCGGTTTGAGTTCCTTCGTTCCCATGGTCTCTCTCTGAGATCATCTGACAATCTACTTCTAGCAATACCAACTCACTCTAGTTCGTTTTACACGGACTCATTCACAGTCAATGCGGCTCGCATGTGGAATCATTTGCCTGAACAGGTACGGCGCTGCACTACTATTCAGAGAACGTATTCGCAAACTGTTTCTATCTGATTCTGACGGCGACGAGTAATATAAATTTCCCTTAATTACGTTCTTGTAACTTTTATTCAGATGGTTTTATATTATAAAATATATGTTTACATATGTATATGTAGTTTGTGCATAAATATAATATGTACGTACCTTATAGTATTTATTTTATGTATGTATCTATGTACCTATTTTTTGTGTCCATTTATTTAATGGTTTTATTTTTCAAGCTTCTCTCTTGCACTGCATTGTCCGTCCTATCAGCTTCTCCACATCCCAAAGGTTAGTTTGTAAAGAATGCTACTTTGCATTAAACTCGCCTGTTGTGTTCCTTTTTATGGTGTACAGTAAAGTATATTTTGATTTGATTTGATTTAATGTTCTATATAAAAATTAAATACTGTTCGTTGGTTCCCATGACTTGAGAACGGCTGGACTCATTCGGCAATTTCTCGTCAATTGGCAAACAAGCGTCTCGGCTTGTACACATTTATCTTTCTGGTTCTAAAGTACCAGGGCAGCAGAAATTATGACGTTATCACGTAAAACTATCGTCCGTAAACCGACTTTACAGAAAACCAATTTTTTAATAGAAAGCGCGACATGTGGCGCCGAGCTACCCATTAAGGTGTCTAACGACGCACAGGGACATTCGATCGCATGCAAGGTTTGCTACTGACAGACGTGCCTATTGACGCCCCTCTTGAAGGACCCGAGTCTTTAATGTATCCATTCGACATTAAAAAAACCAACATTTTTCAAACCGAGGAATCGAACCCCGATCTCTATTCTCCTCGTCAGCGCAAGTTGCACTTCAGCGTCATTTACACAGTTTGGGGAGAGTATTTCTGTCGCGCTATATTTAGTGACGCTCGCGCCGGAAATGAACGAGCCGCATCCCGCATCCTTCCATTCGCGGGGGGCCTTCCCCTCCCCTCCCTCACTGCACCCCCGCCCCCCTCTCCAGCTGGGGGTATCGGCCGCAGTCGGCATGTGGTTTCGACCTGTAATACCATAGTGGAGTAGTGAGTTTTTGTACGGCTAAGGTGTTTGTCCATTCTTCACGTATGTCATTTGGTATGCGTATGTCATATACTAATGGTCGAAGGAGGTTCTTGATTTAAATTATCTTCAACATTTTACCTTGCACGTGTTACGATAGAGGGTTTTAGGGTTTACTTAGGGCGCGAAATGAAGGGAAGCACTGACATGGCACCTAGTTCACCCGGTGTTATGGGCTGACATCACGGATGTTGTAGGTGATGTAGCCAAAAAACTGGCAGTAGAAACGTACCGAGTGCCACGTACGACGCTTACTCCGAGGCTTCTTGGAAAGCATATGAGTAGTGTTGGCCGTCCAAGAGTTCTATCTCCGCAGGAAGAGGCCACCATTACACACACTTTTGGCGTGGTCGCCAACTGGGGGTTTCCCCTAACCCGCTTAGATGTGAGGACCATAATGCTGAAGACTGCATTCCGAGTGATTAATGTGCCATTTTCTGAATGTTATGTTTAATTAGAAGAGTTTTCCTTTTTTATTTCAAGATAATAGGCTTTGTTTACGTTCATTCCTAGTAAATTACTATTTCATTGTATGCTGCCTTTTATTTTCATTCATAAAAAATAGACAGTCTCTAAAAAAAATAAAGATATGGGGTTACCTGGGTTTTTTCATATTTAAACATAATCTGGGGTAACATGTTTACAAATCACATTAGAACGTCTGTTATCACCATTTTTCTTAAGGTGATCAAGTTACCCCAACACCGGGGCAACTTGGTCACCTCAATTTTATTTATTTTTTAATTTTGTAATGTATATTTTGTGCGCCAGCACTGTTTAGATGACGTGTTTTAATGTCGGTACACTCAAATTTATTTGAGGTCGATAGGTAGAGTAGTTTACGAAATATTTTGAAAAACTGCCCAAAAAGGTGACCAAGTTGCCCCGTTTTACGGTACTATCCTGAATCGCCATTGTAGTAGTCTCGTCGATTCCATAAAAGTATATAGGTACAAATACCTAACAATCTAGAAGACATCGGATGATGTCGGTTAACCCGGATCACAGCAAGTTGCGCATTCACACACAGTGGAAGACAGAGGACGCTTACAATTTGTCCATACTTCTCCAACCAAATTATTAATTAATTTGTGTATAAAGCGAAGTTATTTATATTTGCCAAATTATTCATACGAACGATGAGTATGACTCTGGCGGCCGGTTTCAGAGGTTCTAAGCTTTTAAAACGGTTTCCGGTGTGAGGACCTGAGGTATAAATATGTAACGACGAATCACATAACAAATGAGTTTTTTTTATGCAATCTGGTATGGGTCGCTGAGTCAGAGAATCAAGGTGATATTGGATGCTCCGACCGGCCAAATTCGAGGAGGTGCCGTACCGGAGACTTCCCATTGGATTGCTGGCTATATTGGAATAGAGAGGCTAAACGTGTAGAGTAGATAGAAGTTCGGTGCTGGCCTAGCCTCATAAGGATTAAAATAATGTTTTCTTTATTATAAGAGGTTATATTTGCTTCGTGTGTTCAATTGCATACATTATTATCAAAACGTGCTCGGACGGAAGCGAGACGGCTCAACCGATTTAGAAGCTGTTTTCACCAGCGATATGGCATAATATCTACGAATTGTTATAGCTTAGATCCCTCATCATGGTTCCATCAAAGCGATAGGAGCCACGATCAAGGCTGCCCAGCCAGTCAACATTAATAACATTAATTGTAATTATATAATATTTAAACATGTTCAGTTTTCTCTCTTTTACGGTTTCATGAAGACAATATTATATGTTTAGTCAGTTGAAAATGTCCTTCTTATTTTATTAAATGTTATCTAGACATTTCATTTAAATGTAAATTTATTCAACTTTTTCATATTTAAGGTCGAATTTAATAAAATTATTACAATATGGAAGAAGAGGAGCTCTTCAGAATAATTAAGATTCTTAGAAACAATCTGTTCATTCATAAAATCAACAAGACTATGCCAGCCTGGACAATATAAAGTAATGAGTAAGAGAGTCGGTGACTTCCGCTTTCCGGCTCTGGCGCATTTAATTCGTTACTTGGCGTTTTAATTTCGAGCGGCATTTGACGGAGAAGATAAATTTGTCCCAAGGCCACATTTGTCAACAACCAACGGAGTAAATAATTTGCCGGCTCCGAAAGCACTAATAAATTACTTTCCTCTCACAATGGCGCATAAGCGTGTGTTTACTAGGATCTGAATTAAATTTTACAGCGACATCGAATTTCACACTCACCCCTTGTTTACTGAAAATAACATTTTACGGAATATTCAAGAAAACCTTCCAAGAAAATGTCCATAACCGCTTCACGCTGGCGAGCGTCGGCGTCGTATCGTTTTATTAAATCCAGCATTCCTATTTCCTTCGTTTGAAGAACCGACGACGCCTCCGCACCGCCCGCCCGCCCCGGGACCCCTGCGATACCTCGACCCTTGCACAAACATGCTACTTCAATTCAATTAAAAGTCCGGATACACACAGGATGTGAAAAGACATACTCGAAAGATTGAAAGTGCGATTCTCGCGGTTATTTAGAACTAATACCACAGATTACTTAATAGTGCTAATACCTTGAATTATTATAATTGAACTAGCTGTGCCCGCGACTTAAATTATTTAGCTGAACTTGTATGTAGGTACATTGTGCAAATTGTGTTTAATGTAATTCGATTTTGTCGTGTGTGTTTGAGTCATGTGCCTAAAAATAAATAATGATTTAATTTTATTTATTCCTATAACAATCTAAAACCCGCAACTTCCAACAACCCTTCAAATGGTGGTGAACTGTCATTTAGAACTATGTCATTATAACCGCAAGTCGCTGGAAGTAAATTTACATAAAAAACATAATAGCTATGCTTTAGATTACAGCTATTCGTAATAACATATATTTCATCATCATCATCATTATCAGCCTGTATCGGTCCATTGCTGGACATAGGCCTCTCCCAAGGCCTAATTATTAAGGTCTAGTAGTGCCTAATTATAAATGTTGAACTTGGCCTGATGTTAGGCCAAGTTCATTCACAACTTTTTATGACGAAGCAGTGCGACGAACTTGACCTTTTTATTTATTTACAGAATGTTTAGATGGGATTTATAGTTTCAGCATGTGTGGACTTTGATAAGACAATCGATTATGTCTTTGTCTTACCTCCGACGACCTTTCCCTCGGTGAAGTCGGCTTCCGTCGACCGCGGGCGCGGCTCGACCCGTCCTGACAGTTAAAATAGCAGAATAGTTTGCTGCAGAGGGTAAAATAAATAACATCGCACTGAAGATATCTGTATGAGAGATGTGGGCAATAAAATATGCGGTGCCAAAACGGAAGTAAGACTGTCTTCCTCCTGGCTCGAGCCAGCCAGTGTTTATCCATATTTTTGGATTTGACGCACGCTGACGCCAAATATAAATTAAAGTTTTCGGCATCAAGTTATTCTTCAGTGTTTGTCCGACAGTTTTTTTTTCAGATGTTCAGTATCTAGTTCAGTTTGGCTATCTATGCGAAAGCCGAATATGGTTAGGTTAGATAGATAGATAGAAAATTCTTTATTGCTCCAGTAAACATTAAACAGTAACAAATACATTAGAAAATTTACATAAGGTGCAAAGGCGGACTTATCCCTTACAGAGATTTCTTACAGTCAACCTTGGATGTTTGAGATTCGATAATATAGTGGAATGTAAGTAGGTAGTAGCAAAGGAGTTGAGCGTAAGAATTGAACATAAAATAATAAGAATACTTATTAACAATACATATAAGTACATGCTAGTAAAATACAAGCCATACATGTGTTAATACATATAAATAGGTATTCTCTAACCGAACGTAACTACTTTTGGTCTATTAATATTAGTTAGGCATGTGATATGTTCATTCGTTAATTAATTAATTTCATTACTCTTTTCCGTTTTTATAATTTATGTAACACCTTATAGTATAGTGATTAAAATATGTGTTTAAGCGATGCCAGAGGTGTGGTGTGACCAGACTATGGAATGTGAAGATACTGCCTACCCCATTGCAAGAAGAGGAGTATAAGTGTATATAAATACACACATACGCCTCTTCCGCAATGTATATCTTACAAACTCTACTTTTCGATCGTTAGCCGGATGTACAGAAAATGTAATTAAAATTAATTGTGAGGTTCTTCCAGAGGCGCTGTACTAGCTATCTACGTACTCGTATGTATTACGAAGAGCCTACGAATAATCTATCGAATCAGTCCCGCAAATACACGAGCATAAAGTACAAACAACATTTTTAATTAACTTTGAGAGTTGAAATCCCTCAGCTGGGTTTTAATTAACCGTTTCGGGGCGTACAAAGGGGGATGTGGAAACATGCTCGAAACATTATCGCTAATTTTGAACAAAACATTTGGGTTGGGTCTGGCCGCCCGTCTGGGATCTTTCGAGTACACGATTTTTAACAATCGGTGTTTTAGGAATGCTTGTTTTGTCGCTGTCAACATTATTCTAACATTAGCACCAGTAAGAATGAGTTGGATATTATACTCGTATTTAAAATAAACAGGTTTTTCGTTTTGATTTTCAAAATTCTCAAATGTACAAATGTCACAATTTCTTGAATTCTCACACGAGTATTGTGCCAAAGTCCCAGCGCATAAAGTATTTGTGGTACACTAATTCATAATAATACGAACGTGCCGATAGAGTTCGTTGCTATTATTATTAGATCTGAATTGTTTTATACGAAAAGGATAAGTCTAGGGCATGGACAATTTATATTTACGTACTGTACATGTGAGACGACAGTTAGTAGAGTAAGTGGGTTTCAAGAAACAAGACTTTTCTTAAACAGTCATCCAAAATGGCACTTGGTACTACATAAACACGGAATAGCGATATTGTGTTTGTCTAGCAAAGATATTTCTAACCCATCAGAAAACAATTTCAAAGATTCCTACCGCCCCGGCTCCGTCTCGCCGTCTCGTCCTTCACCTCCGGCCTCCAAGCTGTCGGAACATCCATGGGGACTTACCTTTATATTATTTTTCCATTTCCTTTTTAAGGCTGACTTGATTCACCATTTAAAGTTTTTTTCGTTTCGAATTTATTTCGCTGATGACAATTTTCCTCGAGACAAAATACTTGGCACCGGGCGCGCCGCCACCACCGCGGCCGCCATCGAGGAGAAACCGACTCTACGGAGAGTTTTCGCGCGTTCGTTCTTCACCAGCACTCGACAATTTTTCAGCGAGATTTTTTTTCCTTCGCGCTAATCAATAGTTAACTCTATTGGGGTCGGATTAAGGTGGAAATGCGCTCGGACGCTCGCGAGAAGACGCGATTGGGATGCTGTATCGAAACGCTCCCGACCATCTCGGGTGATGAATAATTGAATTCTCTAAAGCTCCCGAAGTGTTGCAACATAAACAGTTTACTGAAAACTCGCAGCCGCGCAGCCTCGGTCGCACACCACTCGCCTGGTGCGACTATTTTCATTTCCTCTCTGAACTTAAATAAGCTGGACGTACCTATTTGGTGTGCGGTCCCGAAGTTTATTATGAACACTACGTTAGTTACCAGGGGTGTTTTTCCGCTAGTTAATTAAATTAAGTATATTAGTTTTATGAGTAACTGAACACGACATCAAAGCCCAAGAAATGTTTAAAACTATTATTAAATAAAATCAAAAATTTATAAATCTAACTAAAATTAACAATGTAAAATCATAACTATCTCAAAAATTGGTTGTCTGTAAAGTTGGTTTACGGACGATAGTTTTACGTGATGACGTCATAAAGTATATAAAGTGCGAAGTCAGATACAAAATCAGTTTATAATACTTTATCGTGCTTAGAAGTTTAATTCTTAAATCGCAAATGTGAGTACTTTAAAAACTAATAATATTAATTATCAATATAAACTTTTAATTTACGCCATCTACAATTCTACATATCAAAGCGCATACTACAAAGTTGCAACACCTTCAAGTAAATTACCGCTGAAGTGTTTCATTTACTATATTGACGCTAGATGTCGCTCCAAAAGACTCAACACCATGAAAATCTTCACCTACATACATACATACATAACTCACGCTTTTGTGTCCCGACAATCAGGGTAAGCAGAGTAATCGGTGTTGTGCTATAAGTTCATACATACATAAACCTATCAATCTTCACCTACTGGTGACCAAATTCGTTTCGATAGTACCTGACGAATTTAGCCGGGTGGTTAAGACGTCTGGTCGGTCACACAATAGTGGTGGCAGGGACCGCGGGTTCGAGGCTCGCAAAAGACGGAAAAATATATTTTGTATTTCCTACTCTCCTTATATGCCTCTCTATCGCTTGTTACGCTTACGCGCTCTCGCTTGCACACACAGGTTCAGATGGAACGTGACACTTTTTCGTGTGTGCAGCCGGTGTTCATCAATTTATAAGACGTGACGTCATCACGTCAAAATTAATAAATAAATTCAATAAATAAAACTTACCTAGGAAAGGGGAAGGAACGAATTGTGCGTGTCGCGTGGTCATAGAGAGAAGCGTGGGTAGGCTACTTACAAGTAAAATATTTCGTCCAACTCAGCCGACTAATTCTTAGTTAATTAAATTAGTACCTGGGCGACCGAGCTTCGCTCGGCGTCTACACCTATCTAAATAAACTTAAAAAAAATAACATTATCTAAATACAAAATTTCATCCAAATCGTTAGAGCCGTTTCCGAGAAACCAATTATATATATATATATTTATATAGGTACTAGCTGAGCCCGCGGCTCCGCTCGCGTGAACTTCGTATTTCAAAGAAGAAAGTAAGTAACTGAGGGCGAGGCCGAAGGCCGAGCTGCGTTCTGGAAGACTATAAACCTTCTCGAAGAAAGTAAGTAACTGAGGGCGAGGCCGAAGGCCGAGCTGCGTTGAGGAAGACTATAAACTTTCTCGAAGAAAGCAAGTAACTGAGGGCGAGGCCGAAGGCCGAGCTGCGTTGAGGAAGACTATAAACCTTCTCGAAGAAAGTAAGTAACAGTGGGCGAGGCCGAAGGCCGAGCTGCGTTTAGGAAGACTATAAACCTTCTCGAAGAAAGTAAGTAACAAAGGGTGAGGCCGAAGGCCGAGCTGCGTTCAGGAAGACGATAAACTTTCTCGAAGAAAGCAAGTAACTGAGGGCGAGGCCGAAGGCCGAGCTGCGTTGAGGAAGACTATAAACCTTCTCGAAGAAAGTAAGTAACAGTGGGCCAGGCCGAAGGCCGAGCTGCGTTTAGGAAGACTATAAACCTTCTCGAAGAAAGTAAGTAGCAAAGGGCGAGGCCGAAGGCCGAGCTGCGTTCAGGAAGACGATAAACTTTCTCGAAGAAAGTAAGTAACTGAGGGCGAGGCCGATGGCCGAGCTGCGTTCAGGAAGTCTATAAACCTTCTCGATGAAAGTAAGTAACAAAGGGTGAGGCCGAAGCCCGAGCTGCGTTCAGGAAGATGATAAACTTTCTCGAAGAAAGCAAGTAACTGAGGGCGAGGCCGAAGGGCGAGCTGCGTTGAGGAACACTATAAACCTTCTCGAAGAAAGTAAGTAGCAAAGGGCGAGGCCGAAGGCCGAGCTGCGTTCAGGAAGATGATAAACTTTCTCGAAGAAAGTAAGTAACTGAGGGCGAGGCCGAAGGCCGAGCTGCGTTCAGGAAGACTATAAACCTTCTCGAAGAAATTAAGTAACAAAGGGCGAGGCCGAAGGCCGAGCTGAGTTCGGGCAGACGATAAACCTTCTCAAAGTAAGTAACTGAGGGCGAGGCCGAAGGCCGAGCTGCGTTCACGAAGACGATAAACTTTCTCGTAGAAATTAAGTAACTGAGGGCGAGGCCGAAGGCCGAGCTGCGTTCAGGAAGACTATAAACCTTCTCGAAGAAAGTAAGCAACAGAGTGCGAGGCCGAAGGCCGAGCTGCGTTCAGGAAGACGATAACCTTTTCGAAGAAAGTAAGTAACAGAGGGCGAGGCCGAAGGCCGAGCTGCGTTCAGGAAAAATATAAACCTTCTCGAAGAAATTAAGTAATTGAGGGCGAGGCCGAAGGCGGAGCTTCGTACAGGAAGACAATAAACCTTCTTGATGGAAGTACGTAACTGAGGGCGAGGCGGAAGGCCGAGCTGCGTTCAGGAAGACTATAAACCTTCTTGATGAAAGTAAGTAACTGAGGGCGAGGCCGAAGGCCGAGCTGCGTTCAGGAAGACGATAAACCTTCTCGAAGAAATTAAATAATTGAGGGCGAGGCCGAAGGCCGAGCTGCATTCAGGAAGACTATAAACCTTCTTAATGAAAGTACGTAACTGAGGGCGAGGCCGAATGCCGAGCTGCGTTCAGGAAGGCGATGACCTTTTCGAAGAAAGTTAGTAACAGAGGGCGAGGCCGAAGGCCGAGCTGCGTTCAGAAAGGCCAATAACCTTCTCGATGAAAGTAAGTAACTAAGGGCGATGCCGACGGCCGAGCTGCGTTCAGGAAAACTATAAACCTTCTTGATGAAAGTAAGTAACTGAGGGCGAGGCCGAAGGCCGAGCTGCGTTCAGGAAGACGATAAACCTTCTCGAAGAAATTAAATAATTGAGGGCGTGGCCGAAGGCTGAGCTGCGTTCAGGAAGACTATAAACCTTCTTAATGAAAGTACGTAACTGAGGGCGAGGCCGAAGGCCGAGCTGCGATCAGGAAGACGATGACCTTTTCGAAGAAAGTTAGTAACAGAGGGCGAGGCCGAAGGCCGAGCTGCGTTCAGAAAGGCCAATAACCTTCTCGATGAAAGTAAGTAACTAAGGGCGATGCCGACGGCCGAGCTGCGTTCAGGAAAACTATAAACCTTCTCGAAGAAATTAAGTAATTGAGGGCGACGCCGAAGGCCGAGCTGCGTTCAGGAAGACTATAAACCATCTTGAAGAAAGTAAGTAACTATCGCCCATAGTTACTTACTGTTATCGAGAAGGTTTAGCGTCTTCCAGGATACAGGTCGGCCTTCGGCAAAAAAAAAAAAGATACCTAAGGAAGTAAAATACTCCACGTCTTAGCGTAACTGGAACTGAATTTTATTTAGCCTATCCTGCGTCTCGTATAGGTAAATGTACATGTACTAATTTTAATCAAATTTAGAAGATCGGCTTAAATTTTATGGAGGAAATTCATACATACAAATTCGCCTCGCCCCGCTGCTGCCCCGTCTCCGTCTCCGTCTCCGTCTCCGTCTCCGTCTCCGTCTCCGTCTCCGTCTCCGTCTCCGTCTCCGTCTCCGTCTCCGTCTCCGTCTCCGTCTCCGTCTCCGTCTCCTTCTACGTCTCCGTCTCCGTCTCCGTCTCCGTCTCCGTCTCCGTCTCCGTCTCCGTCTCCGTCTCCGTCTCCGTCTCCGTCTCCGTCTCCGTCTCCGTCTCCGTCTCCGTCTCCGTCTCCGTCTCCGTCTCCGTCTCCGTCTCCGTCTCCGTCTCCGTCTCCGTCTCCGTCTCCGTCTCCGTCTCCGTCTCCGTCTCCGTCTCCGTCTCCGTCTCCGTCTCCGTCTCCGTCTCCGTCTCCGTCTCCGTCTCCGTCTCCGTCTCCGTCTCCGTCTCCGTCTCCGTCTCCGTCTCCGTCTCCGTCTCCGTCTCCGTCTCCGTCTCCGTCTCCGTCTCCGTCTCCGTCTCCGTCTCCGTCTCCGTCTCCGTCTCCGTCTCCGTCTCCGTCTCCGTCTCCGTCTCCGTCTCCGTCTCCGTCTCCGTCTCCGTCTCCGTCTCCGTCTCCGTCTCCGTCCCCGTCCCCGTCCCCGTCCCCGTCTCCGTCTCCGTCTCCGTCTCCGTCCCCGTCCCCGTCCCCGTCCCCGTCCCCGTCCCCGTCCCCGTCCCCGTCCCCGTCCCCGTCCCCGTCCCCGTCCCCGTCCCCGTCCCGTCCCCGTCCCCGTCCCCGTCTCCGTCTCCGTCTCCGTCTCCGTCTCCGTCTCCGTCTCCGTCCCCGTCCCCGTCCCCGTCCCCGTCCCCGTCCCCGTCCCCGTCCCCGTCCCCGTCCCCGTCCCCGTCCCCGTCCCCGTGCCCGTCCCCGTCCCGTCCCCGTCCCCGTCCCCGTCCC
This sequence comes from Nematopogon swammerdamellus, assembly GCA_946902875.1. NCBI lineage: Eukaryota > Metazoa > Arthropoda > Insecta > Lepidoptera > Adelidae > Nematopogon > Nematopogon swammerdamellus. Next base: position 14,551,229 of record OX336345.1, read on the forward strand.
CGTCCCCGTCCCCGTCCCCGTCCCCGTCCCCGGCCCCGGCCCCGTCCCCGTCCCCGTCCCCGTCCCCGTCCCCGTCCCCGTCTCCCTCTCCCTCTCCCTCTCCCTCTCCCTCTCCCTCTCCCTCTCCCTCTCCCTCTCCCTCTCCCTCTCCCTCTCCCTCTCCCTCTCCCTCTCCCTCTCCCTCTCCCTCTCCCTCTCCCTCTCCCTCTCCCTCTCCCTCTCCCTCTCCCTCTCCCTCTCCCTCTCCCTCTCCCTCTCCCTCTCCCTCTCCCTCTCCCTCTCCCTCTCCCTCTCCCTCTCCTTCTCCCTCTCCCTCTCTCTCTCCCTCTCCCTCTCTCTCTCCCTCCCCTCCGCCTTCCCTCCCCCTCCCCATCATTTAATCCTAAAATCTAATTTTGAAATCATCCCCTATTTTAATTTAAGGGTTGATTTAACTAAAACGCTGAAACACGTAATTGTTTATTTCATCGTTATATTCATATTCATTCAATCGTTATATCCCTAACTTGAGAAATGATGGGTTCCCTATACAAACGTTCATCCCCTATTTCACCCCCTTAAGGGTTGTTTTTTGAGACAAAAGGTAGCCTATGTCCTTCCTCAGGCAGGATGCAATTCATCTCGGTACAAAATTTTATAAAATCCTAAAATCTAATTTTGAAATCATCCCCTATTGTAATTTAAGGGTTAATTTAGCAAAAACGCTGAAACACGTAATTCTTTATTTCATACCAAAAGCCTAAATATGAATTGTCATATCCCTAACTCGAGAAATGCTAGGTTCCCCATACAAACTTTCATCCAATATTTCACCCCCTTAAGGGTTGTTTTTTGAGACAAAATGTAGCCTATGTCCTTCCTCAGGGTCCAATTCATCTCCGTGCAATATTTTATCGAAATCTGTTCAGCGGTTTAGGCGTGAAAAGGTAACAGACAGACAGACAGACAGACAGACAGACAGACAGACAACAGAGTTACTTTCGAATTTATAATATTAGTATGGATATATACAAGTTTAGCTCACTTAAAGTAATAGGATATTTGGACAAATATCAGCATTTTTTTTTTTACAATTCGTCTAGAGTTTAGAATCTAGAATTATTTTAGTAAAAAGCCCGCTCAAATCGACTACATCGAAGCAAGCCCTAGGCGTTAGCTGCACATTCAATTTCAAATGTAAAAAAAAAAATTTACAAATAAATAAATTCATAATAAGTTTCATCACTGTAATAAGTGCGATTAAATACCTACTCATATAATTATGCATGCTCGTTTCTGAGCAGCTGTGAATAACTCAGCATCAGCTTATAGCATTTTTTAACAGGGTCGCGGGACAAGGTCGTTGCTCGATTGAGAACCTTCTTAAGTATGCAATGTTTATTTTATATTATTTATATCTATGTATGTATTACGAGTAACTGGAATTATTTATTAATTAATGAGTAATATTTCGAACTACTCATCAGATATTTTCTGATTGCCATCTAATTGCGGACGTATAAATCTTTCAAGTATAGCATGGACGGCCTAACCTGAGGCGAACACACGTACGCACACAAATGCATTTCTCTAATACAAATGCCTGACATGCACCTATACATGGCCTGAGAACTACTACACTCGCAGAATTTTATGCTCACCGTCATGCTTGAATGTATTTGTACGCCTCAGGTTAGAACGAACGTCCTATAACTTCCTACTTTCCTAATAGTGCGAATATTTCCTCGCAATATTTTCAAAAAATCCGGACCTTTCAAAAGTCCGTACATTTTAGTCACAAAATAAAATAATAACTCCAACGAAGTTGATTATTTGAAGTTGAGTGAGATAAGACTTACTTACTTGTATGTAAAGATGTAAAGATTAAAGAATGATTTAATACATATGTATGTTTGATTTAATAAATAAGTATGTAATTCAATGCAAAAACTAAACATTCATTCAAAATGTTTCCATCTAAGTCAAAAATCCGCACAAATTTAAAAAGCCAAACAAAGTCCGGACGGAAGGCCGAACGTCCGAATGTGTCCGGGCAAACCCGGACCGTTGGTAACCATAAGCACGTGTGAGTACTACCACTCGTTTCCATACTAATTTTCTATTCTTAATTTCAATTTTATGTCACGTGTTCGACAAGTCGATGCCTTCTAGTTATTGCCAGGACTGAAACTCAGAAACAGCTAAAAAAGGCTTGCGTCCCTCTGTTTGTGAAACGTGCTAAGTCCCGGGTTCCCTGCGGTGGAGACGCAGTCGAATCCGTGCTGGAGTGGTCTGTTGACGGCTTACTGGATCCAATCCGCGATGAAGAGTGCCTCAGACTCAGATGAGGCTAGACTGGCCCCTGAGGGGTACATATTTCTTATAATATAGTGGAAAAGTAACACCAGTAATAGAATAGAAACATTTTTGAATCGAAACGGCTATGTAAATAGTCCGTGTTTTCCGCCCAGTTCAGTGTAGCCGAAATGAAATGAAGGGAAGCACTGGCATGGTACCTAGTTCACCCGATGTTATGGGCTGACATCACGGATGTTGTAGGTGTTGTAGCCAACCGTGTCAGATTCTCAAAAAAAAAAAGTTGAACACTTTATTGCTACACAAAAAAAAAATACGTAATGAAAATCGAGTAAGTACCTGCAGTAATATGAAGTTTAAAAGCAGTTTTTTTTTCCTGGAAAATATTTTAACTAGTTTTAACTAGGAGAAATGCCCAAAAGGGATATATTCATTAATTTGGTTAGCAAAAAATGAATATTTCCCATAAAACATGATTACAACATCGTTCTCACGTGATGATATGTATCTATGTAGTTTTTTCGAAGAAAAGAATAAAAGTTCCAAAATAAAACAATGGTCAAGTATCGCCTAAGTAATACATAAAACCTTTCATTATACTTATTTCGTATACGGTATAAGTTTAATGAAAGGTCTTATCTATTCCTTCACCTGAAATCTGTGAGAGAGGGGGAGAGAGAGGGAGAGAGGAAGATAGTAGAGGTTTCCTTCGACTTCACTTTAGGAATTAATTTGTCGAGCTTCCACCGTTCATGAAGGCGTCTGGCAAGTGACGCCGGTCTGCCCCACCCTGCATATTCTTTCGATTTCAGCTAAACTATTTACATTAGTACTTAGACTGGAAATCCTTTTACATTAATTTACTCTCAGAATACCCTCAAAATTCATGACTAAGTGATTGAACAAGCGCTGAAGTTACTTGAAATGTGAACTTTACGTTTATTATTTTAACATCCTTGTCTCAACTCTTGAAATATTAATTATTAGATATGCATAAGTCAAACTAAAAGAACAATTCAATTCGTTGCCTTACTCGCATTGTCAAAAAAGTGTCCACGTTATTAGAAACTAATCAAACGAAATTAATTCATTCATTCACAGTTAAGTGATTTTACTTACTTTGTCGATACCCAAGTAGTATCGAACACGCTCGCAAAACATATTCAACACAAATATAGCAAAGTGAATCATACAGACATTACTAAAAAATACATTTCACACGCCATCTGAAGCCCAAATTGGTACGAACCGAACCACTTTTCGGTCGTACGACGTCAACCCTTCTCGTTTTTATAGCCCGAACGACTGTAAAAAGGTTATACGTCTTCGTTGCGGGATAGCGTTAAAACGACCAACACATGTCCAAGTCGTAAAATGGACTTGATTTAATTTTTTGCTGGTGACAAAAAGGGTGAGTCGAGTCGGCACAACGGGGGGTGAGTTCAGCGCACTCGCTTCGTTGCACTGCAGTAAGCGTAAGAGGGCGGTGGTGGGAAAAATGTGCTGAAAACATTTTCAGTGGACAAAATCATAGAACAGCGATCAGTGGTCATCTTCCATTTCTGATTATGTGTAGTACTGACTATGTAAGATTGTATTGGATAGATATGGATAGTCTTGGAATATCATGTGAAGTCTGGGTTGAAACAAGTTCGCTTAAAGAGTTTAAGAGTTTATGATTAAAATTTAAGTTAACGTTTAAGAGTAAAAAAATACCTGCTGCTCTGTGGAAAATAAAAACGCTATGAGCTTTAATCAGACGATGACCATGGTCATGTGATGGGAAACTTAAATCAGTTTCCCTCTTCCTGGGAACCTTAAGATTTGACTTAAGCAGTGGCGGCTGGTGACTTCAGTGACCGGTAGTGCGCTAAGTACCTACCTACTTAAATACCAAATTTCCCAACACATTCCCGTCATGTTATTTTAAGATCGGGACTTCCGAATTTTTTAAACGCCTGCGTTTTACCTGATTGTAAAGCCTTACCTTTAACCAACGCTTAGGCAAATATCGGCATCACTTAATTCACAGTATCACGTGACAGAAAGCACAAAACCTAACCATATCCCATTTTAAATATTCGCGCGCTAACGGGTATGTGACATTATCACATCACATGACAGCGCGAGCGCGCTGACTCGCTTCGAGGTAGACGGTTCGCTTTGAGGTAGACGGCAAAGAGTTTGTAAGACGGACTCGTGCAAAACGAATCGCTCGCGACGCGACGTGTCGCACGCGCGGGCATTCACGATATAGCGTCCTTGTTTGGCGCTCGTGCGCCGCACGCAGAACTCATTTCGGCCCATACTGTTTCTATGAAGTATCTTCTGTCTCACGCGCCAGCGGTGTTTTGCCGATCCCCATACATTCAGTATGGGAGACCCGCGTGCGATTTATATTCCGCACGGCGCGCGCGTTTACTCGCAAAAACGTGCCTTGGCATCTATAAAATAAGGTCGAATTCACATTCGTATTTATTTCGAGTACGATCTTTATGGTTTTAATGTAGTATGTTGTAAGGTATTATTTATTTTGAGTGAAGTGAAGACTTCTCGTGGTATGGTAGTGCGGCGCACGAGCGCACTTTAGGACCAGCCGCCAGTGGACTTAAGACTTGACTTTGAACTACGTACATTCCATACAGAAAACATGAAAAAATTAAAAACATTAGGGCACAGGAATGTAGAGTTAAAAACATTTTAAATGTAACAATGCAATACTCAAAAATTGTAAAAGCCTTACGCTATCAAAAGTCGTTTCGTAGTCTTAATTTTGCCCAAAAGCGCCCAGTCGCCACACAACCCTGCCGTGTGGCTCGGGCAGAATTTATAGCCAACGCTCCTAGTTATTTATAGTTTGGCGACGAAAGTCACACCCGCTCCCGCTCTGTTATTTCGTGGCCCGTTCCGATCGCGGTAACCGCTCCGTTACTTTATGTAGGGCCATTCCAAGGAAATAAACATCTAGATGCGTCCACTTGTCAGGTGAAAGGAAATTTCGCAAAGACGAAAATCAATTGTCTGTTACTATCAATGATATTACAAATGTTTATTAAAAGGGGCAGATACATTGTCTCACGACACTCGGTGTTTAACAATAGCACGGTCTTGAGCGTCACGATATTACAAGAGGAAGTAGGACGGCATAGGAGAGGAAAAAAGAGACAAGTACATATATGTTAAGGCGGAGCATTTGCCCTGGTTTTAAATTGTTACTTGCGGAGGTCGGATAACACATCTACCAATTTTAAACATACAATATAATATAATCATTGTGTAATGCTCGTGAACGGGTGCTGTTTGTGGAGACTGGCCTGCTTCATGTGGCAGGTGTGGTGGGCTCGGTGGTGGGTATATAACTTAATACAATTTCATATTTAAAACATGTTTACGTTGTCATGAATTGCTGCATCTGTCATAAATCAGCACATGTGTATTTAGATAGTGGCAAACAATTTTGTAAAGTAGACTATGAGTGCACATTGAAAAAAAATTCCACTGAAGTTTCTTGTCAGTTCTTCTTCGCTGTGATAATCGAACTGACGAAATTTTACAATGTAAATATGACAAATCTGAGATTAACAATAAACCACAATAAGCAATTGGTTTCTGCCCATTGATAAATCACAACACTAGATATGTGACCCTCGTACTAAACTAAACATGTTATAAAAATGAACCTTATTTAGTACACAAAGAGAATCAGAAATGCAACACGCGAAAAAATTATGGAAAAAAAGCCTCAGGTGCACTCCGGGAGTGCCGGCAGAAGTGAAAACACGTCAGATCCCGTGCCAATCGTAACTTAACCCTTAATGCAATGACTTAAGGTTACATTTTAAATAATAATGACGCTGTCGCGGTGTTACGAACAGAATTGATCCCGTGCCACTGTAACTTAACCCTTAATGCACTTAAGGTTACATTTCGCTTTTCGAGACTGACGAGGACGCGATGACGCGAGTTTAAATTTGTTTACCCAAGCGCCGCTAAAGAAGTTTTCACTTCAAAAATGACATGCCGCATGCCGTTTTGAATGAATGAGACACTATCCCTAATGCTAACTATCCCACTATTACACGTGTGAGAATCGAACGTCGACGTAGTCATTACAAGACGAGTCGTCCCATTTTACGAGTATGTGTACCAGTAATTTGACCGCTATACCGAATCTACTGTGGCGTTTGATCGATGTACACTTGTTGCTGGCGTGTCTTCTGTCTGCCGCGAGGAGTGCATGCCGGCTAATGTTGGTATGAGAATAAAATTTATGCAATGTAAGACAAAGGTGGTTCTGGCTATTTCATTGCATGGGCTGTTCGGTTTCCGGGACCTCGACCTGATGAAATATGCTTTCCTATCTTGGTTACTTGAGGGTGACAGTTCGCTAGCGAGTCTCGGGCCAAAGGCTACGGTATGGAAATGTGGGTGGTCGGTCGATGTCTACCTACTTACCTCGGTAGGTATTCGGTCTTACGTAAGTATATTGAATTATTGGGGGCTGTTTATCATTTGAGAGGTGTTTCAGAACTGTGCACGATGTTTTGTGGTCTCTGCCTATCGTACTGGGAAATAAACGTGATGTTACGTGCATGGCACATATTTTATTTTATTTTTTATTCTTTTATTAATAACTAGCTTTTGCCCGCGGCTTCGCTCGCGTGAAATTCGTATTTCAAAGGAAGAAAGTAAGTAACTAAGGCCGATCTGCGTTAAGGTAAACGATAAACCTTCTCAACTAAAGTAAGTAACTAAGGGCGAGGCCGAAGGCCGAGCTGCGTTCAGGAAGACGATAAACCTACTAAAGAAATTAAGTAATTGAGGGCGAGGCCGAAGGCCGAGCTGCGTTCAGGAAGACCATAAACCTTCTCGATGAAAGTAAGTAACTAAGGGTGAGGCCGAAAGCCGAGCTGCGTTCAGGAAGACTATAAACCTTTTCGAAGAAATTAAGTAATTGAGGGCGAGGCCGAAGGCCGAGCTGCGGTCAGGAAGACTATAAACCTTCTTGACGAAAGAACGTAACTGAGGGCGAGGCCGAAGGCCGAGCTGCGTTCAGGAAGACGATGACCTTTTCGGAGAAAGTAAGCAACAGAGGGCGAGGCCGAAGGCCGAGCTGCGTTCAGGAAGACTATAAACCTTTTCGAAGAAATTAAGTAATTGAGGGCGAGGCCGAAGGCCGAGCTGCGTTCAGGAAGACTATAAACCGTCTTGAAGAAAGTAAGTAACTATCGCCCATAGTTACCTACTGTGATCGAGAAGGTTTAGCGTCTTCCAGGATACAGCTCGGCCTTCGGCCACGCCCTTAGTTACTTACTTTATTTGAGAAGGACTTCCTGAACGCAGCTCGACCTTCGGCCTCGCCTCAGTTACTTACTTTCTTCTTTTGAAATACGAATTTCTTCTCCCTCTCCCTCTCCCTCTCCCTCTCCCTCTCCCTCTCCCTCTCCCTCTCCCTCTCCCTCTCCCTCTCCCTCTCCCTCTCACTTTTTTTATGGAAACTGACACTGTTGGCTACATCACCTACAACATCCGTGATGTCAGCCCATAACACCGGGTGAACTTGGTGCCACGTCAGTGCTTCCCTTCGGTCGTGCCGGCTACACTGAACTGGACGGAAAACACAAACTATTTACATAGCCGTTTCGGCCGACCTTTCATTCAGTGCGGTGGTACAAACCCGGGCGGGTTAAACCCTACCACCTAGTGATATAAGAAGGGAGTCATATCCCTTAGTCGCCTTTTACGACATACACGGGGAGAGATGCAGTGGGGCTATTCTTTTAAAGTACCGGCCCCACACGGTCCCTCTCCCTCTCCCTCTCCCTCTCCCTCTCCCTATCCCTCTCCCTCTCCCTCTCCCTCTCCCTCTCCCTCTCCCTCTCCCTCTCCCTCTCCCTCTCCCTCTCCCTCTCCCTCTCCCTCTCCCTCTCCCTCTCCCTCTCCCTCTCCCTCTCCCTCCCCCTTCCCATCTCCATTCCCCCCTCCCCCCTCCCCTCCCCCGCCCCCTTTATTGTAATATATACACTTAATTTACAGGAAAACGTAAACGAAAATCCCAATCCTTCTAGTTCTCACAGAAAACGCGATGGTACGGAACCCTCTTTACGTGAATTCGACTCGAACTTGACCACTTTTAAAAAAAAAATTGTTACCATGGGATATACACTTAATTTACAGGAAAACGTAAACGAAAATCCCAATCCTTCTAGTTCTCACAGAAAACGCGATGGTACGGAACCCTCTTTACGCGAGTTCGACTCGAGCTTGACGACTTTTAAAAAAAAATTGTTACCATGGGATATACACTTAATTTACAGGAAAACGTAAACGAAAATCCCAATCCTTCTAGTTCTCACAGAAAACGCGATGGTACGGAACCCTCTGTACGCGAGCTCGGCTCGAACTTGACCACTTTTTTTAAAAATTATGTTACTCCGGGATATACACTACCCATATACGAAGTTTCGTCCAAATCCGTCCAGCCGTTCAGGCGTGAAAGAGGAACAAACAAACAAACAAACAAACAAACAAACAAACAAACAAACATACTTTCACATTTATGATATTAGTGAGATTATTTTTCATATTACAAGTCAATAAATATACAAGTCCATACATATATGCAAACATACGGTACCTAACTACATGTGTGTGTCCCCACCTCGGTACTTGAAAGGAACAGGCTCAATGCATCTTTCCCCGTGCCATCGTAAAAGACAACTAAGGGATAAGGATACGATTCCGTGCTAAAGGGCGACAGGGTAGACACTCGGCACGGTCCTTCGAGTCATGCAGTAGGTAGATAAATATCTTCGTGCCTTACTTGCTGCTTGATAGTTGTCTTGTCCTAACGTGGTAGTCGGTGTTGCGCTGTATAGTTCTATTTACGTAACTCGAACTATAATGTACGCGAGTTCTTGCAGCACAACACCGATTACTCTGCTTACCCCGATCGTCGGGATAGAACGTGATGGCACGTTCATCGTACCCAAGGTATGATGACGTTCCATCAATCTCAACAATTATAAATTGGTTTGGAACGTTTTGTCTGTTACGGCTAAATTCGAAAAGTGCTGTGCCGATTTGCGCACCATTTTCACTGTCCCAACATATTTTTTTTATGTAATCCAGTATGAGTGGCTGAGTCGGAAGGGCCAAAGCACATGCTCCGATCAGCCAATATCACCTCCGAGAAGGTAGGCGCCATACCGGAGACTTGCCTGGATTGCTGGCTATACTGGACTAGAGGAGAACACATCCGAGGCTTCTATGCGGCCATCTTACATGCAGTACGGTGGTACCAACTCAGTCGGCTACAATTTGAACCTACCACCTAGTAAGAGGCAAGGGAAGGGACCTACAGTTTTACACATGTTCCGAACGGTAAAGCAGCAGCTGTAGGTATGCAAGTAAATTTTTTCGTCAGTAAAAACTCATTGGCACACGCCGAACGGACTCGAACCTCGGACCTCTCGCATGAGAAGCGGAAACCACTCGGCCACCCGCCGCTATAAACATATGTTTTCTAAATAAATATACGCATTGTACTTATATTATGCATCGAAAACTTCGGCCCAACCGACATTGCCGCGAGCAGAGCTACGGGAACAAGCTAAGAAATTATCATTAAATTCTATTCGGAAATGTTGAACGTAATTATGTAATCAGTTCCTACAAGTACACATATGCCTGGCTAGATATCTGTGAAGTTATAGCTTTGTTCCCAGCAATGTTTGACGAGGAGTGAAACTTTAGTATCTGAATTTTATCTTCAACTAGACTACAATATTAACAACTTTATTTATATATAATAACTTTACTGAAACTTTGCACAATTCGCTGGACGAGTCGAATTGCTTGTTTCCCGAAGTCCTAAACAAATTTCATAAAGTACAAACGTTTAATTTTAGTTATCTAAATAACTCTCGTGTTGTCTAAAAGTTGGCCAAAAAGTTCATAACAATACAATATTAACCGTTATTTCTATTACTAGGTATGTACGAGTACTAACTCATCGAAGCATATTAAATAATGCTCCATCATCATAACTTACACACTTCGATGAAAATAAATTTTCTGAACACTTGAAAATTATTGTAGAAATATCAACTTACATATATACTTACATACATACCACACGCATATATACCTACATGTATAACGACCGGGGTAAGCAGGGTAATCGGTGTTGTGCTGCAATTACTCTGGTAAATTACAGCACAAAGCCGAACACCACGTTTAGCAAAGTATTAGTACAATATAACTATCAAGTAGCAAGAAGAAGATGCAGCAAGAACCTGATGCATGACTCGGTGGAAAGACCGTGCCAAGGTAAGAGGTGGCTACCCGGTCGCCCTTTAGCACAGCATCTTGTCCTTATCCTTTAGCACAGCATCTTGTCCTCGCCTTTTACGACATGCATGTAGAGATAGAAAACACATACATGATTGTATGCATACAACCTATGTAAGCATGTGTTCACATCTTCATACTGGAATACCAAATGGAGGCTTTTTGCGGAGGCGGGAGAGGGGAGGGTGCAGCGGATATGGCGAATAGTTTTAATTAAAGATGTTTTGTCAATCATTCGGTCGGTGGGCAAATTAAATAACTCCATGCATATTCAAACAGCATGAGGAATGGAGGTCCCGAAGCCCCGACTCTACCACATCCAGCCAGACCGACCCGAACGAAGCTAGATTTGTTTAATCTGGCTCACTCCAAGTTACGAGGTGGCCAATAAATTTTTTTTTTGCTATATATATATATATATGTTTTATGATTGTTTAAATTCGGGAACTCCGCTCAGGAGAGTCAATAGCAAGCCGGTTGAAAATTTCACAAAATGTGTGTTATTTTGGCGGATTTAATTTATTATTAAAAAATTAAAAAATAAAATAATTATAATTACGCATACATGAAACGCGTTTATTCAACTTGTTTTTTTTTTTGTGGTGCCTAAACCTTTGCGCCCTAGTCCGACTCGCACTTAGCCGGTTTTTATCTATGTGTCAGACAGACTAAATAGTCTCAGTGATTGAAACTAGCCTGAATCATCAGTGCGGATTTCAGCGAATATAGGCGAGCAAGTCGTTTCCCACAGAACAGCGATGATACAAATGTGGAAACTTAACAGCTACAATAATGACAAGTTACATAAATTCTAAACAACTAAAAATTAAACAAAACTAAATAAACTTAATTTATTAAAATAAACTTAATTAAATTTTTTATATTCAAAATACCTGACATGACACGTCGTCTGTCCAACGTATGTACTAGGAAAGTACGAGTAGTAGAGTAGGTACTGTTCGCTCCCCGCCCGTCTCGCCCCCCCACCCCCCTCGCCCCGCCCCGCCCAGTCTACCTCTGCCCTCGTCGTTGGAGAATTTGCAGAAAATTCCTGACTCCTGTGCCTGCTGTGTATGTAAAGCTGATGGTTTTAGTAATTTGAATCGGGCCTTCGACCTCTGTATGAATGTACACCATTTCCATTTATAATGTAATACTATTGCTATTGAATAAAAATGTTAAAACCTAAAATGTAATTAAAAGTACAAAACGACATACTTACACACATACATACATACCACACGCTGTATCCCGACAATCGGGGTAGGCAGAGCAATCGGTGTTGTGCTGCAAGTACTGTGCTGTAAATTACCTACCACCGACCACCACGTTTAGCAAAAGTATTCGAACAAGTTAACTATCAAGCAGCCAGTAAGGCACGAAGACCTACCTGCTGCATGACTCGCTGGAAGGACCATGCCAAGGTGAGAGGTGGCTAGCAAAATTTAATAGCATTCCATTATAATTAAGATTTAAATGTATTGGATTTCAAAACACATGTGTACATTCACATTCAGAGGTTGAAGGCCCGCTTCAAATTACTAATAAAAACGGCATTTTATTCGAGAATTGAGCGTATGGTTCCTAGTACACTCGGGGAATTTTTAAAATCAATTTCTGATTGGTGTTCCTTCATCTCTCTCTCTCTCTCAAGGTTCATCGTAAATGTATTTTTTAACAAACTAGAAATCAGGACAACTTCGAACATCCATTCCATGAAGTATCACCATACATTAGTTAGATCTATCTATATCTATTCTATACATATAATAAAATCGTAAAATTAATAATCTCTGTTTATTTGTGCGCGCATCACGGAAAAACCACTGAACGGAATTTGACGAAACTTTGTATAGTGACAGTGTATATCCCGGATTAACATAATAAACAAAAAAATATAATAAAAATTAAAGTTATTATAAATATTATTGCGCACTTAAAATCACGTAACCCAAAGTAAAGCTGGCCGGTGACAAAATGTTTGATAAATAAAAATAAAAAATTAAGTCGAACTTACGTCGCTGACATTGGTGCAATTTATATTTCTGTTGCCCACGGCTTCGCTCGCGTGAATTTCGTATTTAAAAAAAAATAAAGTAAGTAACTAAAGGCTCACGTAAACGATATTCTTTCTCGATGAAAGTAACTAAGGGCGAGGCGGAAGTCGGAGCAGAGTTCAGGAAGAAGAAAAACATTCTTGAATAAAGTAAGTAACTATGGGCGAGGCCGCAGGCCGAGCTGCGTTCAGGAAGAGGCTAAACCATCTTGAAGAAAGCAAGTAACTAAGGGCGAGGCCGAAGGCCGAGCTGCGTTCAGGAAGAAGCTAAACCATATTGAAGAAAGTAAGTAACTAAGGCGAGGCCGAAGGCCGAGCTACGCTCTGATAAATAATAAACCATCTCGAAGAAAGCAAGTAACTAAGGGCGAGGCGAAGGCCGAGCTGCGTTCAGGAAGAAGCTAAACCATCTTGAAGAAAGTAAGTAACTAAGGCGAGGCCAAAGACCGAGCTACGTTCTGATAAATGATAAACCATCTCGAAGAAAGCAAGTAACTAAGGGCGAGGGCGAAGCCGAGCTGCGTTCAGGAAGAAACTAAACCATCTCGAATAGAGTAGGTAACTAAGCGATATTAAGATTGAGTTAATTTAATTTAAATTTAATTATAAAGTCCACGCTTCTGACGGCAAACATACCATGCATCCTAAACCTTGCGGTTATTCCCGGCTGGATGGCAAGAGGCCTGATGATACCATCAGGTTACCTTAGTTCCATGGGCTAAGGGTAGGTCTTTGATGTGGGATGCCATTTGTGTTCTCACATTGGCTTATTATTAATATTACTTTTTTATATTTTATTAAATAAATAGATGGAGTAAACGATATTATATTCTATCGAAGAAACGAAGGCGGGTGAGGGTTTTTGGTTTACCTGAACGCAGCTCGGCCTTCGGCCTCGCCGTTAGTTGCTTAGATTCTTCTTTGAAATACGAATTTCACGCGAGCGAAGCCGCGGGCAACAGCTAGTAAATAAATAAATACGGTAAATGTTTCAATTCATGATCGTGTACGGACCGACTGTCCGTCCAAACAGTTTTGTTTACTCAGTATAATAATCGTGTATTTGCCCGCAACCACAAACACAGTGGGGCAAACACTGCGGCGATATTTGTGTTCAATATTATTTACCGAAGAACGTCTTGGCCGCCCGGCGGAATCTCCAGTAACCTCCCCTGTCCCTCCCCGGTCCCTTTTCTTACCTTACTATGTAGTAGGGCTAAACTCGTCAGTATTGGTACCACCTCACTGAATGTCGGCCGGAACCGGTTCAGTGTAATCGACACTTGCAAAGAGAAGCTATGATGAAGGCACCTAGTATAGACGGGATGAAGGTGGAATGGGCTTGACACCATTGTGTGCACACTACGTGTTGCACAACTATACCACCGACTAGTGTACTTAATACGTAAGTCTATTATATACATATAGTATTTATGTAGTATTCCTTTGTAGTTTAACATAATATTACTTCACACTATTCTTGTTCGCCTGCATATAGGTACTTCTCTCACATTCCAAAGGTTAGTTAGAATAGAATGCCTCAAGGCATCAAGCTCGTTTATTGTGCCTAATTTATATAAATTGGTGTTCAATAAATAATATATACATATACATACATACATATTTCCGCGTTCAATCAGAATATCAACTCTGAAACGGAATGGTATAACTATTTCAGACAATTCTCTCCTTGGCCTATTCAACCCACTACAGTTTCAGCGATATTGCGGAATCTGAATAACCACTTAGTGTATTTTGGTTTGCCGTCTATTGACCTAGCTAGAGGAAGCACGCTGACACACTTCAGTTTCATAAAACATGTTAATATAGGCTAAATATATTTAGAGCGGCAACGCGACGCTTCATTGAGGTTGATGTTTTTGCGTGTTCTCAACGAGTAGCTGTTATTTGAATAAATATTTTATACATAATGGCTGGATGTCTATTGTAAATGCTTCTATGGTGTTTCTAGGGAAAAATCGAATAATGTAGAGACTAAAATATATAATAATAGTTTTTTTGTTTTTTTTTTTACGTTTAATGAAATACTAAGTATTTCTTGTCAAAATGATTGAGCATTATGACGTCTTTTTGGGATTAAAATTTTTTTTTAAAGTTACTTATTTTGCGGTCTCGTACCTAAATTTACAAAGTGTTTTTTATTAATAATAATATGGGGGATATCGAAGGAGTTTGCTTTCCTTCCAGGTCTGGTTTAAGTTTTAACACAACAGACAAGTAAGACAGTCAGTCTGGCCGTTTTCATCCCCTCCGGCTAAATTCTAGTCCGACAGTTATTTGTCGATTGCTGTGACATCTACACTACACTACGTATAATATTACAAATAGGTACAGTTTCTAAGTTTGGATGTAGGACCGTGGTTCTTAACCGGTGATCCGTGGATCACTGGTGGTCCCTGAAAGCACCACAAGTGGTCCGCGAAGTTATAATACTCGAAATTGTTTGGATGCCAGTGTCGACATGTGTTTGGCTTTGAGTAGCATTGGACCAAAGATTGGTTCAATATCAAAGATTGGTAAACAGTAGGTATGCATGCAGTAACAAAAATCATCCTAAAACAATATAATTTATGTAAAATTTTCGCAAACGATATAATACTCTTGGCTTCTAATAATTTTATACGTCTCTTATTTATAGAATATCTTTATAATAATTTATATTGCCGCCCAGCAGCTGGTGGTCCATGGCAAGACCAAAAGTGTAGTCAAATGGTCCCTCGTCCATCACTATTAAGAACCACTGATGTAGGAGGTAATCTCCGAAAATACTCATCCGATTTTTTAAATTCTTTAACCAATAATTAGAATTTAGGTTCAGGATGAACAGAGGCTATGCGAGCGAAGCCGCGGGCAAAAGCTAGTTTCTTATACATTTGAAGTTTTTTTTTTTTTTTATGGAACCTGACACGTTTGGCTACATCACCTACAACATCCGTGATGTCAGCCCATAACACCGGGTGAACCAGGTGCCATGTCGGTGCTTCCCTTCATTTCATGTCGGCTACACTAAACTGGACGGAAAACACGAACTATTTACATAGCCGTTTCGACCGACCCTTTTTACCTAGTAAGGTAAGAAGGGAAGGGACCTACAGTTTAACGTGGAATCCGAACCACGGTCAGCCTCCAACGGTCGAGCGGTCACCCATCCAATCACTGACCGCGCTCAGCGTTGCTTAATAACAGTTGACTAACCAACCGCGCCACTGAGCTACCGAGGCTGACGAATTTTCTTATCCCTTGGTCGGCTTTTACGACATGCGACGGGGAGAGATGCAGTGGGGCTATTCTTTTAAGTACCGACCCCACACGGTACACGACCACACACAAGTTGGTGAAATAGTACATTACAGAAGTCGCCATCATCGCTGTCACTTGTCGCTCGCCGCTTGCACTTGCAGTGTAGGTTGCCTCCATTTATTGTCAACATTTGAGCCCCACCTTTTTTGAGAAATTGTTTTTGAGCTTTTGACCTGAGGTGAAAGTTGTACTTAATTTGCGCCAACGCATTTATCGTTAGCGAAAGACAAAGGGTTCCAACAATTTGGAAAATCGGAAGCGGGGAGTTTTCTAAACTTTTCCCAGAAGCTTCTCTACGCGCTTAGCCTAAAAGTATGCAATAAATTTGTATTTAAATAATAATAAATGATTAATTTACTACTTAGGCTAAATTTATTTGATCAATGACTTTCATAGAAAACTTTAGCTAGTCCAAGTTGGTACAGTCACAATTTGTTCAGCTGTTCTATGATATTCGTAAGTATATAAATCATTATGTTTAGGTAACCTTCTAAACTACTAACCTAAGCCATAAATGCGTCTAACGAGCTATACACATTTGCTAGCACAATGTTCACATAGATCGCAAACCCTTAAAGATTTATTCAAAGTATTTCAGCGTTCGTGAAAATAACTGACCGAAATAACAAAACATTTTATACTGCGTAGGCGTTCACGACTGGGTGAATGACGTTTCCATAAATTTAATTTCCTTTGACCCAATAATAAAGTCCGCCCGCGTGTACCCTTCGGTCGTCCCCGCCCGCGCGCCCGCGCGTCCGCGCCGCCCTCCGACACAGGGCACGTGTTCGACTCAGCATTTCTGCATAAACCTAACCTGGTCTACCTGCAGACCTGTCGGGAGCTCTCGGTTTATGATTTAGCTAAATCTCTACTTCTTATAAAAGCGAACGTTTGTTTGTATGTATGTGTGAAACTCCAGATCCACTGAACAGATTTTGATGCGGTTTGCACCAATGTAAAGAGTAGTTTTTGGGGCTCACTATAGGCCTTACACGATCACGGTAAATAGCAATAGGGCTGAGCAGTATGAAAGTAAGTATAGTATCATCGGAATTTAGTGTCGAATGGTAGTGCCGGATGGAGAGAGGAGATAGGACGGAGGGGAGGGGGTAGAAGGTGAGGAGGTGAGGCAGGGACGGAGGGGGAGAAAGGGAGGGGGAAGGACGAAGAGAGAGAGAAAGAGAGAGATAATATAAGAGAAGTTATCGTTTATTGTCATATTTACGTTTACATCTGATTTGCTATTAAACCGAGTCTATTTCGAGCGAAGCCGCCGAAAAAAGCTATTAATACATGCAAAAACGTTTCTTTTGTAAGTACTCTGCAGAAGTATCAAAATCCTGAATGCGCTAACAAAGAAGGAGGAAATTGTACTAAACATAAACTCATATATATATTTTTTTATGTAATCCGGTATGGGTGGCTGAGTTGGAGGGGCCAAAGCGCATGCTCCGACCAGCCAATATCACCTCCGAGAAGGTAGGTGCCATACCGGAGACTTCCCTGGATTGCTGGCTATACTGGACTAGAGGAGAACACAACCGAGGTTGCTATGCGGCCATCTTACATCCAGTACGGTGGTACCAACCCAGTCGGCTACAAATTGAGCCTACCACCTAGTAAGGGGCAAGGGAAGGGACCTACAGTTTTACACCGGTTCCGAACGGTGAAGCAGCAGGTGTAGGTATGCACGTAAATTTTTTCGTCAGAAAAAAACTCATTGGTACACGCCGACGGGATTCGAACCGCGGACCTCTCGCATGAGAAGCCGATGGCCAAACCACTCGGCCACCCGCCGCTTAAATAAAATATATGCTGAAATCAGGAAATGTATGATTGCAGTTATTTTGAGGAAGCTACTACGTGATGGCACTCGTACGAACGATATTGCTGACGATCGGCAGTACTATCTCCCCAGCTTGCGCTGATTAAATTTGCTGAATGGTAACAGAAACAGCGCAACCGGCACGCTCCGGTGTGCCTCGTTTTGAGGAAGTCGCGTAGCTCGTCAGCATTTATTTGCGAAGTTAAGTCACGTATGGAATTATAAAATTTAATATAAAAGTGAGCCCCGCAACGGCAGCCATCATTCACGATCACCTCCTCCGGAGTCCAGCAGCGTCGCCCGAACACCGCCCGCCCCCGTCGACAAGATGACAGCTAAATTTATTGTCCTAATTTGCTTCCTCGCCGCCGCCATCCAGGTAAATACGCTTCTTGTTTCTTTGTACACAATTTGCATATTTTAATTCAACTCTTATTTAGTCGCTCGCTCGACCTCCGCTCCGCATTTTCCAATTTCGAAACCCCTTTCATTTAGCCGCTAAGCTTATTGCGGGCTCCGCTACCGAGAAGAATATTATTTTGGTTAGTTTCGGCTATAATTTCTAGCTTTGTAGATTTTTCGAAAATTAGCATAGTCGCTGAGTCGCACTCGTTCGGTCCGCTGAGTGGGAAATGTCGTTATCTGTGTATTCCGTCTGTCCGCGGCCTTTTTTCCTCCTTTTATGAGTGCTCTCTTTGTTAGTTGAGAAATTCTGCAATGAAATGAAAGTATATTTTCAGTTTGTCAACTTTTCGTACAGGTCGGGAGGACGCAATGCCCGTGCGCCGCGCCGCCGCCACCCCAGACGTACACTCAGCAGCAGCAGCCGCCTGCCGTGGTGTACCGGGCGCCTCAGCCGGCAGGCCCGCCGCCTACTCCGCAGATAGTCCAGGCGCCAGCACCCCAGTTTATCCAGGCACCGGCACAGCAGTTCATCCAAGCACCGGCACAGCAGTTCATCCAGGCACCGGCACAGCAGACTGCCCAGGCGCCTCCTCCGCAACTCATCCAGGCGCCCCAACCGCAACTCATCCAGGCGCCCCAACCGCCAGTCGTACAGGCCCCGGCGGCGACCTGCGCCGCCTCCTCCGCACCCGTTGCCGTCGCCTACGCACCCGCTCCCGCACCCGTAGCCGTACCGGCCCCCAACACGGCTCTGGCCCCCGTCGTCAACACGTGTCCGGCTGGTCAACCTGCTCCCGTCGCGTTTGAGTACTCCGCTCCCGTGACCTACGAGTATGCTGTCCCCGCTCCGGTGCCGACATGCTCAGCGTCTGCGCCGCCGGCTGCGTACGCGGCGCCCGCGCCGCCGCCGGTCACCTACGCCGCTCCACCGACCTGCGGAGCTACTCAGTATGCGGCGGCGCCGCCGGCTGTGCAGTTTGCTCGGCCAACAACATACGAGTACGCGCCGCAGATCGCGAGCTACGCTGCCGCCGCTCCTGCGCAGTACTCGTGCGCCGCCCCGCAGCCCACCTACGCGACCTGCTAGTAATGTGATTGATGGTGTGAGGCAGAAAAGGGAAAATGTGGCATATCTGATTGCGTGTTTGTATTTATTATGGTTTATGCACGACTCATTCGTTCATCATTCATTCATTCTTACGCTTCGTTAATATAGGTAATTTAAAAAACCCGCGGTATTGCAATGTGATATTTTATTACTTAAATTAAATAATACGAGTACCTACATTTTAATAAACACTGTATACCTAGATAACATTGTGAATATATTAAATAAATTATTTATAAAAATGTTGTTTTATCAATCAATACATAATTTATTAATAAAGTTTTTAAAAATAAAAAAAAACATTAATACATATTCCATATGTTTAAAGCTAGTGTACACACTCGCAGGAAGACACTTTTACTATCTTCCGGCGAGTGTCTTCGCGAATCCTATAACTTGGGTGTCCTCAAAACCTAGCAACCGTCCGCAATTCTAAGTACTGGCACGGGGCGCCTCTCTGAGCGTGGTTTCGCGAGGAGAGGTAATGTTGGCTCTGTTGACTGCACCGTTGCTTTGAAATTTTCGACTTATTCAAAAGTAGGTTATCCACCTATTGATTTAATTATACAAAAAAAAAACGATTAAAAAAATATAAAAACCGCCTTCAAAAATGTATGAATTAAAAAAAAATCGAACCTTAGAGTTGAAGGCGGTGCTAAAGAAGGCTACACAAATCACAAACAGTGTTGCCGTTTTAGTGACTTTGTCACTAGATCTAGTGAGTTTTTGACGTCTTTGGTGACATTTTTTAAAGACTTAGTCACTAGAAAAAATCTAGTGGCTTTTAGTGACTTTTAATAGTGATAAAATTTGAAGCACGGACATTGACTTGGCTGTATACCCTCATAGATTTTACCTGTTCTTCATCACATCATCACATCATAGATCATCGACGATCTATGAACTTGATCGAATTAATCAAAATAATCGCTTTGACTGTATGTAAATTATATATTCTATATAAAAAATAATAAAAAAAGAAGAAAATATTTAAAAAAACATATCTATCAAATCATAATCATATTTACTTATTTCTCACTTGACTGAAGACGCCACCGACGACATCGGGGCGAAATATTTCCATAAATTAGCTTTTTTACTATTGCTATTACTAAAATATGTGTACATCAAAAATAAAGGAACAAAAAGTTGTAAAGTATTTAATTATAAAAAATATATATTTATATAGTGTAAATTATGTAAGTATAAACATTGAATGAATAAATCATTGATTATTTCAAATTTTATTTTAATATAACTTATTTTAAAAATGGAGCGCTGATAAAAATATTTAGTGACTTCTAGTGACTCTTTGAAGTAATATTTTCCCCAATTCTAGTGACTTTATGGCAATAGTTTGGTGACTTTCTTTTTTCCTAAGCGGCAACACTGATCACAAAGGATATCATCCACTCATGTTTTCTTTCATGCATAATTTTTTCTTTCATGCATCATTTTTGCTTGCTTTAGCACCGCCTTCAACTCTAGGGTTCTGACGTAACAAACATAAAAAAAATACAATCGAATTGAGAACCTACTCCTTTTTTTGAAGTCGGTTAAAAAACAATCAACTTTATCCTAACGGAAGAAGGTCTTCAACGTTTAAAGTTTGCTGTATAAAAATCTATCCAAGATTGTCCTCGGTATGCTACCTACCTCCACCCTCGACAGGAATATTGTTCATGCCGTCTGACCGGCTCGTGTGCGGGCGGCATGCCAACAGCGGCTCTTGATCCATGACCGGTCAGAAAATAACACGTTTACTGCTTCGTAAACTTATATGAACAAATCTCTAACTATTATAAAACTCAATGTTTGTGTGCAAGAAGCAAACTCTAAAACGACTAAACCGGGTTGCATGTTTTTGGTTTTCACTAATGAAATGTGATGTAATCTCGACTAGGTATCGTGACGATCTCTTGAAGGGTTGAGCATTAAACGTGTATGTATGTATGTATATATATATATAGTATGTATATTAACGAGTACCGTGTGGGGTCGGTACTTAAAAAGAATAGCCCCACTGCATCTTTCCCCGTCGCATGTCGTAAAAGTCGACTAAGGGATAAGAAAATTCGTCAGCCTCGGTAGCTCAGTGGCGCGGTTGGTTAGTCAACTGTTATTAAGCAACGCTGAGCGCGGTCAGTGATTGGATGGGTGACCGCTCGACCGTTGGAGGCTGACCGTGGTTCGGATTCCACGTTAAACTGTAGGTCCCTTCCCTTCTCACCTTACTAGGTGGTAGGGTTTATCCCGGCCGGGTTGGTACCACCGCACTGAACGAAACGTCGGTCGAAACGGCTATGTAAATAGTTCGTGTTTTCCGTCCAGTTTAGTGTAGCCGACATGAAATGAAGGGAAGCACTGACATGGCACCTAGTTCACCCTGTGTTATGGGCTGACATCACGGATGTTGTAGGTGATGTAGCCAACCGTGTCAGGTTCCATAAAAAAAAAAAAAAAAAAAAAAAAAAAAAAACGAAAACTTTGCGTGTAAAAAATCAAAGTACTGCGGCACTTAAATACATTTAAATTAGCTTGTTGCGTGTTACAGATATATTAAAACGATGTACTTATGAAAAGTCATAAGTCACATTTAGTTAATTCTATAAACAATTCTAGGACAGCGTTCAGAAACCTTTGTCTAAGTCAATAGAGCTTGTTGTCAAAAACCGCATCTTAATTTATAATACCTAGATATGTTTGTCAGTTTAAGAATATGTCGCCAGTAGAATAGAATAGAATAGAACATAAATAAACTCTTTATTAAACACAATTGAAAGAAGAACAGTACAGACAAGAAACAAGGATTTCTTTGAAATTGAACGTTTGAAATTAGAGTCTTAATTGCATGTTAAATGCAAGTACAAGTATAGCATAATGATAATTTTTAATATTAATTAAATCCACTTGAATAAATTCATATTCAATTGATTGATTCCACCTAATGGGAAACCCCAACTTTAACGCGAGCAGCGACGCGACCAAAATGTTTGCTCACATTTCTTCACTTTGGTAGAGTTGACTGCTAGAGTTGACGTTGCCGAGTTGCAAATTTCTAGAAGGGGAATCCCAATTTCATATATTAAATAAATAAAATAAAATAATAAAATAGTAACGTAGGTAATAATAATAATGGTATTCTTTATCTCGCTAACTGTATCTCGTATATTTATAAAATGTGAGAAAACAGAGCACATCTCCTATATGTATGTAGATTCCCTGAAAATTCTGCATTGTCAAAGAAGCACTTTGCATACAATTGCCATTTCGAAAGGCAATAAATTAAACCTGTGTCTTTGTGCAAAACAACGATTATGTACGTTTATTAAACTTTATGTAATTTCGCAATGTCAATATTTATAGAAACTTAATTATGAGTTTTATGAGTAAGAGTAGGCACATTAGGTTTAAAACCATACTTTTTATTATTAGCAATGCTATACAATCGTATTCTTCGACAGCGCCATCTCTTGTGTATTTTATAAGATACGAGCTATATTTACTGAAGCGTGTGCGTGTCTGTGCTGTGAATGTGATTGCCTTGTGCGTCGTTCCGTCTCCGCATACATTGTGGTTTGCCGCGACCGCGTTAGATGGCGCTATAAAAGTTTATATTAATTCATTTATTTTATGTATGTATGTATGTATTATTTTATTATTTGTTCTGTGG
Organism: Nematopogon swammerdamellus; assembly: GCA_946902875.1. Taxonomy (NCBI): domain Eukaryota; kingdom Metazoa; phylum Arthropoda; class Insecta; order Lepidoptera; family Adelidae; genus Nematopogon; species Nematopogon swammerdamellus. The sequence continues at coordinate 14,574,267 of OX336345.1, forward strand.
ATTAGTACAATAGATTTTATAACGTAAAAGCTTTCATACACGTTGGCCAATGCTTTTTCCAAATCGCTTATCAATTCACTGGGTGGTTTGGACGCACTAACGTTGACAAATACGATGGCTAACACTCCAATAACAAATAAAGCGACCTTAACTTCTAAAAAAAGTTTTACGGACTCGATTCAAATAGTTTTTACATTTATTTAACTTTCACGTTGTTAAATATTATGTTTTCATTGTTTCAGGCTCTTTCGTCTCTGCAACACCTAGAGTCGCGTCGACCAACGATAATTCCACTAGAATAGTCATCGCTGCAAGTTCCTAAAGTTTCCATACGGCCCTTAGTGAGAATTAATTTTACGTAACCCGCGTACCCTCAGTAGATTTTACGTAGATAGGATTAACAAAATGTACGACTCCAGCGAGTTCTTGCAAAGTGCCGGCGTGAGCCGCCACATGCAGGCTACTGGAGAAGCGCCATCCCAGAAGACCAGCATGAAACGACGTTCCTGTGAAGTTCCGCTTGGAGACATCTCCCAAAACAACTTCAAGGTATCCCTGGGTGATATTACGAACGCCAGTCATTACAACTACGACTGCAGATCGCTGCGTTCTGTCAAATCTTACGACGAAAGACCGCGGACATATCGCCCGGTGTACGATGGAAGAAGTGTGAAGAACTTCCGATCTTCGCTGGCGGACTTCTCGGAGTATACCTCGCTGTCCCCGCCGGCGTACGACCAGCTCTCGCGGCGGTCGGTGACGGAGGTGGAAGGTCAGCTCAATACTTCCAGCATCGAAGGAGTCCTCTGGTCTGATGAGGAGGAGAACGAGTACTTTTACCATGAGAACATCACGGCTGCGTTTAATCAAGGTAAGAAATATTTTATAAACCATATCTTCTACAGGGACTGGTTGGAAAAACTTAAACTTTAAAGCAATATGCTTCTAGTAGATTTATCCAACCATCACTGCATCGCACTTGCATTGCATACTAGTTTTCATAGCATAGCAGCCGTCTTGTACCAGTCCAATCAATTCCGAACTGGACCGCGAACTAGTTCAACAAATCAGTTTCTCGTACTATTCTCATTCAACGCGAGGTGTGAGAATAAAATATACCTAACTCAGTGCATATTGGAACTCTACTAACTCGTTTAGTTAGACAATTTCATTCATGCAGAGGAGTTTGAAACTAGCTAATGAGGATTACCTACTTAATGAGATGGGTTTGAGACGTAGATTCAATAAAATGTGAATTTGTTTCATGTTGTCCACACTCAAACTTAACTTTGTAAACGAGCGATACATTTTTTTTCCATCAAAAAGACAGTATTGGCAATGTTTTATTAGTAAGCTATCTGGTAGACATAATTTGGAAAATAACACCTGGACATAGTCTCATTTCTGGCTACCTTAGGTTTGGTGGCATACTTACTTCTGATTACTACGTTTTTATTTTATTACTAGCTGTTGCCCGCGGCTCCGCTCGCGTGAAATTCGTATTTCAAAGAATAATGTAAGTAACTAAGGGCGAGGCCGAAGGCCGAGCTGGGTTCAGATAAACGATAAACCTTCTCAAAGAAAGTAAGCAACTAACGGCGAGGCCGAAGGCCCAGCTGCATCCTGGAAGACAATAAACCTTCGCAAAAAAAGTAAGTAACTAAGAGCGAGGCCGAAGGCCGAGCTGCGTTAAGGAAGACGATAAACCTTATCGAAGAAAGTAAGTAATTAAGGGCGAGGCCGAAGGCCGAGCTCCATTCAGGAAGAAGGTAAACCTTCTTGAAGAAAGTAAGTAACTAAGGCGAGGCCGAAGGCCGAGCTAAGTTCTGATAAATTATAAACCATCTCGAAGAAAGCAAGTAACTCTGGGCGAGCTGTATTGTGAAAGACGATAAACCTTCTCGAATAAAAGAAGTAACTATGGGCGAGACCGGAGGCCGATCTGCGTTCAGAAAGAACTTAAACCTTCGGCCTTCGGCCTCGCCTTAGTTACTTACTTTCTTCAAAAAGGTTTACCTTCTTCCTGAACGCAGCCCGGCCTTCGGCCTCGCCCTTAGTAACTTGCTTTATTCGAGATGGTTTATTATTTACCTACTTTCTTCAAGATAGTTTAGCTTCTTCCTGAACGCAGCTCGGCCTTCGGCCTCGCCCTTAGTTACTTGGTTTCTTCGTGATGGTTTATCATTTATCAGAACGTAGCTCGGCCTTCGGCCTCGCCTTAGTTACTTACTTTCTTCAAGAGGGTTTGGCTTCTTCCTGGACGTAGCTCGACCTTCGGCCTCGCCTTAGTTACTTACTTTCTTCAAGATGGTTTGGTCTTTTCCTGAACGCAGCTCGGCCTTCGGCCTCGCCAGTAGTTACTTGCTTTCTTCGAGATGGTTTATTATTTATCAGAACGTAGCTCGGCCTTCGGCCTCGCCTTAGTTGCTTACTTTCTTCATGAAGGTTTATCTTGTTCCTGAACGCAGCTCGGCCTGCGGTCTCGCCCATAGTTACTTACTTTCTTCGAGAAGATTTATGCACGGTCTTCCAGAATACAGCTCGGCCTACGGCCTCGCCCTTAGTTAGGTACTTACTTTCTTGAAAAATGTTTTTCTTCTTCCTGAACTCAGCTCCGCCTTCCGCCTCGCCCTTAGTTACTTTCATCGAGAAAGAATATCGTTTACGTGAGCGCAGATCCTCCTTCGGCCCCGCCTTTAGTTACTTACTTTCTTTTTTGAAATACGAATTTCACGCGAGTGAAGCCGCGGGCATCAGAAAATATAAATTGCACCAATGACAGCGACATAACTTCAACTTTTAATTTTTTTTTATTATTAAACAATTCGTCACCGGCCGGCTCACTTCGAGATGACAGTTCTCCGTTGTCAACTTGACTTTTAAAATGGTTTTGCATTCGATGAATCAAATAGGTAATCAAGAAACCTTTACTTTGGACTACCCGATTTCAAATACGCAATATTATTTTTAATAATTTTGATTTTTATTATATTTTTTTATTTATTATGTTATTCCGGGATGTACACTGTCCCTATACAAAGTTTCGTCTAATTTCGTTCAGTGGTTTTTGCGTGATGCGCGTACAGACAAACAAACAAACAAAAATTTTTAAAACTGTTCTAACATGTTCAGTATCTCATTTGAAGCCACCCTGGTTAGTTTTTTTCTGAATACATTCAATGTACAGACTTTCTTACCTTTACGATTTTATTATATGTATAGATGTATAGATGTATAGATACTACTACGTTCTCATTACACTTAGAATTTTGCACTCTTGACACTTTTGATTTTCAGATAATAATATGTCTTATGTTTTCTAAAATTTAAATTGTGTCCGTCGTCTGTCACGCGACATTTTGATTTTGACCACTAGTCGACGCAAAATAATCTAAATTGTTCAGAGGAGGTAGCATTCCAATATAAAACCAAAAGACATAATAATCCCCACTCAATTTTTTTCTATTTTATTTAATAGGTACTCCGAGGGTCGCCTAGGTTTAAACGTAATACAACCTCGACGTTTATTTCTGGATAATTTTGCTAGAATATCACCAAAAGGGCGATTTGTAAGAATCATTTTCTAGAACATGAAGATAAATGTATCGTGTAACCGAAACTTAATAACCATAAAACAAGATCACCATCACTATGACTCAATTGATAAAATATTTAGTTTTAATATACCTATGTAAAACTTCGTCTATCAGGGCAGATCGATATTTTTTTTTAAAACACGAGCCGGCATTTCGACGTTTAACACAAGTCTTTGATTTGTTCCCGTCGTTTTTATTTAAAGAAATCAAACAATTCGAGTACAGTCTCGGTTCTTTCAAGAGAGGCGTGAATAGGCACCTGTCAGGCAGGCGTGGAATTCGAAACCCCCGCATGCGACCGAATGTCTATTGGCATCGTTAGACACCTTATGGTTGGTTCGGCGCCACATGTCGCGCTTTCTATAAAAATAAAAAAGGTACCTACACTAGCTTACCGTTACCGGAGGAGGTGAGAAGCCGTGACCGTAGCGAAGCGGTCGCACGCAACTTTACTGAAACAGGCGACGAGCGAGCGAGTCGTGCGCGTGAGTTGCGCGCAACGCTCATGCGCGGTCACGCGGCACAACCGAAGGAGCAGCCCTCGTGGCTGACGCTCGTGACAGTCGTGGTTGTCGTGCCAACTGCCAGGGTAGTGGGACAACATTACTAGTGGCAACTTAATATATTTGTGAACGCATTTTTCGTAGGTACCTTGCTCTCGTGCGAGTGTTGAAGCGAACCGATTCGTGGGATCAGTATAGGATAGGAACAAAGAAGTGTACGTGCATTTTTCTAAATTCAGCCCGAATAACAGTTTCCTAGTAGTTTTCATAATTATATACATACATACATAAGTCACGCCTGTTTCACAGTGGGGTAGGCAGAGGCAATGGACTTCCAAAACTACAGTTTCCATTTTTTTTATGGAAACTGACACGTTTGTTTACATCACCTACAACATTCGTGATGTCAGCCCATAACACCGGGTGAACTAGGTGTCATGTCAGTGCTTCCTTTCATTTCATGTCGGCTACACTGAACTGGACGGAAAACACGAACTATTTACATAGCCGTTTCTTCCGACGTTTCGATCAGTGCAGTGGTACCAACCCGGCCTGTATAAACCCTACCACCTAGTAAGGTGAGAAGAGAAGGGACCTACTATCCGAACCACGGTCATATAAACTAATTCGCGAAATTAATACAAGCAATTTAATGTTCTATATGGTCTTATGTATCTTAAAATGTCTAAGTACGGTGCACACTCATTTTGCGTGCGATCGACCGTGGGCTAAAGTATTAGGTCACGGTGAGCTTCGCTCGCCATCAAGCGCCCCCGCCGCCGAATTAGACTGGAATAAATTGCTTTATGCAATAGGTCCTGATTCTGCACATACCTTTATTATGTCCGTAAGTGTCTTCTCGAAGTATCTCCACTTTCTATGGACCGGCCAAACGGCAGACCGACGCGACGGAGGGACCGGTCGGCCGTACGCTTTCCATCAACAAGATATCAATCAGCACTCGCAAACTTGTACAGTCACCAACGAAACTGTAACTACATGTAATATAACGTAGTATGTTATTAATTAGCGTAAATTAAGTTTAGTATGTAAGTTAATATTTAAAAAAAAGTTCTGGTTTCTTGCCCGGCTCTTGAGTAAGTCGGTAGTAGTTTTGTCAAATGGACCAAAACACCAGTACCGTGTGGAGTAGGTACTTAAAAAGAATAGCCCCACTGCATCTCTCCCCGTGCATGTCGTAAAAGGTGAATAAGCGATAAGGACAAGGTGCCGTGTATAGGGCAATAGGTTAGCCACCTCTCACCTTGGCACGGTCGTGCAGCAGGTGGGTCTTCGTGCCTTACTTGCTGCATGATACTTATCTTGTCCTAACTAATACAATGCTAAACGTGGTGGGCGGAGTTGTGCTGTACCTGTACCTGTGCTGTACCTAATTTACCTACGGGTAGTCGCTGGGGAGCGATCGCAGTGGTAGACTTCGGTCTACCCAAGGTGTCGGGCCCGGCCACCAGGATCCATAGACCCGTATTTAATTAGTGACCCTTGTACGGGATCGCAGCGGCGTTCAGTCGTCCAAGGTGTCGGAGTTGGGTACTAGTATCCTTGACGCTTCCCTATGCAGACCACACGGTGGCTACCCTTAAAACTAGCAGTTGGCTACCCTATCCCGCAACTGGGCGGTGTAACGGGCGTCACTGTTAGAAATAATATGTGGTAGAGAACTTGTTCTCGACGATTACTCATTAAACGTTGCTAGTCTAACATGAGTACTAAGTTGGGGGTTTCGGCTTCCTCTTAGCTCACGCTGCTGACTCCACTCAGGTCGGTGGGTCAAATGAGATACTACCCTAAACGCTGGGTTGAGCACTGCGGGGTTCCGTTAAAAGCCCCAGAATGCTTCGTGCTTCTGCACGGAACACTGGAGTTGGTCTCGCAGGGGTTGTGGTTTAGCGTTGATTCCCTGGTGCTTCCGTACTTGTGTAGTTAAAGCACCTAACACGGGAATAAGTAGCGAAAGCTGCGAGTGGTGAGCCACTTAGAGCTCCGTAATCCGTAACCAATGTGGAGAATTGGTAGACATGCGAATAATGTAGATCGGTATGTCGGTGCAACACACACTTATATGTGGAAGTGGGATGGATTTCTCACGAGCTAATGACGCTGACGTGAGTCTGTCATTCGAGACCGGTGGATCCCCGGTACACATTAGGTGGTGGTCATATGCACTTCCACGCATATACATAGCTGGTGAAAACAAAAGATTTTAGGCTAGTACAAAACGCTGAGGCCCTGGGCACAGGTTGTGGTTGGACCCCAGTGGCAGTGATGGCTTCACCCCCGGCTCTCGACTTCGGTCGGGGGTTCCTTCGGGTGGACGGGTGGTGGCTCGGATCGACTGGGGAAAGGTCGCAGTCTGTGTATTCCAATGGGATTATTTCGGAAAAAACGGTACAGCTATGGGGCCTCGATCTGGCATACATGATCACTGTACTCGCAAGATTGCAGGTAGTAGACGTCTGGATTTTGTAACCGGAAGATTGATATTTCTGGACGTCTATAAACAAAACGTAAATCAAAATGATAGTAAAGAAGGTGTACCTAATTTACAAGAGTACTTGCAGCACAACACCGATTACTCCTCTTACCCCACAAAAACTAATACCGCATAAATTATTGTGTTTTGTGTCAATAAAAACATTGATAACATTCTGTTGTTTATGGTAAAAAAACTCGGAATCTGTAGAACTTTGTAACACTCAACACAATATGAACACGTTTTATATTTAGTATAGCTTTTGCCCGAGGCTTCGCTCGCGTGAAATTCGTATTTAAAAAAAGAAGAAAGTAAGCCCGCTGCGGTACCTTTATTTCAGCGCGCGGAACAATTCGATTTGTAGGAGATGAGAGCCAAATCTTAGCGCAACCGGAACTGAATTGTATTTAGCCTATCCTGTGTCTTGTGTAGTTAATTTGTGCCTGTACTAAGTTTCAACGAATTCGGATGATCGGTTTAAGAGTTATGGAGGAACATACATACACACATCATACAGAAAAGATTTCTAAAAATCTTCAATTTAGTTTTAGTATCATACATAGAGTGTACAACACTGTGCTCGGTGGTACAACAGCAGTATCTCACAACAAAGTAATTTACTCCATAACCATCCCTTACAGATTTATTATTAGTATTGATGATTGATATTGATTTACTGAGTGTTCAGTTGTATTTAAAAGAAGCTTGACTAAGTTGGCTACACCTCGCCTGCTACATGCGTTACGACAACCCGTTACATAGTGCTCCTGTCGGCAATAGGTTCCATTTCAGGGTTTGTTTGTGCCAATAATGATGCAATAATAAGGCTAATTTGATAAAATAATAAATCTGGATGATATAGTCAATTTTTTTTTTAATTGTGTATATAAGGTGTTTCATTAGTCATGTCATTAACTTCGGGAGGGTTACATACAAACTCAAATAAACATGTTACGCAAATAAAAATTATATGTTTATAGTATTGCTTTTCGAGAAATTTAACAAAACATGTTTGCTGCCTAAACATTAACCTGTGTGTAACAGTAGGTAACTTGCATTGTACGGGGTCAATGACCGTACTATGTTCAAACGCAGAACAGCTGTTTGTTGTAAGTAAGTCACAAGGTCACTATGATTTTTACAGCTACTTATTTGATTTTATTTTTTTGTTAGGAAATGCTCCTATAAACATATGTTTTTTTCTTACGTAAAGTGTTTATTTGAGTGTGTATGTAACCCTCCCGAAGTTAATGACATGACTAACGAAACACCTTATATAATAAATTATCAAGTTAGTATCCTAAAAGCGCATACTTTAAGTATTCAAAAAATATTACAGTTAGATATTTTGAAAATAAAGATTTACCTTTGCCGCAAGTTGGAGAAATACCTTTCTGCAACTTGCGCAGCAAAACAAATAACGCACACTTACTTACGTGGTGGTAATTTTAAAATATTTACAAATTAAACTTAATAAGTACTCACAAATTAAGTCGTTGAAAAATACTTAAACGCTGACATAAACATTTGGGTCGGCGGATTAATTATTATTTAATTAAACAATTATGCTAAATGTGTTTGAATTACGTTAACCTTATGGTTGGATGACTCCACGCATTTTTTTATATTATTTAATCCTTTGCAATTTCTTGCAGAAGGCATTAGCTTCAGTCCCTAATATTTTAATCACGTGTTGAACGACAAAGTTTGAATACAGTACAAAACTATAAATATATTTTCCATCGATGGTACTACTTACTACTAAGGTACGCTATTACTATTGACTTATTGAAACTGCAAAGTATTTGATATCATTCATATTCATAGGTACACGAAAAACTACTATTGAGTTAAGCATTTACCTAGGATTAAAACAGTTCAAAATTGATATTTACCGAATTAAATATTTGTAGCAAGACATCAATACTGAAATAATCCTTAGCGTGACACCATGTATCTACAGAAACAACCATATTTAGCTCGTGACATACATAGCCCATTCATATCGACGTATAACGAGTGCATTGACACATTACCACTACAAAAAGTAACAAAACACGTATATATAAAACTTGCAAGGACGAGTTAGTCCCGTGCTGTCTCAATGATTGATGCTGCGACTATTGTAATCTGTAGCGAATCTCGTCACGGGCATACACTTAAATATTTACCTAGAGCGGGCATCAACTTTATCGAGGTTACCTAGTGTGTCAAAACTTATCAACAGAGATTTAAGAGAACCATATGCTATTCCTCGAAATTTTGCAGCAAATAAATATTGTTCGACCGTGCGTTGGAGGCTGATCGTGGTGAGGATTCCGCGTAAAACTGTATAGGTCCCTTCTCACCTTAACTACTAGGCGGTAGGGTTTACCCCGCCCAGGCAGGGTTGATATCACCGCACTGAATGAAATTCGAACGAAGCGGCTACGTAAATAGTTCGTGTTTTTCGTCCAGTTCAGTGTAGCCGACATGAAATGAAAGGAAGCACTGACATGGCACCTAGTTCACCCGGTGTTAGTAAAACGACTAACACCGGTTTAACTTGCTAATGTTAAAAATCCGTATGCTCAAGTTAAAAATACGTATGCTAAAGTTAAAAATCCGTATGCCAATGTTAAAAATCGGTTTGCTAATGTTAAAATCCGTATGCCAATGTTAAAATCCGTATGCTAATGTTAAAAATCCGTATGCTAATGGGAAAAATCCGTATGCTAATGTTAAAAATCTGTATGCTAATGTTAAAAATCCGTATGCTAATGTTAAAAATTCATTTGCTAATGGAATCCGTATGCTAATGGTAAAAATTCATTTGCTAATGTAAAAAATCCGTATGCTAATGGTGAAAATTCATTTGCTAATGTTAAAAATCCGTATGCTAATGTTAAAAATCGGTATGTTAATGTTAAAATCCGTATGCTAATGTTAAAAATTCATTTGCTAATGGAATCCGTATGCTAATGGTAAAAATTCATTTGCTAATGTAAAAAATTCGTATGCTAATGGTGAAAATTCATTTGCTAATGTTAAAAATCCGTATGCTAATGTTAAAAATCTGTATGCTAATGTTAAAAATCCGTATTTTTTTTTTTTTTTTATGGAAACTGACACGGTTGGCTACATCACCTACAACATCCGTGATGTCAGCCCATAACACCGGGTGAACTTGGTGCCACGTCAGTGCTTCCCTTCGGTCGTGCCGGCTACACTGAACTGGACGGAAAACACAAACTATTTACATAGCCGTTTCGACCGACCTTTCATTCAGTGCGGTGGTACCAGCCCGGGCGGGATAAACCCTACCACCTAGTAATATAAGAAGGGAGTCATATCCCTTAGTCGCCTTTTACAACATACACGGGTAGAGATGCAGTGGGGCTATTCTTTTAAAGTACCGGCCCCACACGGTATGCTATTGGTGATAATTTATTTGCTAATGTTAAAAATCCGCATGCTAATGCTAATGTTTAAAATGCGTATGCTAATGGTAAAATTCCGTTTGCTAATGTTAAAAATCCGTATGCTAATGCTAATGTTTAAAATCCGTATGCTAATGCTAATGTTAAAAATCCGTATGCTAATGTTAAAAATCCGTATGTTAATGCTAATGTTTAAAATCCGTATGCTAATGCTAATGTTTAAAATCCGTATGCTAATATTAAAATCCGTATGCTAATGGTAAAAATTCATTCACTAATGTTAAAAATCCGTTGACTATTGTTAAAAATCCGTATCCTAATGTTAAAAATCCGTATGCTAATGGTAAAAAACGTTATGCCAATGTTAAAAATCCGTATGCTAATGTTAAAAATTCGTTTGCTAATGTTAAAAATCCGTATGCTAATGTTAAAAATCTGTATGTTAATGTTAAAATCCGTATGCTAATGTTAAAAATTCATTTGCTAATGGAATCCGTATGCTAATGGTAAAAATTCATTTGCTAATGTAAAAAATTCGTATGCTAATGGTGAAAATTCATTTGCTAATGTTAAAAATCCGTATGCTAATGTTAAAAATCTGTATGCTAATGTTAAAAATCCGTATGCTATTGGTGATAATTTATTTGCTAATGTTAAAAATCCGCATGCTAATGCTAATGTTTAAAATGCGTATGCTAATGGTAAAAATCCGTTTGCTAATGTCAAAAATCCGTATGCTAATGCTAATGTTTAAAATCCGTATGCTAATGCTAATGTTAAAAATCCGTATGCTAATGTTAAAATTCCGTATGTTAATGATAATGTTTAAAATCCGGATGCTAATGCTAATGTTTAAAATCCGTATGCTAATATTAAAATCCGTATGCTAATGGTAAAAATTCATTTGCTAATGTTAAAAATCCGTATGCTAACGTTAAAAATCTGTATGTTAATGTAAAAATCCGTATGCTAATGTTAAAAATTCATTTGCTAATGGAATCCGTATGCTAATGGTAAACATTCATTTGCTAATGCGGTGTTTTCCCCTCTACATGGAAACAGGCAAATGTGATACCAATACCTAAAGGCGGGGACACATGTGATGTGCAAAATTATAGACCCATATCATTATTATCTACTTTCTCCAAGGTTTTCGAAGCAGTAGTATGTCCCATTTTAACGCAACATCTTAAACAAGTTTTAGTACCTCAACAACACGGCTTCCGTGGCAAAATGTCAACGTTGACAAATCTTACTTGCCTCGTCAATGATCTTTCTCAGGCACTTGATAACACTAAACAAGTTGATGCAATATATACTGACCTAAGCAAGGCATTTGACAAAGTCAATCACTGTCTATTAATATACAAATTAAATTGCTACGGTATACATGGACACCTTTTGGATTGGTTCTCTTCTTATCTTTCTGGGAGAGAGCAGAGAGTGGTGGCCTGTGGTTACAGTTCACGATACGTGGACGTCACTTCCGGTGTTCCCCAGGGATCACACTTGGGCCCTATCCTTTTTTTGGCTTTTATAAACGACATCCACAGCGTTATTAGACATTGCAAGTTCCTCATGCTCGCAGATGATCTGAAAATTTATTATATTGTTAACAACTTAAGCGATTCTACAAAATTACAAGAGGATATTGATCATATTGCAGTTTGGTGCGTAAGTATATATATAATAGGCTTGCTCTAAATTTAAACAAATGTAAACATATTACATTTACGAGGAAAAAACAACCCTTGCGTACCAACTACAGCATTCAAGGAGTGCCACTTGAAAAAGTCCAACAAATTAGGGACCTGGGTGTAACTTTAGATAGCAAATTATCCTTCAAATTTCACTACGACAACATAGTTAAAAAATCAAATAAAATGCTAGGATTTATATATAGGAACTCTAGGTCTTTCTTGCACGCACAGACTAAGATAACGTTATTCAACTCCCTGGTACGTAGCACGCTCGAATACTGCTCTGTTGTCTGGAGTCCGCATTTCGATGTTCACACGCAGAGAATCGAGCGAGTACAAAAACGCTTCCTTCATCACCTAACGTGGAAAGCAAACCTACGGTCATCACTAAAGACTTATGAAGACAGGTTAAAAAAATATAAATTTTCTTCTTTAATTACTAGACGCAAACTAGCAGGCCAAATGCTACTATATAAAACTGTGAACTCTCAAGTAGATTCTACGGATATATTGCAGCTTATCACCTTCCAGATTCCGCGGTCATCAGTGCGCTTATGTAACTTCAACCCTTTTTACGTACGTAGGTATAAGACATCACTTGGTCACTTCAATCCTATAGCCCGCATTTCACGAGAACACAATGAGCTGTGTAAAAAGCACGGCCTAGACATGTTCTCCATGTCTCCCAATCAATACAAGAGAACACTGATAACGCTCTTAAATTACTCTTTTAAAAATTCATTTGCTAATGGAATCCGTATGCTAATGGTAAAAATTCATTTGCTAATGTAAAAAATTCGTATGCTAATGGTGAAAATTCATTTGCTAATGTTAAAAATCCGTATGCTAATGTTAAAAATCTGTATGCTAATGTTAAAAATCCGTATTTTTTTTTTTTTTTTATGGAAACTGACACGGTTGGCTACATCACCTACAACATCCGTGATGTCAGCCCATAACACCGGGTGAACTTGGTGCCACGTCAGTGCTTCCCTTCGGTCGTGCCGGCTACACTGAACTGGACGGAAAACACAAACTATTTACATAGCCGTTTCGACCGACCTTTCATTCAGTGCGGTGGTACCAGCCCGGGCGGGATAAACCCTACCACCTAGTAATATAAGAAGGGAGTCATATCCCTTAGTCGCCTTTTACAACATACACGGGTAGAGATGCAGTGGGGCTATTCTTTTAAAGTACCGGCCCCACACGGTATGCTATTGGTGATAATTTATTTGCTAATGTTAAAAATCCGCATGCTAATGCTAATGTTTAAAATGCGTATGCTAATGGTAAAATTCCGTTTGCTAATGTTAAAAATCCGTATGCTAATGCTAATGTTTAAAATCCGTATGCTAATGCTAATGTTAAAAATCCGTATGCTAATGTTAAAAATCCGTATGTTAATGCTAATGTTTAAAATCCGTATGCTAATGCTAATGTTTAAAATCCGTATGCTAATATTAAAATCCGTATGCTAATGGTAAAAATTCATTCACTAATGTTAAAAATCCGTTGACTATTGTTAAAAATCCGTATCCTAATGTTAAAAATCCGTATGCTAATGGTAAAAAACGTTATGCCAATGTTAAAAATCCGTATGCTAATGTTAAAAATTCGTTTGCTAATGTTAAAAATCCGTATGCTAATGTTAAAAATCTGTATGTTAATGTTAAAATCCGTATGCTAATGTTAAAAATTCATTTGCTAATGGAATCCGTATGCTAATGGTAAAAATTCATTTGCTAATGTAAAAAATTCGTATGCTAATGGTGAAAATTCATTTGCTAATGTTAAAAATCCGTATGCTAATGTTAAAAATCTGTATGCTAATGTTAAAAATCCGTATGCTATTGGTGATAATTTATTTGCTAATGTTAAAAATCCGCATGCTAATGCTAATGTTTAAAATGCGTATGCTAATGGTAAAAATCCGTTTGCTAATGTCAAAAATCCGTATGCTAATGCTAATGTTAAAAATCCGTATGCTAATGTTAAAATTCCGTATGTTAATGATAATGTTTAAAATCCGGATGCTAATGCTAATGTTTAAAATCCGTATGCTAATATTAAAATCCGTATGCTAATGGTAAAAATTCATTTGCTAATGTTAAAAATCCGTATGCTAACGTTAAAAATCTGTATGTTAATGTAAAAATCCGTATGCTAATGTTAAAAATTCATTTGCTAATGGAATCCGTATGCTAATGGTAAACATTCATTTGCTAATGCGGTGTTTTCCCCTCTACATGGAAACAGGCAAATGTGATACCAATACCTAAAGGCGGGGACACATGTGATGTGCAAAATTATAGACCCATATCATTATTATCTACTTTCTCCAAGGTTTTCGAAGCAGTAGTATGTCCCATTTTAACGCAACATCTTAAACAAGTTTTAATACCTCAACAACACGGCTTCCGTGGCAAAATGTCAACGTTGACAAATCTTACTTGCCTCGTCAATGATCTTTCTCAGGCACTTGATAACACTAAACAAGTTGATGCAATATATACTGACCTAAGCAAGGCATTTGACAAAGTCAATCACTGTCTATTAATATACAAATTAAATTGCTACGGTATACATGGACACCTTTTGGATTGGTTCTCTTCTTATCTTTCTGGGAGAGAGCAGAGAGTGGTGGCCTGTGGTTACAGTTCACGATACGTGGACGTCACTTCCGGTGTTCCCCAGGGATCACACTTGGGCCCTATCCTTTTTTTGGCTTTTATAAACGACATCCACAGCGTTATTAGACATTGCAAGTTCCTCATGCTCGCAGATGATCTGAAAATTTATTATATTGTTAACAACTTAAGCGATTCTACAAAATTACAAGAGGATATTGATCATATTGCAGTTTGGTGCGTAAGTATATATATAATAGGCTTGCTCTAAATTTAAACAAATGTAAACATATTACATTTACGAGGAAAAAACAACCCTTGCGTACCAACTACAGCATTCAAGGAGTGCCACTTGAAAAAGTCCAACAAATTAGGGACCTGGGTGTAACTTTAGATAGCAAATTATCCTTCAAATTTCACTACGACAACATAGTTAAAAAATCAAATAAAATGCTAGGATTTATATATAGGAACTCTAGGTCTTTCTTGCACGCACAGACTAAGATAACGTTATTCAACTCCCTGGTACGTAGCACGCTCGAATACTGCTCTGTTGTCTGGAGTCCGCATTTCGATGTTCACACGCAGAGAATCGAGCGAGTACAAAAACGCTTCCTTCATCACCTAACGTGGAAAGCAAACCTACGGTCATCACTAAAGACTTATGAAGACAGGTTAAAAAAATATAAATTTTCTTCTTTAATTACTAGACGCAAACTAGCAGGCCAAATGCTACTATATAAAACTGTGAACTCTCAAGTAGATTCTACGGATATATTGCAGCTTATCACCTTCCAGATTCCGCGGTCATCAGTGCGCTTATGTAACTTCAACCCTTTTTACGTACGTAGGTATAAGACATCACTTGGTCACTTCAATCCTATAGCCCGCATTTCACGAGAACACAATGAGCTGTGTAAAAAGCACGGCCTAGACATGTTCTCCATGTCTCCCAATCAATACAAGAGAACACTGATAACGCTCTTAAATTACTCTTCGTAGGCGCCTGCCTACCAAGAACATCGAACCTACTTGCAAACATTGACATAATATCATTTAATGCCTGCAGGAAGGTTCTGTAGTATGTGCATACGTCATGTACCATATTTTATGTAAGTTGAAGTCAGTGTTTGAGGTATATACATGTGCCTATGCATGCTTGTGTATGCATGTATGCGATGCGTATATGCATATGTATGCATCTATGTGTATATACATGTGTGACTCTGTGTTGATGGGTGTTGTGTGTATGCGTATATGTATATATATATATATATATATAGCGCATATTTTTGCATATGTTATAGGACTTGGCATATAATATATATGTTATATATTTTTCGTAAGTAGTTGTTTCGTAATGTAGTAAGGTAACATTGTAAAAATTGGTATAAATCTCGCACACATTGATTTTGATTTGTTTCTTCATCTTGTTCATGTTTTACTGTTATGATATGATTCTTTTCTTTTGATTGGGTACTCACACTGTATTATGTAATTTCATCATCCTTTCTCTTTTTTATTGTTTAGTTTTGAATTAGATTAGTTTTCCTGTTAAATTTTTGTTAATATATTTAAATAGTATCATAATAGGTGGATTGGGTGGGTAGTTGCGATGTTATGTATACCGAAATCCGGAGCCCAACGACAGCGCGGGGCAGGCGCGGCGCGCCCCCTCCTCCGCGCCGCCGCCGCCGCGGTGCCGAGGCGGCGCGGCACTGCACTCTCGGCGCTGTGGTAATGCAGTGCAGCAAACAAGTAGGTGTACGGAACGGAACCATGGCGACCGACCACGCCCCGCCTCCGCCGCCACCTCCGCGCCGAACCGCTGAGCGAGGCGAGGCGAGCGAACCTAGGCGCGCGGCGCCTGCGCATCGCGCTGTCGTTTGACTCCTGGTACTTACTCCTTCCTTCACTGTCTTGCGGACGGACGACGATGGACGTCACGCCACGCACGATCGTTCCGATGAATGTAGTGTTTCCTATTATTGAGTAGACATAAGGCTAGTTTTAAGAATACCTGTGTTATTTTATGTCATGTTGTGTGTCCTACTTGTAGTAAACCAAATAAATAAATAAATAATGTAAAAAATTCGTATGCTAATGGTGAAAATTCATTTGCTAATGTTAAAAATCCGTATGCTAATGTTAAAAATCTGTATGCTAATGTTAAAAATCCGTATGCTATTGGTGATAATTTATTTGCTAATGTTAAAAATCCGCATGCTAATGCTAATGTTAAAAATCCGTATGCTAATGTTATGAATCCGTATGTTAATGATAATGTTTAAAATCCGGATGCTAATGCTAATGTTTAAAATCCGTATGCTAATATTAAAATCCGTATGCTAATGGTAAAAATTCATTCACTAATGTTGAAAATTCGTTTGCTAATGTTAAAAATCCGTATGCTAATGCTAATGGTAAAAAATCATTTGCTAATGTAAAAAATCCGTATGCTAATGGTGAAAATTCATTTGCTAATGTTAAAAATCCGTATGCTAATGTTAAAAATCTGTATGTTAATGTTAAAATCCGTATGCTAATGTTAAAAATTCATTTGCTAATGGAATCCGTATGCTAATGTTAAAAATCTGTATGCTAATGTTAAAAATCCGTATGCCAATGTTAAAAATCGGTTTGCTAATGTTAAAATCCGTATGCCAATGTTAAAATCCGTATGCTAATGTTAAAAATCCGTATGCTAATGGGAAAAATCCGTATGCTAATGTTAAAAATCTGTATGCTAATGTTAAAAATCCGTATGCTAATGTTAAAAATTCATTTGCTAATGGAATCCGTATGCTAATGGTAAAAATTCATTTGCTAATGTATAAAATCCGTATGCTAATGGTGAAAATTCATTTGCTAATGTTAAAAATCCGAATGCTAATGTTAAAAATCTGTATGTTAATGTTAAAATCCGTATGCTAATGTTAAAAATTCATTTGCTAATGGAATCCGTATGCTAATGGTAAAAATTCATTTGCTAATGTAAAAAATTCGTATGCTAATGGTGAAAATTCATTTGCTAATGTTATAAATCCGTATGCTAATGTTAAAAATCTGTATGCTAATGTTAAAAATCCGTATGCTATTGGTGATAATTTATTTGCTTATGTTAAAAATCCGCATGCTAATGCTAATGTTTAAAATGCGTATGCTAATGGTAAAATTCCGTTTGCTAATGTTAAAAATCCGTATGCTAATGCTAATGTTTAAAATCCGTATGCTAATGCTAATGTTAAAAATCTGTATGCTAATGTTAAAAATCCGTATGTTAATGATAATGTTTAAAATCCGGATGCTAATGCTAATGTTTAAAATCCGTATGCTAATATTAAAATCCGTATGCTAATGGTAAAAATTCATTCACTAATGTTGAAAATTCGTTTGCTAATGTTAAAAATCCGTATGCTAATGATAATGGTAAAAATTCGTTTGCTAATGGTTAAAATCCGTATCCTAATGTTAAAAACCCGTATGCTAATGGTAAAAATCGTTATGCCAATGTTAAAAATCCGTATGCTAATGTTAAAAATTCGTTTGCTAATGGTAAAAATCGGTATGCTTATGTTAAAAATCCGTATGCTAATGGTAAAAAAATGTTTTGCCAATATTAAAAATTCGTTTGCTAATGTTAAAAATCCATATGCTAATGCTAATGTTAAAAATTCGTTTGCTAATGGTAAAAATCTGTATGCTTATGTTAAAAATCCGTATGCTAGTATTAAAAATTCGTTTGCTAATGTTAAAAATCCGTATGCTAATGCTAATGGTAAAAATTCGATTGCTAATGGTTAAAATCCGTATCCTAATGTTAAAAATCCGTATGCTAATGGTAAAAATCGTTATGCCAATGTTAAAAATCCGTATGCTAATGTTAAAAATTCGTTTGCTAATGTTAAAAATCCGTATGTTAATGCTAATGTTTAAAATCCGGATGCTAATGCTCATGTTTAAAATCCGTATGCTAATATTAAAATCCGTATGCGAATGGTAAAAATTCATTCACTAATGTTAAAAATCCGTTTGCTAATGTTAAAAATCCGTATCCTAATATTAAAAATCCGTATGCTAATGGTGAAAATCGTTATGCCAATGTTAAAAATCCGTATGCTAATGTTGAAAATTTTTTTTTTTTTTTTTATGGAAACTGACATGGTTGGCTACATCACCTACAACATCCGTGATGTCAGCCCATAACACCGGGTGAACTAGGTGCTATGTCAGTGCTTCCCTTCATTTCGCGTCGGCTACACTGAACTGGACGGAAAACACGAACTATTTACATAGCCGTTTCGACCGACGTTTCGCTCAGTGCGGTGGTACCAACCCGGCCGGGATAAACCCTACCACCCAGTAAGGTAAGAAGGGAAGGGACCTACAGTTTAACGTGGAATCCGAACCACGGTCAGCCTCCAACGGTCGGGCGGAAATTCGTTTGCTAATGTTAAAAATCCATATGCTAATGCTAATGTTGAAAATTCATTTGCTAATGGTAAAAATCTGTATGCTTATGTTAAAAATCCGTATGCTAATGTTAAAAATCCGTATGCTAATGGTAAAAATCCTTATGCTAATGTTAAAAATCCGTATTCTAATGGTAAAAATCATTTACTAATGTTAGAAATCCGTTTGCTAATGTTAAAAATCTGTATTCTAATGTTAAAAATCCGTATTCTAATGGTAAAAATCAGTATGCTAATGTTAAAAATTCGTATGCTAATGCTAATGTTTTAAATCCGTATGCTAATGGTAAAAATCCGTATGCTAATGTTAAAATCCGTATGCTAATGGTGAAAATTCATTTGCTAATGGAATCCGTATGCTAATGGTGAAAATTCATTTGCTAATGTTAAAATTCCGTATGCTAATGCTTATGTTTAAAATCTAACCCTACCATAATGTTTTTAAATATTTTTGTGTTTATATTTTGTTTTTGGTTGTTAAATTTGATTTTCAGTTTATAATTTGATTAAATCTAAATTGTTTGTATGTAATAATGTAAGGGGCAGACTTAAAACCAGCCGCAACTACCTACTTGTTAGGTTTTGCATCGTGCTGTGTCTGCTCCCTTTCAGCTAAAAAAATTTTTTTTACATTTTTATTTTTATAATCTTGTTTTGTTATTTTATAGTTTTAGCTGAATAAACGTTTTTCTTTTCTTTCTTTCTTTCTTTTCTTTCTTCAAATCCGTATGCTAATGGTAAAAATTCATTTGCTAATGTTAAAAATTCGTATGCTAATGTTAAAAATTAGCATACGGATTTTAATATTAGCATACGGATTTTTAACTTTAGCAGACGGATTTTTACCATTAGCATACGGATTTTAAACATTAGCATTAGCATACAGATTTTTAACATTAGCAAACGGATTTTTACCATTAGCATGCGCATTTTAAACATTAGCATTAGCATACGGATTTTTAACATTAGCAAATGAATTTTTAACATTAGCATTAGCATATGGATTTTTAACATTAGCAAACGAATTTTTAACATTAGCATACAGATTTTTAACATTGGCATAACGATTTTTACCATTAGCATACGGATTTTTAACATTAGGATAGGATTTTTAACATTAGCAAACGGATTTTTAACATTAGTAAATGAATTTTTACCATTAGAATACGGATTTTAATATTAGCATACGGATTTTAAACATTAGCATTAGCATACGGATTTTAAACATTAGCATTATCATACGGATTTTTAACATTAGCATACGGATTTTAAACATTAGCATTAGCATACGGATTTTTAACATTAGCAAACGGATTTTTACCATTAGCATACGGATTTCAAACATTAGCATTAGCATACGGATTTTTAACATTAGCAAATGAATTTTCACCATTAGCATACGGATGTTTAACATTAGTAAATGAATTTTTACCATTACCATACAGATGTATCCTTGTTCTAGGAAAAATATCACTTGATGAAGTTAATACCACGAAAAGGACTTATGACCTCCCAAAGTCCCAAAGACCAGTAAAAATATGACAGAATCTTAATTTCTTAATTCATTAAAAAAACGGACAGCAATTGAGAGCTTCATTTTCATTTAAAAAGTTCGCTAGTTTATGCCCTTTCCAACGATATACCACATGTCATACAAATCATTCACTATGTGGCCAAAATTAGGGATAATTTGCAAGAGTCTAAACATTAACAATGGAAGCAGTAGTAGTAGGAATTGGAATTGAACAGTACCCGCGCGACCGTTACATGTTCTAAATTTGAAAATGCTCCTGAAAACGCTCTCAATAAATCGATAAGGTGGCCCTGTTAAAAGTTTTTGTCGTTCTGTTCTGGTCTCTGTCCCTAATTTTGGCCACATAGTGAAAGATTTGTATGGCATGTGGTATACCGTTGGAAAGGGCGTAAACTAGCGAACTTTTTAAAGGAAATGAAGCTTTCAATTGCTGTCAGTTTTTTTTAATGAATTAAGAAATTAAGATTCTGTCATATTTTTACTCGTCTTTGGGATTTTGGGAGGTCATAAGTCCTTTTCACGGTATTAACTTCATCAAATAATATTTTTCCTAGAATAAGGATACATCGTAAAACCAAATACATTTTATTTCGTGCAGATATAATCTTAAACAAAAAAGTTACAAAAAGCTGAGATTTTGGTAATTTTCAAAAATAAGGAAAAAAAATCGGGTCTCGATACCACGTGACACCAGGCAAAAGGTGTCATAGGTCAAAACCTTGCAAATGACCCCACTTAACTACAAAAAAAATTTGTCGGTCCATGTGCCGAACATTCTGTATATATGACGATGCTAGCGACGAGCTATTATATTACAGATACCTTGGTGTGGTGTCTTTCAGTGACAGGAATATGGTTTTATGTATAACAACATTATTGTCAGCTACATCATCTTTTGTTTGTAGCCGTTCAGGTTAGGTCATAAAACTTAAAGTTTTCCATTAAATTGTGTGTCTGTTTGCGTCTGTATTCCCATTTACTGTTAGTTTAGTACGGAGAGCAAGAAATATTTCGGTAGCTTCGAGATAACATCTTGTTAATGAGATGTATGTGAGACATTTCCACTTAAACAGTGCTGTTGAACTTTACCTGTTTCGAAGAATTACGTACCTAGAAGGGAGGGACACGCACTTGTACACCAACTTGTCGAGAAAGTGAAACAAATAAATATTAAGTAAATATCTAAGTATTACCTACTTCGTAGTACTACTAGATTTTTTTATTTTATTTCACTTAGTACAAAGCAGTAAGTATATAGAGAGAGCTCCTGTGCTGTACAAGATTTAGAGAGCATTTTTGACATCGGCCCGGTTGCAAAATGCCAGAGACACAGATGGTACAAATCCTTACTGGAAATAAATTTGTATCTTTATTTCCAGCTTACCATCTATTTTTATTTTTAAGGAAACTGACACGGTTGGCTACATGACCTACAATATCCATGATGTCAGCCCGTAACACCGGGTGAACTAGGTGCCATGTCAGTGCTTCCCTTCGATCGTGCCGACTACACTATTTAATAAAAAGAAGTGTGACTAGGAAAAAAATAAAGGCCCATAAAAGCTCATACAAATAATGTGCATGCGATGTGGGCGGTAATTTTTTCTCTGAGTTTACTCCCCATTTTCATAATACGAGTATATTTTCACATCATATTTTCATAACGCGCCTAAAGAATAAATATAATTTCAAAAACATATGTATGTTTATGGCTTTCACACTTGTTTACTCACGTCACGTATCATGCAAGTGGAGTACCTAGATGCCGGCCAAATGTTAGATAAAAAACCGGCCAAGTGCGAATCGAACTCGCGCACCGAGGGTTCCGTATCGCCATGTTGGTCGCGCCACTCACGCCATCTATGGCGTGTTTATGAAATGCTTCATATTAGTTAAAAATTCATGATTAGTTAAAATGCTTCATAATCTTTTCGATAGATGGCGCGCATACACTTTTTAGTTTCTTCTATGGGAACCCCCGTTAATTTTTTACATTTTCTTATTTATATTATTTGTTGTTGTATTGGCCATCATAACACATATTCTGTGACAATGTCAACGCGCTACCTATTACGGCTCAAGAGATACAGCCCTCGGACAGACGGACGGACGGACGGACGGACAGACAGACAGACGGCGTAGGCTTAGTAATAGAGTCCCGTACCGGATACGGAACCCTAAAAATCGTACGCAACGTATGACAATGCCATCTCTGTGTATTGATTACTTTGGCGGGTTGAAATTC
Source organism: Nematopogon swammerdamellus (assembly GCA_946902875.1). Lineage (NCBI taxonomy): Eukaryota > Metazoa > Arthropoda > Insecta > Lepidoptera > Adelidae > Nematopogon > Nematopogon swammerdamellus. The sequence goes on from OX336345.1 coordinate 14,596,860, forward strand.
TGCACAGGCAGGCTGGTAGTAAAGGAATCTCTTTTGATAGACCGCCTTTACCGCTAGTCTGATGCATCACCTGCCGAGGAAATAAAGAAAGCTTATCATGAGCTCGTGTCCTTCGTTGTTTATTATCGTGCCGAAGTTGCATTTTTAAGCTGTTTCATATTTAAGCGACAAAATATGTACTCGTAGAGAGATTAAAACTCTTCACACTTCTTACTATACAGAAGGTAGGATTTATTTATTTATTTAATATACCTAGGTGACAAAAACAATAACATGATGAGTATAATATAGAATGGTCTTATAAGTAAACTTAAAAATAATCATGACACCAGCATATGTGCTACACGCAGAATTATATTCATGAGTCGATTAGTCGGTTAAATGGCACCATCACCAGACTGAATGAATACGGTCGAAATACAAATATTTCTTCCCGAGGAAATCGCTTTGGCATTTTTTATTACCGCCGAACTGGGTAGCTGTGCTCGAGGTCGAAGCCACAGGCGCAGCCATTTTCATCCCCGAGGAGGTGTCAGTCCGGCTTTAAGGCGGACTAAAGTCGCTGGGGAAAGGCCATTAAATTAACCCTCAATTTGAAGATCTGTGAATTGTAGGAGTAGGGAAAGATGTTGCTCAGAAGCCCATTCGACACCTTTGCAGTGTGACATAAGAAAGATTTAGATAATCGGACCGTTCGATAAACTCTTCTGTCGACTACAATAAGGTGTCCTGCGAGAGAATGCAGGGTTTTGCGAATGCGAACAGGAGTAGGTGGGATGAGGGAAGCGAGTTCATCAGAGCAGCGACCATAGTAGTACCCGTGAAACAGGCTCAATGATCCAACGGTGCGTCTGTTCAACCACTGAAGGATGAGTACAGAGTCGTCAATGAGACACATAGAACCTTGTTTAAGCAGGAAGACTTTGAAATAGGTTGCCAACATACCAAATCCAAGACATTTTGGTTATAGCCATTCAAGTCTATTAATCAGAGAGTACCGTGCAACTTTGTATAAATTTTAATTATTACGAAGGAAAACACTTGTTGATTTCATAAGAATGTGTCAATAATGACCATAGCAATACCACAGCTTGATTTAATGCTACCACACTTAAATTTTGCGCCTCATTTTGCGTTCACAGGTTGCGCTTATTGTCTAAATGAGAAGCACTTAAGTAATTTTCTTCCGAAGATATTCTGAATTTCAACTAAAATTAAAAGTTATCGTGTTAAATTATGCAAAAAAAAACAAGGCACTTTTGCGTCCTTGCGAAAGTTTCCTTCGAATAAAAACTCAATCGTCATGGCCAAAGAATAAAGAAAGATAGAAGAGGGATCAATTTGTCGATATGGTGCGTTACTATACAGGCAATTTGACGACGCAGCAAAGTAGTCGATATTGGATACAGGGTGGCTAATCAGTCGACGAGACGATGACCGTTGAAGTAACACAGGCGGCCGCGAAAAAGAAAGCGGAGTGTGGGAAAACCCACACCACCCGCCAGATGGGAGTACGACCGGCGGAAAATAGTGGTGCCGTACCGCTGACGGCCGGCAGGACTGGAGGAAAATTGGAGATGCGTATGTCCAGCAGTGGACTCTTACACGCTTACTGACTGACACTAGTTGAGGAGGTGAGCGGAGGGCACATAGACTTAATTACAAAAATCTCTGTCACATTTGCATACTCACACCTTCCGTCTGTTGCAAATAAAGTGCATAGCTACCAAATGTTGGCAATAAATAACTAACAAGGTGAGACATAGGCAATAACGTTTCTGTGCTATGTGCATCGTTGGTCACGTCTCTGTTATTTGTGGTTGGCAGAAATTATTTGCCATTATTTCGCCTGCCAAGCTTTTTGCACATTCCGAGTGAGTTTAATGGAATGAAATAGTCTTGTCAGTCGCTTTTGTAGCCACAAGACATATTGACGAACGGATCCTTCTGAATTGTGTTTTATTTTGCTGCTTTTCAACATCAAGGTGCTTTGCGTGCTTTCCGAGTCGACCTTCAAAATATTTGATCGAATTTCATATCAACTAGTGATTAAACCCCCGATCTCTCAGGCTAATAAGAAAATAAAGAAATAAACAAATAGAAAGAAAATTACATAGTGCGTTTATTTTTCTCAAGTAAATGAATTTAAACCTAAAAAACAATTTAAACCTAAAAATTAAAAAACAGGAAAATATTTTGCATAAAAATTAGAGCTCAGTTTAATGCTGCAGATACATACCTAACTAGAAATGCAGCGCTTGAGGCCAGAGGATCCAATCCCTGGTGAGTAGTAAATAATTTTGAATAATTTTTAAAATAAAAAAAATCACTGTCACACCGGTGAAGGGTAACACCGACAGAGAGGAGGCGGAGGAGGGTCACAAAACAACAACAACTAAAGCTCTTTGTTATATCTGTTGGTACATAACTATAACGTAAGCCGTCAATATACTCATTTGACCTCATAATTCTGGAGCCGGCTGTAACCGAAGGTAATTTCGATTAACCGCAAGTTGAGATAAAAACCGAATATGATGAACATCTGCAGTCCCGCCCGACCGCGCTCACAACCGCCCCGCTCCATCTTAATTAAGTCGAAAAAAATATTATCTGATGCCGAATATGATTTTCCGGTACAGGACAGTTCAATCCTTTGGCTGCAACAAAGTAAAAGAATTCAGAAAGACCGTTCTTATCTCGGTTGGTATATTCTCTATGTATGGTTATATTAATATGAAAGGTACACACAGCGAGGCTTCGATAAACTCCTTCATTTGACCTCATAATTACGGATTCAGAGTTTTGCTTTATTTGGAATGAACGCTTCTGTATGTACCAATACAATTTCAAAGTGATTTTGTTATCTGGAATTGTTTTATGGTACTGACACGATTGGCTACATCACCTACAACATTCGTGATGTCAGCCCATAACACCTGGTGAACCAGGTGTCATGTCTTTGCTTCCCTTCATTTCATGTCGGCTACACTGAAAATAAAATGTTTTGTATGAAAAACAGTTCAGTTCAAAAGTGCCTCCGAGTTCATTGGACTTGTAGTACACCTAAAGAACTTACTAAGCTCTGTATGTATGTAATGTTCCGTATAAAAGACAAGATAGATTTATTCCATGCCTTCGCTTAGTAAGATAAATAGACATGGTGCAAATTATACGAAAGATGACTTTCTGCGGTGAATAAAAGTATTTCGCACATAATATTGGAAATAAACTACCAGCGTCTTTCAACTGCATTTAACGACTTTTAAGCGTATGCTAGGGAAAGACGAGAAAATTAAAACACATATTATTTGAATGAATAGGCGGGCCGGGCGTGTATTTATTTCTAGTTTATTTGATAAACGAGAGGAGAGTTTTTATTTATTTACAGTGAGTAAATCAAACCGCTCTCTAGCCCCGTCGCAAATCATCGGCTCAACATCTTATCAATTATAAATCGATGTCGTGTCGGTACAGTCGAAATAAAACTCATGTGAAATGGTGTCAAGTATTTTTCTCAATATGTATGAGCATTATATAATATTTGGGTGCTTAGCAGTGAATAGCTAATATTTTTTTTACATTTACCTTGTACATGCATAATTTTTTTTATGGAAACTGACACGCTTCCTACACGTACACCTACTACACCCGTGTGTCAGCCCATAACACCTTGGTGAACTAGGTGACATGTCAGTGCTTCCCTTCGTGCCGGCTACACTGAACTGGACTGAAAAACACGAACTATTGATATAGCCGTTTCAACCGACCTTTCATTCAGTGCGGTGGTATCAACCCGGGCGGGTTAAACACTACCACCTAGTAAGTTAAGAATGGAAGGAACCTACGAGTACAGTTTTACGTGGAATCCGAACTATGATCAGCCTCCAACGGTTGAGCGCTCACCCATCCATCCACTGACCGCGCCCAGGTATGCTTATGACCGACAGTCGACCCACCGCACCACTGAGCTACCGAGGCTGATCGATGTTTTTACATAAAAACATATGTCATTTTAAAATTAGACCATATGGGTTAAGAAAATTGTCTGAGCAAAACGAAGAATTTTGAAAAACTAAATATTCTTACCACTCGTAAAGTTAAATAACTTTGCGTTAATAATTATTAAAACTGCTAAAAACTACGTGTAAGAGACGAGCTGAAAATTTATGATAACTATGTATTTCTAAAGAAACTTCACCCATACATATGCAACAAGTAGGTATGTAAGGTTCAGTGTACGTACAAAGTTGCTACAGATGATTATGAGTAAATAGTTTGCAGACCACTAGTCGCTGAACGCGACACAAAAACACGTTCGTGTCACTTGTATACTGACTGAGGTCAGCCTCATTTGTTGAATACAAATCGTCATTTAGTTTGCTCTATTACCTATGTAGGTGTTATGTATCCGGTAGACACATTCGTTGCTTGAAAAATATCTCATTTTATTCATTCGTTCGTTTGTTCATTACATACACTGTGTATGATACAGATAAGTGTCAGACAGTCAGTCAGTCAGCGTGTAAGCGTCCACTGCTGGACATATGCCTCTCCAATTTTCCTCCAGTCCTCCCGGCCTTCAGCGGTACGGAACCACTGCTTTCCGCCGACGTACTTGATGTCGTCGTCCCACCTGGCGGGTGTCTTCCCACACTCCGTTTTCCTGTCCACGGCCGCCAGTGTAGTAGACACGGTTACTCCAACGGTCGTCGTCTCTTCGGCTGAAGTGTATGATACACTTATCTGTTGCAACTATCTATATAGAAGCTTGGGAGGTAAGTTATATACACGGATATTTTTTTTCGAATCACTTGGAATTTTGTCCAATGACGTGGCGGTGCTCAAACCTCGATGCGCTAGCTCGACTCGCACTTGGCCGGTTTTTAAGCCCTGCTTTCTGACATGGTTGTATTTTAGTCTAACGTGTGGTGTATGTATAATGCAATTTTCACTAATGTTTCCTTTTAAACTGCAACGTGTCTTAAATTTTGATAAACTTAACTTTTAACAGCATTCAAATATTAATCTGTAAGCATATATGCAATGTGTCGTGCCTGAGTAAACAGTTCCGGCTTCGTTGAGGGCAACTAAGATCTCAGCCGGCCGCTCGGACGGAAGTAATAAATAAAGAAATGCCATCCAAAAGAAATGCTTAACAACATAGAACATCTAAAGTGAGTTATATCGACCACCGGGCGGTTATTCTTCTACTTTGCCAGTTTTAAGTCTAGAAGATTGCTGTTATTATTTCTCCACACTGAAATAGATACCCAGAATCGTCACTATCGCGCATTGTGTATAAATTTCCAGTGAAGATTCTTGTCAGTTTTTTTTTTATGGAAACTGACAGACACGGTTGGCTACATCACCTACAACATCCGTGATGTCAGCCCATAACACCGGGTGAACTAGGTGCCATGTAAGTGCTTCCCTTCATTTCATGTCGGCGACACTAAACTGGACGGAAAACACGAACTATTTACATAGCCGTTTCGACCGACGTTTCGCTCAGTGCGGTGGTATCAACCCGGCCGGGATAAACCCTACCACATAGTAAGGTAAGAAGGGAAGGGACCTACAGTTTAACGTGGAATCCGTACCACGGTCAGCCCAAGCACTGACCGCGCGCAGCATTGCTTTTAACAACAGTCGACTGACCGCACCACTAAGCTAGCGAGGCTGACAGTCCTTCTTCGCTGTGATAATCGAACTGGCGGAATTGTACAATGTAAATATGACAAATCTGAGCGCAGTGTACTGCCAATAGATGCTTAATAAACAATAAACCAATAAACAACAATTGCATAAGGCCATTGTTACCAAAATTTGATCGGTAGGCCAGTGGCGGCTTTGACCTATAAATCTTAGTGAGGCGACTAAAAAATCCACCTACATTGCTATTACTTTATGATAAATTGAAAAACCTAAACCTATTTTTTTTTGGCCCTAACAATACTTAACCAAAAACTATTAACGAATCGCGCACCGAGGGTACCGTATCGCCATGTCACGGCTAGCGCCACTAGATGAATTTCATAACACGCCACGCCATCTAGATGGCGTGTTATGAAATACTTCATATTAGTTAGTCACGATTAGAAAATGATTCATCATCTATTTGGTAGATGGCGCGCGCGCATACACTTTTTGAAACCAAAAAGTGTATGCGCGCGCGCCATCTATGGGAACCCCCGTGAGTTTTTTACTTTTTCTTATTTTCATTATTTTTTGTTATATTATATCGGCCATAATAACACATTTTCTGTGAACATTTCAACGGGCTACCAAATTACGGTTCAAGAGATACAGGCCTCGGACAGACGGACGGACAGACAAGCGGCGGGTGGCCGAGTGGTTTGGGCGAATCCGGTCGGCGTGTAACAATGAGTTTTTTCTGACGAAAAAATTTACGTGTATGCATACCTACACCTGCTGCTGCCGCATAGCAGCCTCGGCTGTGTTCTCCTCTAGTCTAGTATAGCCAGCAATCCAGGGAAGTCTCCGGTATGGCACCTACCTTCTCGGAGGTGATATTGGCTGGTCGGAGCATGCGCTTTGGCCCCTCCGGCTCAGCCACCCATACCGGATTACATAAAAAAAAAGACAGACGGACGGACGGACAGACAGACAGACAGACAGACAGACGGCGTAGGCTTAGTAATAGGGTCCCGTACCGGATACGGAAACCTAAAAAAAAAAAAAAAGAATTCGCAAAAGTGAGATTCGAACCAACGTCACTAGATTGAAAAGCGAAGCATATGCCATTGAGCTATGAAACTTACCGTAACTAGTGCGAATTTCGCCATCATGTTAATCACGGAGGTAAAACAAACCGACTTATAGAAAACGTGAATCGCCCCATCTCGCTCTGCATTATTTTAATTGGATATAGATGTCTCGTCCGGCGCCATTTAACAGAGCCTCAGCTGCTCCCTACATCCAAAGCCTCCAAGGTCAACCTGTTGTCTTTACGCTTGGTGAAGCGATATCAAAATAAGCGATTCATCGCCGCACCGGACCGGGGCCCGGGGTGAGTCACCATATGCCATGCCGTACGTGACACGTCACACGTCACGTCTGTGTGTGTGTGCGTGCTGTGTTGGTGGTGTTGATGCACTAACACATCTTTAACGTATTTCGTCGCGCGCGTCGCACCAGCCGCCTCCGCCTCCTCCGCGCCGCCGCGCTAATATTGTGATCAGTTCGGATCGGATATACTTGACTTTTTTAAGTTTTCTTTCTTGATATTTTGAAATGTTTTTTTTTTTCTTTACTTTCAAGATAATTAAGTGAGGCGGTGCTTCACTTGCTTCACCTGGGGAACCGCCACTGCGTAGGCACTCCATTAGCAGGAGACGGGAGGGAATACATGCGAGTAGACAAATGTGACAGATATTTGTTTATAGTTTCGGCTTTGTGTTTCTACGTTTAATTAACTAGTACGTACTTATATGTAGTGTATATTATAGTGTATCATAGTTATTTTCCATATTATATTTTACATTCCCACACTCAAGTCTTTTGCTACTACCTACTTATATCTCACAACATACTCTCAAACATCCATCGAAATGAATACGACCATCAAAAATGAAGGGAAGCACTGACTAGTTCAACCGGTGTTATGGGCTGACATCACGGATGTTGTAGGTGATGTAGCCAACCGTGTCAGTTTCCATAAAAAAAATCCAAGGGTTGACTGGGATAAATCCCTGTAAGGGATAAGTCCGCCTTTGTCCCTCATGTAAATTACTTATCGTTTGTTACTGTGAGCAATAAAGTATTTCTATCTATCTATCTACTATTTCTCCACTTCCTGGACAAGTTTATGCCTCTTCTGGGTGTATATATCCATGATTTCTGCGTAATTGAAGGCTCCACATCTTAATAGTTTTCTAAGCATGCGCAGAGCACTTGACACAGATTTGTAAGGATTTATTGCTGTCCGTGCCGTTTATCTGGCGTATCTCACGTATTTCTATTGCTTAAATGAAAATGTAGCCTAGATGCGATATTTATGAATTCCTACATCAATAAATCGTTAGTTATTACAGTTTTTGCTTGTGTTAATTTCTTATGAGCTTTAGTTGAAAATTTTACACCCAAGATATCTACGCATGACTCTTATAATTTTTTGTAAGTATAACTTGATAGAGAAGGTGACGTTTAGCTACGCAACACAGTCGCCCTATACATTGTAACAAGGTTTAACTGTCTATTGACCTTAACCTTATATAAGAAGAAATATTTGAGGCACAGACAGCCCATGGAAAATACGCTGCTAATTTGTTTTTAAAAGTGAATACTCAAAATGAATTCTTCTAATCGTAAAGTTCCTCTGGGCAACTATTTTTGTTTTGGCCAATTATACTCCAATATTTAAAGGACATATATTTCCTAATAGAAAAATGTAAATCGAAAATAATTGAAAAAAATACATCCCGTCCAGAATGATTTTTCCAATAAAAAAAAAATATAAAAGCGAGTACGTGCTTAGTACTAACATATAAACATAAAAATATTATTTAAAGGACATGTTGTACTAGGTGTGTACTACGAGTAGGTACATCTCATTCAACCGTCCTATAACTTTCAACGATATGACAAAACTATAACGGTTCACAGAGTAAGTTAGTGCACTCTCACAGTATCTATCGATATGTTAATGTATTATGATTGATTGAGAGGTATTCAACCTTGACACCTTTCGTCGTTTTGAGAGTCCGACTATCACGCGCGAAGTCCCGTCGGGCCTTTAATCAAAATTCGATCAGTTACAATGTAGCGACGGACTCAATAGCGATGCGTTTAAAACGTAACGGTATGATCAATGAAGATATTGAGTCCGTTAAACATGGCCTATTTTGCGGTGCGAGAAGTGCTAGAGTGCTCGGGGAGATACGAAAGCGGATTCTCGTACCATACGATGATCCTGTGCAATTTCACTGAATAGAAGATAGGTATTAATGTGTGTACATTAAAATTTATTAAAATGTAAATACATACAGACAGTGCGATGATGGCGCCATCTTTGTACTCATGCGTGAGTTTATTAAAGAATCTTATCGCAAGTTCCTTCAATAAATTCATTAGGTAGTACCTACCATTGTTCAATTTACTTTAGTGTCACAACGTTCGATTGCAAAAATCAAATATCGAACGTCATTTCAATTTTTTGTAGTGTGATTTCGCTTTAATTTTCAGCACATTTTTATACTTAATTTTAACTGTACAAACACAAAGAAACAACAATAAACACAATTTATAAATAAAAGATGGCCTCTATATGGGGCCAAACACATTGTCCCTAGGACGGACGCAGCATTCCCTCTCTGAATGGCGATAGAAACACCGAACACGCTGACGGAAAAATGCTGCAGCTCGCCGGTCACCTGAACATTATATTTCTATACTAGGTGACCATTTACATGAAATTATTGATATTAAAACGATTCCCTTTTTCACATGGATTATATGTACGCAATAAGGAGTCGCTGAAACCAAATAATTTAAGTTGGAGACAGCAGATATGGCCAAGCGAAAGAAAGTATTTCTTCTACAACATTGCGGTTACGTTCTTGTTAGCGATAAATAATGGTCCCGGCTCATAAATAATATTAACGGATTATAAATAGTAATTGTGCAGTGGGAATAATAAATTAGCAATAATAAGTATTGGTGTCTAGCTGACGATATTATCTGTGGCGCTGCGCCTGCGCTAAAGCCCGCGGGGTGACTATGTTTGCGCCTCGGCTTGCGCTCACGCCCCGCCCGCCCGGCCGCGTTCACTCCTCGACCAACTTGCGGAAACAAGAGAATTAATTTTATAATGAAGAAAAGTATTGCTCTGACTAAACTTATAACAGAGTGAAATAAATAAAGAGAACAGCAAAGGACAAAGTAAGAAGAAAGATCGAAATAAAGAATGCAAAAATAAAAAAAGAAATACATATAAAATCTATCGGTTCTTGAGCTTTTTATTTTTTTTTTATCTTTCTCAAAAGTAGAAGAAAATCTGGCAAAGAAGGTGAAATCAAAGCCCCGTGTTACTGCCACCCGTATTATTTCATAAATTATGATACAATTAATTATTCGAACTTCGCCTATAAGATAATCCAGCTTTATGTAGCTAGTACTTTGATAGATGTCTACAAAGTTCTCATGATTACGTTGAACCTGATAGATAAGAGTTAACCAGTAGAACGAGAAATAGGCATGAATCATGATAGAATTGAAGAAAATCATCTAAAACCAGCGTCCCTGAAAGTTTCACTACCATAAATCAACTCACACCTCGGCTTATCGTAAATGTCTACCATATTTCATTAGAATGTATTCGATCCGGTGGCCGCTCTCAGTAATGGCCCGTACCCACATGTGTGACTTCGCAAGTGCAAGCACCTAACTTTGTTAGTGAAAGTGTCGCGTAGTTTATTGGAAGCAGTCAAGATGTCCAATGCATGTTCTCACGATAAAAGTAACTGCATAGATTTCTAACACTTTACCTCAACTAAATTATCCCGTATGTTGATACTCTAATTAGGAAGTAGGTACTTGGTGAAGTATAATTATTGAATATGAATTTCTATTTTGATAAAAACTTTGAATTTATTGATGTGAAAAATATTGTTCTGATAGTAGTAACTGTTTGAACGAGAGAAATCACCTCAAAGAAATTGTTGAAGTAATTTTTTTATTATCCCTTTTTTTATTATATTTCCAAACCCTTAACGAAGCTGAACCTGCAGAGAGCTTTCTTTAAACCCACAACCCGACTTTCTCATCATTCTTTTAAATATTAGGATATCGTTGGTTTAACATTCAAAAATATTTTATAGAATTTAATTATACTAATATAAAAAAAATGGCCTAACTCAATATCAAGCCATTTAAACCTGGAAATTTCTAACCTATTTAAATTGCAACTATATTGATTAAAAGCCGTTGCCGAGCTAATTGGTCCAAGCATGTTACCTGCCGCTTAACGTCTTTATATCCCGACGCTTTACCAAAAGCAGTCACTAGGTGAAGCGAGTTTCACACGGCGCCATTACCACGTTAGCTGAGATGCTAATCAGGAGAAAGACACTGCACTCTTAAGCAAATAGGTTAGACGAACCTGATCTTCTAGTTGGGCTTTTTATAACCTGACGTGGTTAGATACTCCATCTGATAACCACGGTGTCGTTGTACTTAAGTATGTAGCGGAACCGAAGAGCTTGTATGAAAACATTATGAGTGTGGAAGAGGAATCAGATGTGCTCAAGACACTTGGATGCCAACGAGAGACAGACATTAAGTTATGTATGCATATTATGTGTACAAGTGTATAGAATATATTATATTGTCAACACATTACACCTGGTTCCCGTCAGTGCGCCATTGCACCTTCAGCAGGTATACTATCAGCGGTCATTTCTCTCCACCATCAGTCAAAATGAAAGTCATGATCGATGTATGAATATCCAATCCGCCATGCTCCTACTCGAATGTGATATCTCCCAAAGAATTCAACATTATAGAAGTGACATCAACGGGTAGACTCATTTTAAATCACACCACTTGCACCGCACACTCAACACGCACACATACCTACACGCACCACACATACTCACACACCCTCTCATAACTATAGTTAAATATGTAAGTACTTTCTGTATTTTGTATTTGTTTTTATAAGTACCTACTAACATGTATCCCGCTAGTGTGTTTTTGTTGAAGTACTGCCACCTTCTACAGCTTCGGGTTAGTTTAGAGGGCACTGTTTAGAGAGGTACGTAAACTTAGTTTTCTTATTAAAAACACATAAAATCTGTATTTTTATTTAGTTATTTATATTTGTTTTAGTCCATCATGTAAATTTTAGTTTCTTAAGTGTAGTTCTTTTTCAATTGTATCTCTTTGTTTAATGTAATACAATTTTCATTTCATTCATTTAATTTCAAATGGTGTGCACAATTGCGAAATTACAAATTTGTCTCTCACTCAATTCAATTCATTTAGATTAATACACACAGACAAGTCAAAAACTGCATAAAATTTTCCTTAATCTATTACAATCCAAAAAAATATAAGCCATCATCAAACATCGAATAATTTACCACAGGGTTTGTATTACGTCGCTGTAATACAAACTCTTTACAATTTACAATAAAAATCCAAATATAATACATAAAATGTAAAATTTTAATTCAAAATGGCCGCACCCAACTTTCACACGGGTGAATTTGCGCCAACATGTAGTCTTGTCTAAGCGGTATGCTCTTCTGGATTATATTGAAGACAAAATAAATTGAATGCAATATGACAATGGCAATTCTATACTATTAAAATCATTCCTAACAACTCCTGTCATCCCAGTCTTCTAAGTTCCCAAACCGGTAGCCTGACTTTCCTAAAGCCACTTTCTGCCCCCGGTGACATAAATAATAAAGCTCATTCACGAAAGCTTGATATCAATGTGCATGTACCTAGTCGATTTACCAGTTAGATTAAGTGGGCTGTGATCACCATGTAGATATCATATATCGACTGAACCGTCAAGTCGGTCGAAAGGATACGGCTAATATGCAGTAACCTTAGATATATGTGAAATGTAATGTGTAAACACAGAACTTGATGAGGCTAGGCAGGGCATCATAACGTTGTATGTACCACACGCTGTTTCCCGACAATCTGTGTAAGCAGAGTAGTCAGTGTTGTGCTGCAAGTATTATTGAAAACTACAGCACAACATCGACAGCCACATTTAGGAAAGTACATATTAGGACAAGATAACTATCAAGCAGCAAGTAAGGCACCTGATACAACAAATACCCACCTGCTACATGACTTGGTGGAAGAACCGTGCCAAGGCGAGAGATGGCTGTCCTGTCGCCCTTATGCGCGGCCTCTTGTCCTTATCCCTTAGTCGCCTTTTACGACTGCACGGGGAGAGATGCAGTGGGGCTATTATTTTTAAGTACCGGCCCCACACGGTACGCGGTTGACGTACATTCATACATATAAACCATATAGTCAGTCACTGATCTAAGTTTGCAATAACCGGCAAATGCATCAATAAAGAAAGCGGTTTTAAATCTGTATATAAATATTACAATAAGCGTAAGCTTAAAACATAATTACATTTGAACTTAAAACTTGCTCAACCTTCTTCAACCTCAACCTACATGTTGCCCTTTGGACCTTCCCTTCTTACATAACAAAGTGAATTGCAGAATCGGCCAGCTTGAGGCCGAGCCCCGCCCGCAGTGGAGCCGCAAAGAAAACACAAAGCAAAAGTTAATTAAGAAAAAAAATTCGTCGCGCCAAATGATTGCGGAGAAATTTCATTATAGATTTATTATTGAATGCTGAATAATATAAAAGCGACTGGAGATTGTGGTAAGTGAAGCACATCGACCGAGACAAATAACTTGATTCAATCTTGCCACCTTTAATTAAGACCTTATACAAATAAAAATCAGACGCCTTTTGATGCTTTACGACCTCTGCTTGATATTTTTCATGGCGGCTTTTGAGGCCACAATAACCAGCGACTTTCCCTTCATCTATAAATAATGTAAAACTTTGCTAAAAATTTCATTCATTGGCGCATTTGAACGCGAAATGTCGATTTTATTTGTATAGAAACGACTTCAACGCTCCATCGAGGTTTCTTCGAATGCAATATTTTATTGGTTTTAAGTTGTAATTATGCGCAAACAAATAAAATACACCTAATATGCTTAAATCGTAATGTACTAAACATTATTGTATTAATCTAATCCTATTGGGTATTTGTGTATGTACTTATTTACTTATAGTTCCATGCACGGCATTGGAGAACAAATTGAATATTTTCTAGAACATTTTGTTACGTATTTTTTTCTGTGATTTATTTTGATTTATAAATTACTAAAGGAAATTAAACATAATTTTTCGTATATTTTATTTAATATCGATGTAAGTATATTTACTTATAAGCATATTAAATAAAACTAATTAGAATTAAATTAACCTAATGAAGTACATATACAAATAAAAATATACAAAATCTAAATAAATGTAACGTAGAAAGAAGGAGGAAACGGGATGTGTGATGACACTGTGCCGTTGACTGATAGAGAAAGGAGGGGTTGGCTATTGTAGTATATTTTTATTGTAAATGTAAGGAAATGCCTATGTTATTTATTTAATTTCACTTGTCGCTCTCTTACGTGTCTTCGCAAATGGGCGAGCGGCGGCGGGAGGGGGGAGGGGGGGGGGAGGGAGGTGCGCGGCGGCCGCGGCAGGCAGGTCGCGTTCAACTCATAAATCAATTACACAGAATCGCGACGGCAAATCTCGCTGTATCAAACCGACCGTCGCGTCGTCGCGTCGCCGTTCCGGCGGCAAGTAGGTACTATACATAATATTGTGTACACCGCACTACTGGTGAAATACTGAGCCAGTTCTGGAATACTCACGCGACAGCGACGATCGGCATAGGAAAAGTTAAAATTGCTCTCTAAATACAGCAAAATTTAAACCATTATAATCAGGTATTTTACAGTGACTGATACCATAATAGGTGGAACACAGGTTCATTTGAAAGTCTGAACTCATCTCATAAGTCAGTCATTCATTATCTATCGATATAGTGCATACCCATTTATTTAGGGTTTTAATTTAAAATTCTAATTCAAATTATTTATTTACTTACAAAACAAAATTTAAGCTTATTATAAAATACACATATTATATATAATTATTAACAATTAAAAGAATATACCCACAGAGGAACCCTGCCCACTAAACTAGCGCAAGCCCTATTATAGGGGGTAGGTAACTGAAAAAATTCATACATTCTGATATGACAACAGTTTAGAAACGTTTTAAGTAGTTGCGTTAAATCGCGTCTCTAGATTGTAAATGTAAATAAATAACTTCATGTCGATTTGTGAGATTTGGATATACACCGCGAAGTCGCCGCGATGACAAGTCCGAGTGCCTACTCGTATTTTTAATAATACTCGCGGAGTTTTCTTCTCGATCTCGATGGACAGATTTATCACACTACTTTTTATTTTTATTGCGTGTAAAAGTGAAATTTCGCCCGCAACTCAGTGGGCGGAACCTACGCCTCATAATATGTGCTGTACCACCTTAAATAGACACGAACGAAACTGAAATGAATGCCTGCCGAACGGTTTGTATTGTATAGGTAATGACTACCTTCTTACATTTGGCACTTGAAATGTTCGTTCATAGATTTAACAAATTATTATACTTTCTCAAATTTAATGATACACCATCGATAAGCACCATCGATAAAGTCGCAAATATCAATCTAATAATAAATCTGTAAGGGATGATCATGGAGTAAGTTACTTTGTTTTATGAGATACTGCGTTTGTAGACTCTATGTATGATACTCGTGCTAAAACTAAATTGACGATATTTAGAAATATTTTCTGTATGTATGTTCTTTCATAACTCATAAACCGATCATCCGAATTCGATGAAACTTAGTACAAGCACATTTAACTATACGGGACACAGAATATAGGCTAAATAAAATTTTGTTCCGGTTACGCTAAGATGTGGCTCTCATAAAAACCGAATTATTGTTCCGCGTGCCGAAATAAGGTAGCGGGCTTACTTACTTTCTTCTTTTTAAATCCGAATTTCACGCCAGCGAAGCCGCAGGCAAAAGCTAGTATTATATAAAAGTACCTATAATTTGGGACAGAAGCAATATAGTGTTAGAAGAAAACGTACAGACGAATCGAAAAACATTCATGTCTCCGCTGAGGTAGTGCCTGTGGGTAGTGCATCGCTATAATATCTGTGCTCACGGTGACTCTTGGTCCGGGTCGCTTCTCATCCTCAAATATGGTTGAGAGAGGGGATGGCTGGCCCTGGAGTGATGCTCGTGAACGGGTGCTGTTTGTGAGACTTGCCTTTTTTTAATGTTTTTTTTTTTATTGTTTATGTTATCTGAATGGCATACATATGTATACCACTTCCTTACCTGACTGCACAATTAGTTAACGCTTTAATAGGTACGATTAGTATCCCAATTTTATTAACCCATCGACAACTTATACTACTTTGTGGTATGTTTAATGTACTAACATTATTGAGTAGATACAAATTACGTATCAAAGTTTGACAAAGGCTCTTTACACCTGATACACTTAAATAGTAAGTCTCTGTAGTCAGAACTCTCAGTAATATGGTTGGTTAATTCTTGCTCTCAGGCTGTATTTTCGATAAACTACAAGCGATGTTATTATGTGGATAGTCACTAAAATACTAGTAACAATCATCATCATCGGTATCATCAGCCTGTATCGGTCCACTGCTGGACATAGGTACGCCACCACACGCAGTCTTCCGCTCTTCTCATCCATCCACTCCCGGTTACCTTTTTTAGGTTATCTGCCCATCTAGCTGGGGGGCGTCCCACGTTACGTTTGCTTGTACGTGGCCTCCAGTCGAGCACTCGTCTATCCCATCGGTTATCGGGTCTACGACAGATGTGCCCAGCCCACTGCCACTTCAGCTGCTTATTTTCTCAACAATATTTTACCACAAATCTATTTGTTATGGTACATAAGGCGTTTAACATACAAACACAACTCCTTGCCAAAATCTTTTAACAATACTATAATTTTATGAAGAAAAATAAAAATAAAGTTGAGATTATAGAGTTAGGTCATTTTTTAAAAGGAGGGCCAGAATTACATGCGACTGTGGGCCCTCATTCGACAACGGCACCACACAACATTTAAACAGCTCCAGCGAACATGTCCGACCGACTTAACGTCGACGACTCTTTCTCAGATTAATAAAAAAGCTATTTTTATTTTTTTGAGCTTTCGTCGAGCGGACTTTCTTGAGTTTTTCAACTTCAGTGAGCAAGGCACGAGCGGTTCGGCTAGCGTGTATGAAAATTATCGCGGACGTATACATTATTATGTTAATTTCTTCAGAAAAAAATTTAACCCTATTACTAAGCCTTCTATCCGTCCGTCTGTCCTACCTTTTGAGCTGTATATTTTGAACCGTAATAGGTAATCGGTTTGAATTTTCACAAAATATGTGTTAAGTACTATAGCTTTTGCCCTTGGCTTCGCTCGCATCCTGAAGGTCCATTCTAAATATTGGTCAAATAATTTTTTAAATCGGATGAGTATTTTCGGATATTACCTCCTACATCCACACTTACAAACTTACAAACATTACCTCTTTATAATATTAGTGTAGATTATGGCGGATAAATTAATAAACAATAATAAAAATCAATAAATTAAAAATTAAGAGGGGTCCTTATACAAGAATAGAATCGAATAGTCCTCATTCAGTGTCGCCGGCACGGCCAATGGGAAACACTCACATGGCACCTAGTTCTGACAAGAACTAGGTATAATGGTCTGACATCACGGATGTAACAGGCGGTTTAATCAACCAAGTCAGTTACCACAAAAATAAAGGTATGGATTGTGCAAGTGAACGGGGGGAGAAAACATATTGTTTGATAAATAAAATTTGATAAAACTTACATTATAATCATATTATAATATACTCCGACATACAAATACACAGAACATACATACATAGTATACAAACAAAAAAAAATTATTTAACATAAGTTGCGTTCATACTTCACAGGCAAATCTTCTTAAAAAGAATAATCAGACAGGTATGTTACGTTTAATTTCACATTCTCGTGTCAGCATGTAACTTTCTCGTGTGTAACTTCGTGCAATCAGCCGGCTCATCAGGCTAGCTTTAATGATTCAATCACCGGCTAGCCCGACATCATTAGTCATCTCGTCAGCGCTTTCATCGCGATCGGGCCGAGTTCAGCGGTCACGTAGATCTGAGATAACGTCTAACAATGAGTGGGAATCTTCGCTGATCGGTCTTCACTGAAAATATAAATAAGCTTTTGATAATAAATAATGCATATCTATGCATTACACATTCTGCTTGAAGTGTCGAAGTGCATGTTACTTTTTTTTATGAAATTCAGCATGTGTAGCTGTGCCGAGGGACAGTGCAGTCGACAGAGCCAAATTCACCACCGATCGCAAAACCACCCTTAGTGAGTGAGAGGCAATACAATAGAATAGAATATAGTCATTTATTAAATCGTTCATACATTATCATCACACATTGTAGCAACATACAGTTGTAGAATAGAAAGGGCGTAGGAGACTCTTCAGAACGTAACGACTGCCTCGGCCGATCGGACCGCTCTTTCGGCGAGTGCTTCACTCGGACGTTCCGTCCGGGTATAATCCAGTGCGTGGCTTCGTTAAACCACCCACGCAATTTATTTTGGCTACGCTCGCTATTTTCCCTCCCCGCGGCGTGAAGGTCGAGGACTACCTCCCTGCGCCGCGAGGCGTATCGGTCGAGGACGAAAGGACGGTGTAGGCGCAGCATATGGCCACTTGCCATTTGATTGAATGTCTACAGATTGTTGCTGTTGTCTAGACTATTGATACGACGTTTGAAGAATACGGGTTAAAGGATACGGGAAATACACTCGCCGGAAGACAGTTTCACACCCTAGAGGTGCTAAACGTAGTGTGCGGTATCGTGATGTAAGTTACACTGTTGCCGTAATAACTTATTACTCTGCTTACCCCGATCGTCTGGATACAGCGTATATGGTATGGCAGTAAACTCTAAAATTTCATTAATGATTATTATATTCCTTTATTTCACTTTTTTTATATTAATTTTACATAGTTATATCACCTATACTAAAAAGTAATAAAAACATACAAAAATTAAATAAAAACGGTAATACCGCCGGCGCGGCGGGAGACAAACCTCCAAGCGCGCCGGCGGGTGCAGGCTGAGGCTACGGAGCTCTCCGGGACGACGCGAGACTATCTACGAGCGATAGGTGGTGGTACTAGACACGTAGGCAACCACCACCCCCATCCCGGAGAGTTCCGTATCCGCCGCGCACGGCGCTGCACCGGTAGCGGAGGCTGCAAGCGGGACACAGGGCCATTATTATTATCATTATTATATCGTTAAGATTACTTTTGAATTTTTAACAAAACATCACAATTATTTACTATATTGCAATACAAATATTGCATTTCTAATCATAAAACACGATAGTAATAATGCACATCGATGCTAACTAGATAATTTGTATGTCGTCCCAGACTTCCTGTAAATTTGCTCACTTATCGAGTTATGCGCACTACTCTTGCACCTAACTTCACTCTGTACAACTAGTTCGGCTGGGTACTTGTGACTCTTATCACGGCAGCTTTAAAGTGATTACGGAAGCATTAGCGGTGATTATGAACATAATTTACTTTTAACAAGAAAACCTATTCACTAGCAGGATATCGTGCACGATATTTCCAGTACCTATAGTAAAAGTACAGGTACGAGTAACTGCATGTAGACATACTTGCAAAGAGAGAATAATGATGGCTCGTACTGTGTAGACAGTGGCAAACACTTTTGTAAATGTAGACTACGTGGACGTAAAAAAAAGTATCCAGTGAAGTTTCTTGCCAGTTTTTCGATGTGGTAATCGAACTGGCTAAATGTTCTATGTTAGAATATGACGAATCCGAGTAAAGTGTACTGTCTATGGATAATGAATAAAATATTTACATATAGTTATTTCGTAGGTGTGATGATGACCCATTATGTCAGCCCATCGCATCTGTTCCTGCCGGAGCTAGTTGCCATGTCAGTGCTTTCCTGTTGATCACGCCGGGTATTAGGCATTTTTTATGTAAACCATCATGGGTGGCTGTGCCGAGGGACAGTGATTTTCGGCAGAGCCAAAATCACCTCTCCTCGCGAAACTACGCTCAGCAAGGCAACGTACCAGCAAATCTGTTGAAACGTTTTCTAGCTTGTTATACGTTTTGAAGACCCGCTGTTTGAAAGTTTCGGAGACACGCTCGCCAGAAGACGTCCACACCAATGCGACAGGAAACCGATTTTGAGAAACAATGTGTTCTCAAAAGCGCAATGTCAACACAAGAAGGGTGTTCGGTTTCTCTGCGACGAATGATACCGGATATCATGGAATAACAATGCAAGTTTCTCAGCTCACTGACCCTACAAATCGTCTGTGCCTGAGCGACTCCAGACAATCAGTGAGTTTCGGGTCTCCAACAAGACGGACGGCCCGGTGCTGTATCGAGTCCAACGAAACCAGTAGATACTGCCTTCCCAGATGTACACCATCACCGGCCTAATCTACGATTTGTACCACATAATAAATAAATAAATAAAGGGAAGCACTGACATGGCACTTAGTTCACCCGGTGTTACATCAGGTGCTGACATCGCGGATGTTGTAGGTGATGTAGCCAGCCGTGTCAGTTTCCATAAAAAAAAAAAATAATATGTAAGCCCAAGTAGTGTTGTACCGTTGAGAAGAACTACGCTATAGGATCTCTAGTTTTTTACACACTCATGCAATACAACTTCACATTTCAAAACCAAATGTTTGTCTAGCCTTCTATTCTAAGCATCCTGTGATTCTAAGCAAGCAACTGCCACTGTTTGAAATGATCAACATAGCTGCAACTGACGCAACCTACGGCTCACGTGCAGCACAAACTAGTACAAACTAGAATATAAAGCTACGTACACACGCGAGCCGCTAACTGATATTCATCAAAAGGCTGTGACGAGACTCGCTATGAAGGCGAGTGTGTGAGGGAATGTCGGTGACATTTTAGTTAGACGGAACTCTTATAAGTCGTTATAGGTCATACAGGGTCGAGATGGGTCTAAAAGTTTCAAAATACGTTTATATTTTTAGTTGAGGACTTTCAGGAAACCTAAATGTAATAATAAATACAGGTCTACTAAACACGACTGTGTCGTTGTGAAATATATCTAAAAACTTCGCAGGAGCTTTCAATTTATTTATTAATACATCGATATCTAACAATACGGACATATTTTACATATGTACATTCATTACGTTTGTTATATCGTTCTTTTAAATTAATAATATATGAATTTAAGACCCAGCGCTACCAAAATTCGGTTTCTCTTCTCTTCTCGGTCGGGATTAATGTTTCTCGTAAACCACTAAGTTTGGAGGACGTAATTGCAGAATCAGTAAATATGTAATTAGGACGTAATATTTAATAAAATTAATAAAACTCTCCTGGACGGGAACGAGAATTGTATTATTTATCTATTATGTGAGGTGAGGTGTGAGGTGACTATAACATGATGAACGGCACGGAAACATGGGTTTTCCGAATTTTCGAGAGCATAATTTGCAAATTGTTTCTATCGGGTCAAATAGATCCAATTGCGTTCGAGAATCCTTGTTGGGAAGCAGTATGTCTTGTAGACAGCCACATATTTTTCGTAACATCAAACTCACATTGGTTTACGAGAAACACCAATCGGGAGAAACCGATTTTTGGTAGTGCTGCACCTTAACAATTAAATTGGCTAGCAATAGTTCATTCGTTGAATGTTTTTGTCACTATGCACTTCCCCATCATTACTGTAAATCGTTAACATCGCCTGGAACTTACGAAACCCCGAGTGAGCACGTCTCTGCAGGCGTGATATAGTTGCGTAGGCGCACTGGAGGCCAATCCAATAGCAGGAGAATCGAGTACGATATTTTGAATGTAATTTAATAGGTAGGTACATTGCGATCCCGTATAGTAATCCACATAGAGTAAAACGCTAATTCCGGAGGCGAATCACTAGCCCGATCGACAAATAGAGCTTTTTGTCTATGTTGTGCTATGCGTCGGCGTTCGATAGTCGAAGTTAAGCAAACCGGGAGGGGTCAGAGTGAATAACCAGACCATTGAGTCTGGCTTCTGCACGGATTCCGCATAAATTGTATGTTTTTTTCATTATCTTACTAGGTGATAGATAACGGATTGATACAACACAGAATTAAGGTCAGTTGAAATCTCAATATTATTTTTTTTCGTTAAGTTCAGTATAGGGTTCATAAAGGTTCAAAAAAAATTAATATAGTTCATAAAGGGAAGCACTGTCATGGCACCTAGTTCACCATGGTGTGATGAGCTGACGTCACGGATGTTCGAGTATAAGGTGTTGGAGCCATCTATGTTAGGTTCCATTAAAAGAAATTAAATGCCGCTTGGGAACGGCAATGTATGTATAAATTTTACTGCAAATATCGAGTTCGATTCTTTATTCCCTTGCTACTGAATTGGCCTCTAGGACGACATATTCGCCAGACACGAGCGAGCAGTTAACTTTGTGTTTCATTGACAGTTTCACACTCTGATATTTAACTAAGCTATAAAGATAACGCGACGATTATCGAACGTTAGTCAATGATGAGCACATCACGTGCATCGAACCTTTCCCATAATATGTTGTTCTATATAAACAAAGATCCAACATAAAGGTGGAGGGCCCGTCCGTCCTCTCGTCGCACCTCGCCGCGCGCCCATGAGATGCTTCTACGCTCAGTAGATAGAATGCGATTTCTTCTGTAACTTCAAAATACAAACTTCAAATAAATAGTTTTCATGCTGTAAACACTGATGGACTACTTCAATATATGTATATATTTTTGTTAATTATAAATAGTTTGTTTAGAAATGTCGTCTCGGATAGAGCAAATTTCATATATTTCAGCTTATAAATTTTTATACAACTAAATATTTTGTTTTCCAAAAAAAAATCGCTAATACTTCTAGCTAGGTTTTTATACCTGTAGAACCTTTTCAATGATATACAAGTCGACCTTTTGTAAAAATACATCTATTTTCAACTTCGACAATCAACAACCTTTTTTCGGACCTTCATTCTAATTTAGTTGAGAACGCCTGACTTTATTTATCCCTTACATGTTGTTGCCTCCCAAACATCTATGTACATTCCAAGTGTTAATAAAATCGCTCTAGCCGTTCAGGAGCTACAGGCTGTTCGGCTGGCAACCGTATTTATTAGGGTCCGTGCCAGCGTCGTCGCTGGCTACGGAACCCTAAAAGTGCATGTTTTATACATATCTCTATTTTAGAAGGCAGATATGACATCTGATCCTTAAATTCATAAAAACCCAGGGCTACTTACTTCAGGAAGTACCTCCTTTTTCTTACATAAAAAGAATAATCGAAATCGGTCGACGTGGTTATTATATAATTATTCGTTCATTTGTCATGCACACGCTTACGTAAATTTAAGATTTGATGATTTTCTCATGCATCCTATCATCTGAACTTAACTAAATTTATATGGCACCACCCTAAGGTACCCCATTTTTATAATAATAAAAGATCATCAAAATCAGTTCACATGATAAAGAATTATCGCTGAACATACATACGAAAAAAAGATTTCGATGAATTTAGTACCTCCTCCTTTTTTTGAAGTCGGTTAATAAAATACGAGTACAACACCTAAACGCACTTCCAAACACACACACACACAAACACACGCACGCACACACGCAGACACGCACGTACGCACGCGCGCACACACTCAATATGAATCATCATACTACACTACAGGATCATTCACTGACATTCCATATTATACGACTTTTCAGAAAACAGTTTTAAGCTCTCTTTAAATAGTTTGAAATTGCCGACGCTAAAGTTTTTCTGCAAATAAAGGCAATGCATAATGAGATTTCCTACATAAGTATTACTTTCACTTATGTAACTGCTGTTATTTGGCTCTCAGACCACCACCGTTCATATGCAAGTATGTATCAGTCTCGCCATACAGCGAGATCCTCGGGACAATGAGCGATGTCCGAGGATGCAGGAAGATTTCATTTCATTTAGTTTAATTTATTTACGTCAACGTTGTAAATTTTATTTTATTTTATCTCTACTAAACAACACATTTCCACGTAAAAAAAATAATTTGTTGTAGCATATATAGTTAAAAAAAAAATCTGCAAAGGCTGTCCTTTGCACTTTACATATTATGATAAATAATATATGGAAATACTTCATTGCTCTAAAACATTTTACAGAAAAAACACTATTTATATAATTTGCATTAGGTGCAAAGGCAGACTTATCCGTTACAGATATTTCATCCAGTCAACCTTTGTATGTTTGAGAGTCGTATGTAGTGAAAGAAGTGGAGTGTGAGGGAAGTCGCCAGGTGGAAAGTCGGCAGAAAGCAGCTGTTCCGTACCGCTGAAAGCCGGGAGGACCGGAGGTATATGTCCAGCAGTCGACGCATGCACGCTGGCTGACTGAGTGATGTAGTGAAATGTAAGTAGGTAGTAGAAAAAGACTTGTGTGTGGGAATGTAAAATAAAATAAAATACTAAGTAGGTATGTAAGTTAATGGTTTTTTTTTTCTAGAACATTTGTTATGTCTTACCAGACGCAGTGACTATTATAGCTCGTGTGCGAGAGCATAAGACAGATTTTCGAAATATTGCTAATCCACACTTTATTTACTACTAGCTTTTGCCCGCGGCTTCGCTCGCGTAAAATTCGTATTTCAAAAGAAGAAAGTAAGTTGTTAAGGGAGAGGCCGAAGGAAAAAAAAACGATATTTTTCTCGAAGAAACTAAGTAACTAATGGCAACGCCGAAGACCGAGCTCCGTTCAGGTCGAACGCCGAGCTGCGTTCGTGTAAACGATACTACATATATTATATCTAAGATAGCAAGTCATTAAAGGTTAGGCCCGAGGGCGGGAGAAGGTTTATCGTTTACCTGAATGCAGCTCGGCCTTCAGCCTCGCCCTTATATAAGGTGTTTCGTTGGTCATGTCAATAACTTCGGGAGGGTTACATACACACTCAAATAAACAGGTTACGCAAAAAAAATTATATGTTACTTATATTACACTTTTCGAGAAATTTAACAAAACATGTTTGCTACCTAAACATTAACCTGTGTGTAACAGTAGGTAACATGCATTGTACGGGGTCAATGACCAGACCATACTATGTTCAAACGCAGAACAACTGTTTGTTGTAAGTGAGTCACAAGGTCACTATGATTGGTTTTTACAGCTACTTTTTTTATTAAATTTTTTTGTTAGGAGAAAAGATGCTCCTATAAACATATGTTTTTTTTTGCGTAAAGTGTTTGTTTGTGTGCGTATGTAACCCTCCCGAAGTTATTGACATGACTAACGAAACACCTTATATACTTACTTTCATCGATAAGAATATCGTTAACTACTAACTTGAACGAAGCTCGGCTTTCGGCCTCGCCCTTAGTTACTTACTTTCTTCTAGAAGGTTTATTGTTTACATACACGTAGCTCGCGGCCTTCCGCTTCGCTCTTAGTTCCTTACTTTCATCGAGAAGAATATCGTACAAAATTCATAGATGTCTCTGTTCGTGCCTCTTAAACGTGTTATCTAGACCACCTATTTGTAACTGCCCCATTGATGTGCCGTCTTAACGAATAGGCAATTGTTGTTAGTGAACTTCGCGCGAGCGAAGCTTCTGGCAAAATATTTTAAATAGGAAAGTTCTTAGCTGAGATCCTTTGGTTTGAAAAAAAAAACCACATCCAAATAAATACAGACAGAAGCAGACGCAGTTCAAAGACTAACCGAGTACAGTGACCGAAAACATTTATATGTCTAGTACAGTGACCCGCTTCTACCATTGTAACTCAACGATTACCCCGCACGACGACGACGGACGGGGCAATTTTACTATTAAAGTCTACATTAGAGTCAACTAGCAGCGGAGAGTTGCTCCAAGCCAGGCGTGACCTGTTATAGCTCTGGAGAACATTTTGTATATTTTTGTTATTGTTTATTTATCATAGCTTTTGCCCGCGGCTTCGCTCGCGTGAAATTCGTATTAAAAAGAAGAAAGTAAGTAAGACCGCTACCGTAATTTTATTTCGGCGCGCGTAACAATTCGGTTTGAATGAGAGCCACATCTTAGCCTAACCGGAACAGAATTGTATTTAGCCTATCCTGTGTCCCGTATAATTATATGTGCTTGTACTAAGTTTCATCGAATTCGGATGATCGGTTTAAGAGTTATGGAGGAACATATACATACATACATTACATATAGAAAAGATTTCTAAAAATCGTCTAATAGTATCATCATAGAGTCTACGAACTCAGTATCTCATAAAACAAAGTAACTTACTCCATGACCATCCCTTACAGATTTATTATTAGTATTGATGATATCTAGCCAGTACCACAGCCAGTACACTGTGCTCAGATTTGTCATAGTTTATTTATATTGCAACATTCCGCCAGTTAGATTATCACAGAGAAGAAGAACTGACAAAAAACTTCACTAGAATTTTTTTCAATATTTACTTAGTCTAATTTACAAAAAAAAAATTGCCACTACCTAAATACGTACCTATATGCTCCTATAATTTCTAATTACCCCTTTACTTATCAATCATCATCCAAAGACGAACACACCGCACAAACCATGACAGATGCAGTAATTCGTGACAAAGTGTTTTTGTTTATATGAAATTATTTATGAGGTATTAAGCCTACCACGCTGCCACTTGAAGCAGGCCAGGATCCACAAACAGCACCCGTTCAAGAGCACCACACCGGGGCCAGCCATTGTCAGATAGCTAAGATACGTAATAACTAATAAGATAGACAGAATAAGCAGACTTCAACGCATATGTCCTCGAAGACAGAAAGAGCAAAAATCATTGCATGACAATCCCACACAACGATAGGCGACAGTGACGCACGACGCTCACCAGTAGTTATTTAGAAATCTGATAATATATTCATTTTCTCCACCAATAAGTACTTATCGCTTTGGTTGTAGATTATTTCAAATATTTAAATGTACAATGTTTTGGCCGTTCAGAAATCTTGCAGAAGATTTAGATCTTCTATAAACATATGTTTTTTTTTGCGTAAAGTGTTTGTTTGAGTGCGTATGTAACCCTCCCGAAGTTATTGACATGACTAACGAAACACCTTATATACTTACTTTCATCGATAAGAATATCGTTAACTACTAACTTGAACGATCGTTAACTACTAACATCGCACCTGTGGGATGGCTCTGCCAAATACCAGCTTGCGCCTCTGGACTCGATCCAGCGTCGAGCCGTGCGACTTGTGGGTGACCCCGAAGTGTCCTGCGATCTAGAACCACTGCAACACCGTAGGGATGTCGACTCCCTAAGTGTGTTTTATCGCTTATTCCATGGGGAGTGCTCGGAGGAGCTGTTTAATGCGATCCCGCCGTCCCCTTTCCATCTCCGCACCAGGCGCACTGGGCAGGGATTACATCCCTACACGCTGGTACCCGCGGATGCGTACCAATCGATTCTCCAGATCTTTCCTCTACGAAACCGGTAAACTATGGAACGCTCTCCCTGCGCATATATTTCCCCCCAAGTACAGTCTCGGGTCCTTCAAGAGGGGCGTGAATGGGCACCTGTCAGGCCGGCATGGCATTCGGAACCCCCGTATACGATCGAATGTCCATGGGCGTCGTTAGACACCTTATGGGTGGTTCGGTGCTATATGTCGCGCTGTAAATAAAAAAAAAACAAAAAAAAACTCACAGAAGTGGACATTTTGCCTTCAAAGCGTCTACAGCGCTGCGCAGCGACAGCTCGAGTGGGACAAGTTGCCAATCTAGTGTCAATTTTACACCCTTCGTGCACTCATCCTCATCATCTCAAGTTTTCCCGGGCGGAAACGGCCAGTGAGTTTTAATCTTAATATTTAAATAGTATTCCGCAGGTCAAGTCAGTGATGATAAATTTGTTTATAGTTTATATATTAAAATTATTATTCGTTCAAAATGTATGTGCGAAGTTTGGTGGTGGTGAGAAGGAGACACTGAAATGTTTTACGCCTTTGTTTCCGAATCGAAGTAGACAGTGAATTTATACGTATCCTCATATAAGCTATAGTTTCACAGCTGACATTGTTGCTACCATAGATTTCCGATCAAGCCTTGTCTATGGAAGTGTCGGAACAGGTTAGTGCATGTGATGATTGACAGGCGGGGGTCCTATCGGAAACAAAATGATATAAAATACTTTATGAGGCGTTCGCTCGCACCTGTAGTCGATGATTAGGTGACATTGAAATTAGGGTTTTTTTAACTTTACTATTAAACATTTCTAGCAGTAAGTATATCAACTCAAATAGTAATTCCTACACACAAATACGAGTATGTATGCATTCATACTATACGATAATTCTTATTATTAAAAACATCCGTGTAGATTTAGGTAAACTTGCGCCGTGACAAAATTATCGGTTACGTCATCCCGTTTTTTGTAATACATAATTACTGGCATTTAAACGTAATTAATGGAAACAGTATGTAAATTTTTAATTTATTGTCAAATTATTTAAACGATTTAATATCTAATTTAACGCTTATTTAATATTATAAATATCAAATTGACACGCAATTCTTGCTACCGGAAAATACTTAATGATGAAATATTAGTATTAAATATCTTTCCCTACTCCTACCATCCACGGATCTTCAAATCGCGTGTTAGTAGCCTTTCCCCAGCGACATTAGTCAAACTCCAAGCCGGACTGGCACCTCCTCGGGGGTGAAATTGGCTGCGTCTGAGGCTTCGACCTCGGGCACAGATACCCAGTTCGGAAGAAATAAAAAAAAATCAATTTTAAACAATATTTTGATTTACTGATTCAACCCTTGCAGGGGTTGTAACATTAATACTTACCCACATCCCCAACTTAAACAATTTTCCATATTATAATGGAACCCTGTTCAGTCCATCTTTTCGTAGTATCCGGTGTTACTTTACCTCCATGAAATTGGTCCAAAACCGTCGCAGTAAGTACTAAAATATTAGGTCCGAGCGGTGGAGGCAGGGTGAAAAGGTAGCACTTCTCCATACGTAATCTATTTCAAAGTGACTCCGTCTACCTAAAAAATCGATCTGAGAGAAGTATTAAAGTCAAGTATATACAAACCGAATCCGTGGTGAAAACTCTTTCTTGGCAAACCCATTGTCCCCTCGTATAAATTATTAATACGACTATTTCTTCTTTAAATTTTCTTTGTATATTAGTATCATAAATAAATAATAAATAAATTTACCAAAGCACGAGGATCCGTCTGCTCTACCTATTATTCCATTAACAGTAGACATAGGTGCGTATGTCCTCCCATCAACGCGCTTATATGGCTTTTCGTCTGATACATTATACTTTAATTCACGCCTGTTATGTAGTTATGTACATAATATGTAGGTGGTGGCGAAGATCAAGAAATGCAATAATCAACTGTGTAAAGATCACTGGAGAAAATTTCATTCTGCATTTCCCAAAGAGTCCTTATTTACCTACCGTATCTTTATATGATAACAATAGTATATAACGCAGCATAAACGCATGTTCTAGCCTAGCGACAGTGGCGGAGTAGGACGCGAATGACGGGGGGCAAGGGAGTGAGAGGAGGGGAGACCGAGGAGCCGCAAAAAGCAGGACGCGCGGCGACACGTGACGAGACGTCTGCGGTCTCCTGCTCCCGCCGCACACTAGGGCTGTCAGCCATTCATTTGTACATATTTCAAGACTAGCTTATGGCCGCGGCTTCGCTTCGTGTGTTTAGCGCCTTTTTGCTCACAGCTCAGGCCGCCGATGACGTAGCGTAAAGATTTATAGCCCAAAGTTATGATTTAAAGCCGTCTTGAGAAGTTCTTTATGGCGAAATAAATCATCGGCTTGAAGCTGAATCTGAAGTGACAGAATGTAACAGTGAAAACCGTATGTAAATCGATAAAGGGGTTCTAGAGGTATAAGGATATTCATATAATGATTTACGTTACACGTCCAGTTGCCGGTCGGTCACCCGTAGAAACTTCAGTTTATTCATTAGGATTTAACAAGTTTACTCATGGTCGTCTCCGAGATATGTGGCTCGACGGTTGGCAGAGAACTACCAGGTCTCCGCCCGTCGCGTACGACGAAGATTTTAGCGGTGGCCAGTCCGGGTAGTCTCGGCAACGACGGCACAGAATATCTAATAGGTACTGTCGTACCAGAAGCGACACTCCACAAAGCCACATAAAGGAATAGCTACTCTTGCTGAGACGCAATAAAGTGCAATTCAGCTCGCAAAGCGCTGCATGCCTAACTCGAATAATAGCCTACACCACGCTTCTCTTTCTATCGCGTAACTCTATCTCTTTTGGCGCGATTCGTATCGTGTTAGGGTTTTGCCAGTCAGTAGGTATAGAAACAATAAATTGAGAATGTGAACCCTGTTGCTAAAGAAACAGGACGCGTGCGATTCAATGTACCGACGACGCGACGTCACAGGCTCACAGCAGTCTAATTTATAATAGGTAGGTAAGTAGACCGTAAAAGACGCGAATTTTTTTTTTGCGTATGCTGCGCACTCGTGTTACTAGTACTAGTTACTCTATTTACTAGGCAACAACTACTATAACTAGGTACACCTACTTAATTAGGAAACTCCTAAAACTACATGTAAAATGAACAAAATATAAATATTTCCTACCTTCCAGAATCTTTCGGTAAAGTAAAAAAAGACAACGTTGAGTTCTTCTGTTTATTGAGACAGCCGTACACGCAACAATTATTATTAGTATTACGATGCTCCAATTGCTCCATTATTATTATTATATCGAAGAATAGGCACAGAATACTTCATAGGTACTGAATAGAATAGTTCGTTCCATCCAGGCGATCGACTGTATGCGTGCGCTCGCAAGCGCGGGGCTGCCCGCCGGGTTTTGTACTCTCAGAATATCGCGCGCTGTAGGTGATTATCGCGATAGGTATGAATGAGTGTCTGAGGCCTGACGACGGTTCCTCCGATGCTTTCCGGATCTCGGCGGAGAGGCAGAAGACACTGACATTGTCTACTTCCGGTCGGTCGTGTCCGTCGTGTCTCCTTCTCTAGGCGGCGCTATGACTGAACTCCACATCGGCCGATAACTTGAAGTAGTCCTCCCGGTTGAAGTCGTGCTTCTTTTTTTCGATGGACTCTCGGACGACGCGAAGACGTGTTTCAGTCGGAGGAATTTGTACCTGGATCGAATCTAATCCAGTGGTTCGTTCCGAAATCCACGTGAACACACACTGTCAACTTCTTGCAATCCAGTTGTCTCGCCGCTCGTATGTACTCCGTGACCCGTGTCTCTACGCTCTACGCTCCAGCTCTATGGTACTATCATGTCTAGTGTCTACAGACGAACTCTGAAACGACCAAAGGGTAGCACGGATGTCATATTGCGTACCAAGTTGGGACAGAACAGATGTAGCACGTAATGTAACCAACCACGGCAGTAATCTAACCAACGATGTCAGTAATATAACTAAACATGTCAGTAATGTAATTATGTCAGTAATATAACTATGTCATTAAATTAACTAACCAATAACCATGTCAGTTGAAGGGAAGTTCTGCCTTAAGACATAGCAGAACTCGGTGGCTAGAATTTTAAAAGAGAAAGGACTTTATCAATGAATGAAATGACAATGAGGTGAGAGAAATGTATGGATGAGACGCGACCGAACGAAAGAGGGCCTGGATCTCCGCGGGCGGGCGCAGTATGCGTGCAGCACAGCTCTTTACCAAGATCCTGGGCTTACACTATGAAGAACGACACGCACTTGATCATCCGATGGAGAAGCGGTGATGACCGGCTCGACAGCGGTAGCGGCAGCGAGATCGCAAATAATATTTTCGAAAAAAAATTAATGTGTAACGAACGAATGCTTGGATGACAATGCGCTGTGCCTCGAGCGCGTAGAAAACCGCGCCAATGGATTGCGGGTAGTCACCACTAATTCGTCGGTCGCAGAAAACTAGTTTAAAATTAGAAAGATAAAGGAGGTGTCCACTACGCCTTTCTGAACACAGTAGTGTAACTAACTATGTCATTAATGTAACTAACCATGTCAGTAACGTAACTAACCATGTCAGTTTCCATAAAACAGTTTTCCCATGGTTTATGCAATTTGGGACCCTAACGCTTGTCTGAGTGTCGCGCTTGGTAATTGACACAAGGTGAGCCATACCAATTATGTACTTTGTGTCGAGTGTGAAGCAATTAAGTTTACAGCTTTTACAGCGAGGTGAGGAATTTGACATTGCAAGAATTCTACAATGTACCTTTGTATTTGCTCCTGTGTCATGTATTTTATAGCGGGTCACGCTGCCGTTGCCGCTGCCGACGGGGCGGCTTTTTGTGGTTAGTGCGGTAGGCCTTTACGAACTTTTTAGAAATCTATAATTAACTAGCTGACTGCGACTGAAATATTAATTGTATTGTAATTCCTGTAATAATAATAAAATGTCTCCGTGTAATAATTTTTCAAAAAAATATATAGTTCAAGTTTGAATATAAAATACTACCTAATTCGATACTCAAATCCTCTGTTAAAACACAAAAAGTACACAATAGCTTTAATCTACTGGCGCAGACAATAATAAATTACTAGAGGACTCAAAAACGACAAAAACTTCTTATTTATACAAAATTACCCAAAGTGAAGGCGCTGTCAACAACGATTATAGAATCAACCAATCCCGCGAATCGATAGCACAGGTAAGCTATTATTAATTCCGTTTTCAAATTGGTTCGGCAACCCTAACGACAGCGGGCGCGGGAGGCGCGGTGATGGCGGCGCGAACCTGTGCTTGGGATGAGTCACCGAGTCAACGCACTAGGCCGGATTGTTCTGTAGGTATAACGTCGGCGACTACTTTATATTTCTGGATTTCTGGAATATTTAAGACAACTATAGTACTTTATTAGACCACATACGTCTTTGTTATATTCTCTAGTACTTGGGTATGAATGTATATGAGCATCAAGAAAAACCGTTAAAACTAGAAATACAAGTTTGAAAACATTGGAATTAATTTTCAAACATGGCTAACTGGTAAGCATTTCCCGTTATTGCTATACATTAGTAAATGTTTCAATGGAATAGGAAATAAATTTCAGAACTTTCAGTTTTAATAATTTTTAGTGACGGAATTTTTATTTTCGAACAGGAGACGGATGTGATAAAGTTTTACATGTGGTGATTAATTTGAATGGATTATCCATTATGGTAGTGTCTCGTCCTCCTCTCCTCCGCTTCTCTTCGCAAGAAGTCAGTGGTCCAAGTGGCTAGACTCAAGAACCACTACTGGAAATAATTATTTCTTCTGGTTATGGACTTGCCGGTCGCAGTAATTGAGCGTAATTGCCTGCGTTGCCAGCCTTTGCTTATCAGGCGCTCGCATCGCTATGTGGACATGATAAAGGTTTATGGAGTTGGATTTGAAGAGGAAATGAAATGTGACTCGGATCGAATTGCTGGGATCCAACAAATTGTGTCATTTTTCATTCTGAACCCGTTCTTGAAAAATTCTAATTATATTAATTCCACTTCGTGAGTTTTTAACTTCATGATGAAGCTTCACAGATCCCTGAGCATTATATATGTTTCATAGTCTACATCCGTCCACTGATATTCATCTGATATTCTGAACATTCTCATTCGGCTTTCAACGTTTGAATTTTGGCTGCAAGGATTTCTTCAATTTGAAGGGATAATCCCGCACCTTTCTCCTCATGCGATAATTGTGTACCAAGTCTATTCTATGAAAAATGTTAATTTAATATTAATCACAGTTGCGATCAATCTAACGCCGCCACATTATTGCACAATCCAATTGAATCTGTGTAATGATCCGCACTAGCGCGACAACAGAACGCGCCGCGGCTAACTTTTAACGCCACTTCGATTAGAAACATAGCTTCACAAACAGGATCCTGCCAAGTGGAGTGTGAAGCCCGGACGACAGGTGTGAGCGGCGCAGTGGGAACTAATAGATCAATATCTATTGGTTTCCGTCGATAGTTTATAAATAACATGTGAACTTTGAAATTCGTGCGAGGAAATATTAATTTTGCTCAAACTAGCTTTTATTTTTATTTAACCTTTATTTTTTAGATTAAACACTTTTGGATGATATGGCAAAATACATAGGTCACACTTATCGCAATCATAAAATAATCTTGATGTGATGTGATAAGTGGTGACAAAATTGTGATAAATAAATAAATAATCGAACTTTTTCCACCAACGTCTTTCACTCTAAATCCTAACTAACTTAAAAGTGACCATAATTCCACTACTTATCAAAACTTGGAGCATTCTTTCCGCACTACACGGCATTTCGGATGTGGTCGGTACCTATTTTGGCAAAAGTAGCGCTCTAGGTTTCACAAAAAGTCCTTGGAATTAAAAACAAAATTGTGCCATGGTCACGTAGTCGCACAGTCCCACAACACGCCTATACCTCCAGCGGCTTCTTTTCGAATGAAGTATTTGTTTTATTGGAGCCGGCCGCTCCAAAAAACACGGTGGGAAAGGTCCTGCGGCGGATCGCTAAGGACTACGCAGACACGCAGACGCACAAATATGTAAGGATCGCGCTCGCGGCCGGGCCCGCACCCGGACACGCCTCTTGCATTTTAAGAGCATTTGTGTGTAGCGTGGACGATACATTATTTTATTTTAGATTATCATAAATCGATATCTAATGAAATAATCAGACACCGGTGTACTCTGAATCTGAATCATCGGACAAAATATATCTACAAAAATCAATCTTAGTTTACAAATCATAAGCAAACCTTTTCTAATTCACTAATGTATGCATAGTAAACATACTATGCTTCAAGTTATATTAATATGAATCATTGATGAAGTTACTACATAGCATTAAAATACAATTCAATCCAAGTGGTTTTACTCATTAAAATACATTGCCCTCCTTTTTGCTTCTCGCAGTCGGGTAAAAATTAATTAACTTCTGTTGTTGTCGGCGAGGTGCTCGTGTGACATCTGCGGGAATTTCCCGTAAAAGTTTATATTTATTTATTATTTATATTATTATTATTTTATTTTTTATATTTATTGGTAGCACTTTTTGTTTTAGATTTTAATTGTAGTTTTAGGTAATTTTCATTTGATTTAATTTGGTTTCAATAAATATTACAATAATTAACTTCAGATGCTTAGATCACCACTCCTTCCACGTAATAACAAGATACTGACGATCTAGCGAGTTGAAGGTAATTTCGTCAACTTAATTTAATTTAATCTAAGGATGAAGAGGTAATAAAGTTATTTTTATCACACTTTTATTCGCCATGCATGTCATAAATATTAAATTTTGTAGTAGGTTCTACATATTTTATGGTTTTCGTTATAATATAACTATAATATAATATGTTTCGCTATCATTAAACTCCATGAATATACTCGTATCAAGGGCGCTAAGGTTATAAAAAAGTGAATATGATACGAGTAGGTAGGTATCAGAAAGTCAGTTTTATCTAACACGAATTCCGAATAACCGATTGTAAATTCGGTCACCGCCCGGACGGGTGCGAACTTGTCGCGAATGGGATCAGAGACACACAAACTCACATTTTTGAGGCCAAGATGAAATAAGTGCGTGTTATTTTTGTCGCTCGACCAGTGCTCTCGATACATGCAATTCTCTATATTGAAGACTTGCCAAATTTAAAAGATGCTTTCGAGATTATTTTCAGGGGTTGAAATAGAAGGAAGTTGTGTCTGCTGTTGCCACCTTTGGAAAAGAAAAAGTGAAAAACTAATTAAACCACTAAAACATAGGTTTAGCAGTAACGTAGGGTAATAGATGATGTTCCTGTAATAAATATCCTTTACATACCTACCTACGTCCATACACGCGTTCAAATCAGGCTGTGGTTACGACGGTAGGTAATGGGAGAATATTTCTATTTAAAGGTTGGTTCAAACTTCAAAGTTAATTTGATTTTTAACCGAATTCTTCAAAAAAAGGAGGTTATCGATTCGACCCGTATGTATGAAATATGGTTGGAATTGCAAAATATTCGTATATGTTAGTCTATGTGGGCTTCTAAACAGGTGTGCCAAATTTCATAAGTGTATGTATGTTCCGAGAATTTCTCGGAAACTAGAAATCGAATTGCCATAATAATTGATTAAGTATCTTCCAACAGTGTGTACCAATCACTCGTCACAATGACACATAAAACACGTCGTCGGTTTAACGCCCAATTCTACGCAGAACTTGAATAACTAAAAAGAGTTAAATAAAAAAGTGCTTTTGAAAACATTGCACCGAACCGCCTTCAAAACACAACTAAACTTAAAAGTGTTAAATAATATTTTGATTCATATTCGGACCCTTGAGTTGAAAAGCACACCTGAAAATTGGACCCCTTTTTTGCTGTTGTACCGCTGCGCGCTGCGCAGTCCACATTTAACTCAAGGGTCCGAATATTAATCAAAATATTATTTTAACACTTTTGAGATCTAGTTATTTTTTGAAATCGGTGCAATGTTTTTTAAAACAGTTTTTTTTATATATACTATGATCTATCGTTTCTCCATATGGAATGCTCACCACCTGCCACCACGCGCACTGAGTAGGGATTGCGTCCCTCCGAGATGGACTTGCCGCGGATGCGTATGGCAATCAAAGATATATTGTGTACTAGCGTACTAGATAAATCACTCGGCCAACTAACATGTTCCACCGAGTTGCGGTTCACGATCCTCAAGTCTCTTAGTCGAGCGCGAGAGGCCGCAGCTTTATACTAATACATTTACAGATCTTCGTCGATACGAAGGTATGATGGCGAATCTGGAGATGAAGTGTTAGAATGAAAAGACAATATGCACACCGACGCACGAGTGCGATCGTTCTCCCTTCCCCTTGTCTCTCTCCCGCACGCTTCCCGCCCCGCACGAGCCCCGCACGCCAGCCGCCAGACCGTCTCCCGCATGGTTCGCGCCCGCACGCGCTCCCCTCTTCCGCTCAACTCTGCGCTCCGCCTCCCCAATACCTTACCCCGTACCTCAGCCGCTGGAACACTGCTTCTCTATATATTTCTTCGGAGCGATAACTCTATGTATAATATAATATTTCCTCAAAGATGGCAATTGGTTTTTTTTTTTTCTACACAACCGGTAAACTCTGGAACGCTCTCCCTGCCCATATATTTCCCCCCAAGTGCAGTCTCGGGTGCTTCAATTGGGCCGTGGATAGACACCTGTCAGACCAGCATGGCATTCGCAACCCCTGCATACGATCGAAAGTCCGTGGGCGTCGTTAGACATTTTATGGGTATCCATAACCACCACAAGTCGCGTTCAAAAAATAGTTATGGTGTAATGTAGTTGTATATTTGAATTGTTAAAATAATACAAATAAGTAAGATTCTTTTAGATATCCAGACAACCTTACAAAACCTGATTTTGTTTCAAGCTTTACATATAGAACCAGCGGAAGAGCAAATATTATAAAAAAATATTTACCGCCGTCGTTCCACACTCGTAAAAATAAAGTCAGTCAATTCAACATTTTATTCTCGATAAATGTTAAATTGACTGTCCGAAAGTGGCCCATTATTCTGCCATATTGAGATATTTTCGCCCTGAGACCATGGAACAATACTCGAGCTCCGGCGAAAGTGGAGCGACATATTCCGATGCTAATAAATAACCGGGGAATGAAAAAATTCATGCGAATGAAGAAATGGGCGGGACGAAAGAATTCAAAAGGATAGACGGCCAATTACCCGCGGAGCAGGTGAAAAGTCATTAGTGTGATTCGAATACGAAATTGCAAATTCATCTATAACAAAGTATACGCTTTAAATCGTCATGGTGGATTGAAATACATGTTATTAAGGTCTATGGAACATTGTGTAATTCATAAAAATAATAGTTTGACATTAGTTGTTTACATGGTTACAGGTGACTGTCATCCGAACGAAATGTAGAAAAGTTTAATAAAATAATCTTTCAATAAATGAGTCTTTTAACCATTCGTAATTCATATCCTGATCTTATATTCACACAAAGAGATTTAAATTTAATAGGCTATAGAGTGGTTACTGGGAACGTATGCAAAAACTTTGATCGAACGTCAGTGGGGCGTGTCACACTAGTATGATCTACTTGTTACCTAGGTAACAATTTGTAGGATTACGATTTTGTTCTTGTTGCCCGGTCTAGTAGGTAGTTTGAATGTCTTTGCATCCACAGAATTAACTTCAACAATACATTATTCCAGTTCTCGGCTAACCGTCGTCGTCGCGTCGGCAGAGTGCTATCGGAGATAGATGATACCTTTTGGCCTGAAACGTCGAGTCGCACATCTCGAAGAACGGCCACGAAAGGCGTTAGGTATATCTTTTAACAATGCATGCGTATGTCTATCTCTCATACTTGTGGAGTGGACTCACGTCACATATATATATCAAAACACGTGTTTTCATCGTATATATTGTGTGCAGTTGCAATATTGGAGACCATTGATATTATTAACCTTGTCCCGACTGAGGGTTATAATATCAATGTTGAAGACGAAGTAAATTGTATGCAATTTTTGTGATTGCATGTTACTCGTAATATCAGATTCTATCCTTTTAAATGGTTTGTCCGGGATAAGTACGGACGTGGTCGCGTTT
Source organism: Nematopogon swammerdamellus (assembly GCA_946902875.1). Classification (NCBI taxonomy): domain Eukaryota; kingdom Metazoa; phylum Arthropoda; class Insecta; order Lepidoptera; family Adelidae; genus Nematopogon; species Nematopogon swammerdamellus. The sequence continues at coordinate 14,635,298 of OX336345.1, forward strand.
GAGAGAAAAGTGGATGATTTCACTTATGTCTTTGCCTTCTCACTCTTTATGGGCGAGCGCAGTCGACTTGCTCTCGTTCATTGTTACGCAGTACTTATGTACCTACTTATTCATCACGTGATGATGTAAAAAAGGTTTAGTGCGACAACAATTTATATATTACTAGCTGTGCCCGCGGCTCCGCCCGCTCTCATATTTGACTTCTCTACTAACCTCGTAAGCCATTTAGCGTGATAGTAAGTAGCCTATAGTTGATGGGAAGAATCAAGTTATCCGTAGATTTTTTTTAAATTAAAATCGGTTCAGTGGTTCTCGAGTTATAAGCGGACAGACAGACATACATACATACAGAAAGCAGACGTTGGACTTTATTAAAGGTAAGGAAGGAAGGAAGGAAGGAAGGAAGGAAGGAAGGAAAGGATAAGGATAAGGAAGGATAAGGATGTATGTAAATGATTTGACCATATTGGTAAAACACAAACACGGTTACACACACAACAAACAAGTACGGTTGCATGCAATACGAAAATAATAGTACCTCGTCTGACTTTTCGCAAGTTAACATTATTGATTGTTTGAGTGAGACATGTAAACAATTCATGTAAGAATTTGACATGAATCCCACCTTAAGGGTGGCTCGGTGCCATATGACGCGCTTTCAATAACAAAATAAATAAAAAATTAATGCAGTATCTCCTGGTCAGCCTAGGGTACCTTCAAAAGGGGCGTGAAAAGGCTCCTTTCATGCCGGCATGGCATTCGCAATCCCCGTGCATCACAGAATGTCCATGGGCATCGTAACTCACTTACTCGTACGTAAGTGTAACAATGCAACATGTCGCGATTTCCATAAAAAATATATTTTGTTATACGCAGCGTAAATTCAGAGAAGGACGGCATTAGGACATTAACATTTATTTCTCCAACTTCACAGACTAAGCGCGTCTTGCACCAACACGAGTTTAAAGTTAAGTAGCGAGTTATGGATTTAAACGCGGTTCACACATACAACGGGTGCTAGTTTAACGAGTTAAACTGGTTTATATATTAAATTTGTGTTGGTGCAAGTGGGCCTTAGTGAAGGGAGAGTTTCTAATTGTACCCACAATTCTGTAAGTAAGGCGACCCGCGACATTGAATTCTAAGAAGAACTAATGAACACCGCAAGCGGTAAATAACCGTTTAATGCTTTCGTGTTGCTCGGGTCAGCAGGCGACAAAGACGCTGACAAAATAAAGCTTTTCCAGGTGACAAGCGCTGCAGTTCATTCAAAGAAACCGCATCTTTTGTTAGATGCCTTTTTATTGTTTGTCGGACACCGCAAACAGGTAGATGTCTAATGGGAGAAGAATGTCGGCGCTGTTTGGGATCTGCGGGACTGCATGGGAGAATTTATTCCAATTGGGTGAGTCATCCGTCGAGGGATCCGTCAAATTGAATTAATAATCATGTCTATGCTGTAGCCATTGTTATAATGGTAAAGCTAAAAATAGAATTAATAACTTTGTCTTCTGGCTTAGTGTGGTGTAAAAAATTAGCATTTCTCATTAATGACAGTTATATCTAGATTTATTTATTGTTGGTCAGAGCTTGCTCTTTTTCCGATCAAATCTGCTACCCATAAACATGTTAAATAATGGACACATTTCATCCAGATAATGTAACCTCGATTGCATTCTTATTGAGTTGTCATATTTCAATTTTAATATGTGCCCACCAAGTTCATGCACTGTCTTCGTGTCTTCGAGGGGAACAAACAAATTATTTGCCTTAGTGACATTTGCTTAAGTAAGAAAGTTATTATTTCCGCCGTTGGAGTGGGTGGGAGCGAGGGTACTTAAGAGGAAGCAGGTGCTAAGTTTTTACAACGACTTCCTGTTGGCGCTATTGCGACATATGGTGAATTTTGCAACTGTTTTAGCGATATTTTTCTAATTCGTTCTTTAAATTCGACGTTTCTGCGAAATAAAAATTTTTAGGAGTACACTTTGATCAAAGATTCTGTACGGAACCCTTTTAAGTAGGTACTAATAAAAGCCCAAAGCCAGCAGTTATTAGGTACCTGAACTTTTGAATCTTTCCGAAAAATATTCTTCTGATCTTCAAACCAACCTGATCCATATTATTGTATGAGACGCTAAATCGTGAGCACAGTTTTAAGATTATAATTTAAATATTTACGTGAAATGTTTAAATTAAAATTAACATAGGTTTACCCCGCTCGGGTTGGTACCACCGCACTGAATGAAAGGTCGGTTGAAACGTCTATTTAAATAGTTCGAGTTTTCCGTCCAATTCAGTGTAGCCGGCAAGACCGAAGGGAAGCACTTTCATGGCACCTAATTCATCAGTGTTATGGGCCAACTGTGTCAGTTTCCATAAAAAAAAGGACGGGTGTTATAAGTTTGACACCTCCGTCTATCTGTGTGTCTGTCTGTGGCATCGTAGCTGCCAAACGGATGGGCCGATTTGGGTACGGTTGTTTTTATTAAAAAGCTGGTTTTAACTATGTTTGATGAAGAACAGGTAGCCAATTCAAAGATCATCTACACTTTTTATAATCTGCTGTAAAATTACAATGTAAGTACATATTACACTTACACTCTTCGCCCTTAATTAACTAAGCGGAAATTATAATTTTTTACTTTTTAAGTGTTGTTGATGTGTCGGTTTTTTTTAATTTGTAATTTAATTTTATTCCTAGTTACAAAAATAATAATAATAATTTACATATATCACTATCGACCATAACAATCTCACACTAACTAGTAGGTAGTTCTACATCGATCATCTAAGAAACCTCGTTAATCGTCGAATATTTTAATACGAACATCCATTACGAATTCCCGGTGGAAGCATAAGGTTCCCATACTCTGTTATTAATACTAATATATAGGTTTCTATGTTATACTTACTACTCATACCGATAGTATTATATGAAGGCTTTTTACTCCTAGTACTTATAGAGACGGCGACGACGACGTCGTAAAGTTCTTGGCCGACCTAATTGCTGGATCGCATCAATTTGTTAAGAACTTCAGGGTTGTGATTAATTCAATCGGAAAAAACGGCTCTTTTCTAAAATAGGAGCGTAACCACAGAACAGTTATCGACAGCCGTCAGTGCGCGACGCTGATTTCTTGCTCTGTAAGCGTATCGATACAATTTACAAAACTACCTTGTACCGTGTGGGGCCGGTACTTTAAAAGAATAGCCCCACTGCATCTCTCCCCGTGTATGTCGTAAAAGGCGACTAAGGGATATGACTTCCTTCTTATATTACGAGGTGGTAGGGTTTAACCCGCCCGGATTGGTACCGCCGCACTGAATGTAAGGTCGGTCGAAACGGCTATGTAAATAATTTGTGTTTTCCGCCCAGTTCAGTGTAGCCTGCACGACCGAAGGGAAGCACTGACGTGGCACCAAGTTAACCCGGTTAACCCGGCTGACATCACGGATTTTGTAGATGATGCAGCCAACCAGTGTAAGTTTCCATAAAAAAAAACTATAGCCGAAACCATAAACTTCAAAGTCTGTTAAATCTAACCGTGGCATGCATACTTACATTATGATAAATTGCATTTAACATTCAATGTTACATACACATTTTTGTAAATGCTAACAAACACCAAACTTGTTAGAGACAATAAAAACTCATAACAGTTTGATTTCAACACTGAATTTGGAATAGGCGATTTCAAAGTATCGGAATCGGTCATGCAGTTCTCGAATTATGATTGTATGAACAGATAGTATAATGGACAAACCTAATGCAGGTTGGTCAATGTGGGCTTATTAGGTAGATCATTACTGCGTTTGCTTCATCACACACTACATGATTATTGTATTAATTATTAGCCCATGCCAAAATGTAAGCAGTCATTTTGCTACTTCCGAGTCAATCCTACCTTATTAAACCTTATTTAAAAGTGTGAAAAGTACAAGTTTTTTTTTGTGGAAACTGACACGTTTGGCTAGATCACCTAAAATGTCAGCCCATAGCACCTTGGTGAACTAGATGCCATGTCAGTGCTTCCCTTTGGTTGTGCCGGCTACATTGAACTGGACGGAAACACGAACTATTCACACTCAGTGCGGCGGTATCAACCCAGGCGGGTTAAACCTTACCACCTAGTAAAGTAAGAAGGGAAGGGACCTACAGACAAGAACAAGGTAGACATCGTGCATGTAGCGTAGCTAATGTAGCCAACCATGTCAGGTACCGTTAAAAACTACAATGTACTCAAAAATACGGTCATGTTTACAATTAGTCAAAATCAGGTGATCTCCAAACCCTAATTCCAATCGGCACCGTGCGCACTGCACGCGGAGCATTAAAAGCGGAAGCGACGCGACGTGGGAACGAGCACCTATCTTCACGAAGCACTTAGTCAGTCCTCGAGGAATCATCGACCCTGAGCGAGCACTGAGGTTCTTGTCAAGTCATCATAGGCATTTTGTGATCAGTGGAGGTCACGATGTTCCTTTAGCCAAGCTTTATTGGTTACTGTTTATTGAACCGTAGTAGGGCGGCTCAGGATTTGGTAATAAATTTGTTTTGTTATGTAATATATATAATATATGTCAGAGGAGCCAGAGCACATGCTCCGACCAGTCAATATCACCTGCGAGAAGGTAGGTGCCATACCGGATACTTCCCTTTGGATCGGTGGTTATACTTGACTAGCTGTGCCCGCGACTCCGCCCGCTCTCATATTTGACTTCTCTGCTAACCTCATAAGCCATTTAGCGTGATAGTAAGTAGCCTATAGTTGATGGGAAGAATCAAGCTATCCGTAGAATTGTTTTTATTAAAATCGGTTCAGTTGTTCTCGAGTTATAAGCGGACAGACAGACATCCAGACATACAGACAGACAGAAAGCAGACGTTGGATTTTATTAAAGGTATATATATAAGGAATAAGGAAGGAAAGGACTAGAGGTGAAACAGCCGAGGGCCAATCTTACGTCTAGTACGCTGGTGGTAGCAACCCAACCCTTACGTAAGAAAGATTGAAGCGGTGGTTGGCCGAGTGATTTGGGCATCGGCTTCTCATGCGAGAGGTCCGAGGTTCGATTCCGGTCGGCGAGTTAGTTTTTTCTGACGAAAAAATTTACGTGCATACCTATACCTGCGTTTCACCGTTCGGAACCGGTGTAAAACTGTAGGTCCCTTCCCTTGCCCCTTACTAGATGGTAAGCTCAAATTTTTGCCGACTGGGTTGATTGATACCATCTTATTGGATGTAAGATGGCCGCATAGCAGCCTCGGTTGTGCTCTCCTCTAGTCCAGTATAGCCAGTAATCCAGGGAAGTCTTCGGTATGGCACCTACCTTCTCGGAGGTGATATTGACTCGTCAGAGCATGTGCTTCGGCCCCTCTGAACCATACCGGATAAAAAAACCTAAGAAAGATGTGATTGCCTCTCGAGGTCTTTCGCTACTCTCAACGAAATTAAAAACATATTATATTTATTTCAGATTTATTTCAGTGGCTCTAGCTGCATCGAATACCCCTTTTCTCTGACTGCCATAACTTCCAACCTAACTGCTTAACCTCTATCATAAATAACGTGGTGCTTTATGGCTTATCATCATCGAAAAAAACTCGATTGGTTTGGTGAAAACTACGAGAAAATCGGTTGAACCGTTTGTCGAGTTATGAATGAACGAATACACCGACACGTAGGTTAGGTTAGGTGTCAAACCCTGCATTTGATCATCTGTAGAGAGTAGAGAAGATAGGTAAAATAGCTTATATGTATTTTCTTACGCCAATTTTCTCTTAATTACCTTAAAATGTTCAAACTGCACACTGATATCTTACCAAATGTTCACATCTAACGAGTAAAATCAATACAAACAACACAAGCCAACAATTACTTTTAAACAAAATTTAAACTCCATGCTCCCTTTCTAATTTGTCCTTGCCGACTGACTTGTTGGCAAAAATTCGAACCCCTACGAATAAACTATTGTTATTTGGTTCGGGCACGAGTTCTATTGGGGGAGTGCGGCCATTGTTCTTACATCGAGCCATGCGGGGGGTTGGATCAGCACGACCACCGAAAGCGAAGCGAAAACTACTGGGGTAGAAAATGACTTAGTCAGAAGTGAATTTGTTCGTACTTTTTATGAATATTTTATTTATTGTGGGCTAAAATACGACACGTTTTTTTGCAATACATTCATTTGATCAGATTTCAGTTCAATATAATCAAATAAAAATCTATAATCATTAAAATACTAGATTTAAAATTAAAGCTAATCTTACTTCATAAGATAAGCCCATAGTATTCTTAATAGCCATAATTTTGAATTAAAAGACCACACAGAAAATAACAGTATCTCGAATGCAACAAAAAAAATTGTGTGTATATGTACTGTATTCTTCTAATTTACTATTATAAACTATATTTGTTTATTGTATAATTTCATCTTTAGGCAGGTAACCTACGCTTGGACATGTCGAAAATTTCGCGAGTTCTAATTCAATGCGAAGAAGAATAATGACAAACAAACTTTGCAAATCAGAATGTTTGTCGTTAGTATATTTTATTAACTGTATTAATGACAATTATCACAATTTTTAATGCACACAAAACTATATGGACATTTTATTATATTTTGAATGACAATGGGTTAGCTGAATGTAGTTTTAGTTCACATATTTATTCGAGAGTTACTTGTAAAAATAGTTCGTTCGCTCAGTTAAAGAAAGCCATACAGAAGTTTGGAATGTGAATCGTATAAACAGAAAGACAATAATTATACTATACTAAGCGGAGATAATGAGTGTAAACAAGATGGGTCGAGGAATTCTATTTCCGTCTCTGTTTTGAAAAATGTATACCAAGATATAAATAAATGTGTTTAATTCCTCAGTTATCTGATGGAATTAATATATACAACCAATATACCATTTCTAATAGATTTTTTGAAGAATCGATACAAATTCTAACATGTATTTTATAATAACAGACTTGATATGTTTGGAGCTTGCATGTTAATCACCTACTTATGCAGCACCATTTACATGGTCAAATCGAATAAATAAGCAGTATACAATGTTGATTGCAATAAACAAACTTAGTTTTAAGATAAAGAATTAATTGATATCTCTTTGATTGGTTGGGTGGGACGCAACTTAAAAAATGCGAGTAGGTAAAATAAAGGTTTCCTTGCCCTAACCGTTCATGTCTTTTCCATGCGAATAATATGTCTCTAGTTTTACTTACAATCTTTATAATATCTGCCTAACCAGAAAAGCCGAAAATTAAAAGAAAAAATACGTCCCGACCAGGATCTTTAATTTGCTTTTAAAATAAATCACAAAACGTCGTACTGGCTTGGCCACCTTATTACCTCACAGGATGGCGTAGATGTAGTTCAATGTAGGAGATACGTAGAACGTTGTCGCACTAACTGTACCCCAATAAAAAGTTCAAGTTGCGAAAGAGCGTACAGGTGACAAGGTTCCACTAATGTATCTGTAACTTTCGAATCGTCCGTTCACAGTAGGTAGTCTATTTAGTTACCTACTGAGGTACCTAAATGGAACAAAGAGGTCTCCAGAGTCAAAGTCAGAGGCGGGTCCGTCAGTTGGCCGCTGCGAGTGTACTAATTATACGTCTGAGGAACAGAGTTTGAAAGTTTATAACTGCTTTTGTAATGTATTATATGTAATTGACTTCGTCCTTGCCGTAATCTACAAATGCACACAATTCACATTTCTTATACGAAGCACGACATGGGTCAACTTTATTAAAACTCTAATAGCTAATTAATTTATTGAATTGCTAATTAGAATGCCAATGGGCATTGTTATTACGGGGGTTTCGAATGCCGAACTGGCCTGGCCTGACAGGTGTTTATTTACGCACCTCTTGAAGGTCCCGTGACTGTATTTTTTTAATGGAAGAATCTGACACGGTTGACTACATCACCTACTAGATCCGTGATGTCAGCCCATAACACCTTGGTGAACTAGGTGCCATGTCAGTGCTTCCCTTCGGTCGTGCCGGCTACACTGAGTTGTAGGGAATGTCAACCCACAACATTAGCCGACTCGTGACACGCGTATTAATTTAATGAATAGACGTCAGTTCAGATGCGTGACAGAGAAAGACTTGTGATTTCGGCTATGCTACACACCATTTACCGACGAGTTTTTTTTTTACTTTTTTTAAGCAGTTTCCATAAAAAAAAAAACAAAAAAACGCGGTTGGCTACATCAACACAACATCCGTGATGTCCGCCCCGTAACACCGGGTGAACTAGATGCCATGTCAGTGCTTCCCTTCATTTCATGTTGATGCTTGTTCTATTCTGTTCAATTCTTTGGTCTGAGTTCATTCATTTGCTTCGGTTCTCTTGACTATTGAATATGTAACTTTCAGAGGTGTATTGTTGCATTCCAATGACCTGCGAGTACAGAAGGGTCGGTAGGCCAATTACTGCAGTTAGAGCGCGTTTTTTTTTTACTTTTTATGTTGTTTCTTTCTTGACAGTTGGGACGACGACATCAAGTACGTCGGCGTAAAGCAGTGGTGTAACCGTAGGTACCGCATGATCTGGAGGAAAATGTGAGAGGCGTATGCCCAGCAGTGGACGCATACACGTTGACTAACTTGTTGACTATGACTTACATAATATGAGTAAATATAATATTAACCTAACCTAAGAATTGGATATTATCTGTAAATAGGAGGTTTTTGAGTGAATAAATAAATAAATAATAAATAATACTGATTATACTGACTCTACATGGGATTTATCTTGACTTTACATACATTGATTGTATGTATATTTTTTCTGGCTGCTCGATCAAATGGGCTTCTTATTGTACAAGAACATTGGCATTTATACTCAAGTAACAGTATACGGCAAGTATATAGATGCAGGAAAGAAATATGACTTTGACTCTTTCTACAACACAGCGTAGAGAACACGCACCAATCAAATGTTTCTTCATTTTATGTCAAACGCATTCTTTTTCATTCATTCAATTATTGTCGGACAATGCACACAAAGTGCAACACCTACGCACTAACGACACCAATAAAACCTTTCTCTACGTTCGATTAACTTCAAACGCATTATATGTTTACCGTAAACGAATTGTGTGTTATCCGCCTATGCTCATTCATGATGTTAAAGCCATCGATCGACATGCAAAGATATGTAACTATTTATGGACTGTTTGAAGCTGACCATGCAGACGTATTTTATTTTTATGGAACCTGACATCACGTGCTACATGCGTGGTGTCAGCACATTACCTATCAGGCTAGGTGCCATGTCAGCGCTTCTCTTTGGTCGTGCGTGTCGGCTACACTTAACTCATCGTGAATCGGATTATTTTTCATAGCTGTTTCAACCGAAAAACATTCAGTGTTGTGTTGTGGCAATCTGGACGAGATTAACCCAACCGACCAGCCAGTAAGATAAGAGAAGGAAAATACAGGAGTCAACTGAAAGTTCTATTCCGGGAAAAATCCGCTTTCTGATAAAATGCTACTGATTTGCAACAAAATCAATCCTCGGTTTCTCTATAGTGCTCTGCACAAATGCGTCTCATACAATCCCTAAAAATATGCTGTTGTATGTTAAAAAACTAAGATCTTGGTCAAAAACCATACGACTACGCATACACGTCAAACTCTGACCATTGCGTTTCCGTAACTTTAAATACATCTACGAAGCAATACAAGCCCAAGCAAACCCACGCGCGGCGACGCACTTGTGAAACACAAATAAATAGAACGAATCTATTTAGCGACTAGCGCAGTCTGTGCGTATGTCACTGTAGGCAGCAGTACGTCACTTCCTTTGTATGTGGGCCATGATCCGATTAGAATCGCCCACGACAATATGGACGATGCGACGAACTAGCCAACCAACCAGTAGCTAAAGTGACTCCACGACAGTTCTCTCCACTGTGGACTCTACTATCACTGTACATATTTCACTGAGAAACTCTCTCGTAGAACTGGAAATGTATGCTCGTTTACTGTGTGTCAGTTTATTCACTGACGTCCAGGTAGGGTTGAATTTTGCTATTGCGAAACCTGATTTAATCGAACTACCTACCTGCATACTTCTGCTGTAAGTAGGGCTGGGTACAAGTTTTAGTCTGAAGTGAAAATTGTCTTACTTTCTCCGTAGCTTATCGTGTGATAAAAATATCAAGGGTCAGATACATGTTTACAAAATAACGATTATTTCGTATTATTTAAATCGTAGACAGAAATTTAAGCTAATGACAAAAAAATAGAACACATTTTTTAGATTAAGTAAAATATTTTCAAAAAGATTGCGTAAAAGAATATATGGGCTAGGTAGAATAATAATAAGCTATTCGTATAAATTTAACTAAATATCTTATGTGAACGGGTAAATAATAATTTCATGTTTTTATCTGTCAAGTATTATCATTATCACAATGGATGAACGATAAGTTCCCCTACTCTACCCTGCCTCCACCGCCGAGACGCCGAGACATCCGAGCGAGTGAGCGAGACCCCCAGCCCCGCATCCCGTCGCCCGCGCGCCGGTTCGCCCCGTTCACTTCGCTCAACCGCTCAACTCACTTCCTTCCTACGAATTTTTCAGTCACTCCGCGTCGTACCGCGTAGCGCGTCGGTCGTGCGTCGTGCGCTCCTCGCTCGAACCGTTAACGTTCTCATTTCAAACTTTGTTTTTGTTTTTATAAAGACAAAAACTATTTAATAACAGTGTTGTGTTGTTACTGTGCTTCGCTTCAACTTCCGTGACAGTTGACTGTGTTCACCTGAGGATGCAAGCGTGCAAATTGTGCCAATGAACATGCGCGAAGTGTAACAAGTGTAATCTACTGCGAACGCTTTTTGTGCGTGGTTGCAAACCTTCTTTGGACATGGATTGATGCGTTTATAAACACGTTTGTGGAGACGCAGAAGATGTGCATGTCCTTGTACGTTGCTTCTTAATTATTCGGATCGGATGGTGATTTACATGCGAGATGAACTCTAAAAAGATGGAAGCGTTCCGCGACGACGACTCGGTGGACGAGAAGCTGAGTCTGAGTTTCTTAGGTGAGTTCGAATATCTCGTGATATGGGGAGAACTGTTTTACCAAGGACCAATAAATATAGTAATATCTTGGTTGCGTCCTTTTATGGATACTACACTACGATACTACGCTAGTTTGCGATTGCAAACGCTTCTAATGTGTTAATTTCAACCAATTATATTATACTGCAGTTAAATTTCGTAATACCTATTGGTTATTTCAGTATAAATAAACATCAAGATATTCTAAAATTTAGTTTCAAAGAAACTGCCCAATTCAGCTGATGGAACTTTCAAATGGCTTGAAAATGATCATAAAAAAGAACACTCATATAAAGCACATGGCTCCATTGACAAAAGAGTTATTGCAACTACAGGATGCATGTCTAGACTAGAGGTCTCTTGACGGTTCACCTGCGTGAGTCAGTGTACTAGGTACTGCGCAGGCGCCAGTGTTGCGGCATCGCATGTTTTCGCAGTTGTGACTCAAGCAAGAGAACACTTTCAGCGCCTACACTCCTTTCGTTGCAACGAATACTTTTATCGCCGGGGACACGGTCAAACTTGCTTGATCAAACTAGGTGCATGTTTGACGAAATTTGATTTTTTTAAGCATGTTTGAACGTGTCCGGCTCTGTTTGTCAGACATCGCTCATTTCACCATGTGCAGCTCAACGTGCAAGATGGCAGATGGCGCTACTTTTGCTTGTGCGACACAATTAAGTGATGAAAAATATAGAAGATGCCGCATCATACATACATTCTAAGAAAATCATTGTAATCTTCTCGCTCTGTCATTAAAGTAAGTTTTCGTGTGTATTTTTATGTCTTTCTTGTACCATTTTTCGCACCAACGTTCTCTCTTTTTATGGTCAAGTAAGACACAAGGCCAAAGGCAGATCCACAATCGCACTCTCTTTATTTGAATCCATTTCGAAAGCACTCCAGAGTCCAGACTCCAGACGGAGGAGCCGCAGTGCAAAGTGACTGCGTGTTTGTCAAACTTGAAAAATTGCGCTTCAAACATGCTTGAACCGTTCCATCAACACGTAGATGTTTGATCAAACAAGTTTAACACCTATGACTACGCAAGGACAACGATGTGCCTACGCTTCTGAGTTTGAGTTCTTCACATCAAGGTTTCTAGTAAATCTAAAAAAAAACTACAAACGGAAGATGTTTAATAATATAAAAACCAAAATATATAGTAAGGTTCACAAGCTCTCGAATTTAGATTTACGTGTCCAAAATCATGGTCACAGCAAAATCATACAAATTTCCAAATGAAATCGACTGGTATTGAGGGTATTGATTTACCACGACAACTTTATTTAATGAAGCACTAACTACCTACCCACCATAGTAGATAAATAGTTATATGGGTGGGGTGGTAGTTTCAACGAGTGCTCGTTGGGTGGCATGTATGTATGGATGTAATACTGCCATAGTAATAGACATAACTTTTCAGTAAATTGCAAAATACTTAGGTACCTACCTAAAAAGAAAAGGAAGGAAACACTAACTAAACCCACGCAGAAAGTACATGAACGTCAATAAATATGAGATTGTAAGCAAAGGAAATGCAAAATTATGAACAGCCAACTGATGAAGAGGAAATGAGCGTAGAACGAGGAATTAATAAAAGACGGAAGGAATAAAACGATGGATGTCATTAAAATTAAAAGACCAAAATGCATAATACACTACGAACTGTGGTAGTGATGGTGGTGGAATGTAGCTATTCGAGGTAGACACATTACATAAAGTTGGCGAACTGTCTGTCTTCCTTCTGTCCATATACCTTGAATTTTCGGAGGAAAGAGAAAGTTTTCTCTATTCTCAAATTAGGTTTTTTTGCTCTGTGGCCCATTTTTCTTGGCACGAAAGTTCTTTCAATTTGAAAAAGATAATATGGTTCGTTCCACTTTATTCTTTGTTTCATTTACACAACGCAAACACGATAGATTTCCTTTGTGTTGTTATATAGAGTTAGTTTTTACATCGCCTCTTCAATCACATTGCCATAACTCCATAACCCTCTACACTGGCATTCGCACGCTTATTAATTTTGTATGTCCGATACAAGTTTGTTTACTCGCCTCCTACCTAGCCAACGCGTTTTATTCGCTGTATAATTGATTACTTATCTAAACCAGAGGGTGATCGTAATCGGTAACTCATCTATCGAAATCAGTAAATATGTTCGTTTTAGATTGCGTCACTCGGAACTGGAATTCTTCAATAATGTCGTAATGGTCTTCTACTGGAACTGTGTCCTTATTTATAATTTTAAATATAACGCTCGATTTAATTATACCTACATGTACATAATAAATTTTCTTACAACATTTAACAGCCAGTACACGAACCGGTTTAACGATCAAAAAGGCAAACCTCTCAGAGTTCAATGAATTCGGTACCATAATTGATTCTAACAATCCAATGTCAAAGTCAATATCCAGCGTCATCTGTCCGCATAGGACCAATGATCTTTACATTGTACATCTAAGTTTACTTTGTAGGAGTGCGTGAGCGACCCTCTCGTAATGCCATGACTTAAAATGTAATCTACGATCGTAAAGCGGACATTGCTTTCATAGAAAATTACTAACCGCACGGCACTTCTTCGGTACTAAGACGGCAATAAAAATAGTAATGATCACTGCTGCGTACGTCCGACTTCGTGTAAATATCGAGGAAATTCCAATGAAGCCGTACTTATTGGCGTTATAAAAATCCAATGAACTCTTACTGAAACTGTCACATTTTTTTCAGGATTAGAGCCCATTAGAAATAGAGAAAGTAGGTATCGAGCTAGTGTTGATTCAATTATAGAATGTGTTTGCTCAGTAGGTAATGAAAATTTGGAATAAATATTTTAAAGCTTTGTAATGCGATAATCCTAAAAAGCATCTACAGATTAGTTATCTATCAATAAAGATTTATGATAAGAAGATATATGTAAGTATACGTACGATCTACAGTACGATGGAACGGAAACTTGAGCAGTCGGGAATCAATCAGTAATTAAGTAATGCCAATATTTGCCAGATCTAAGGAAACATCAATGAGTAAACGAGTCAGGCTGCCTTCAATGGCAGGACAAGGAAGGACAACCAGACAAGGAAGGAGTCCAAATCTAAAAACTATTTTTATTCCTCTTTATCGGTTATATCGCTTAGTGGTTCGTTCGTTGCCCTACTTTAGAGATAGCACCTGTGCTTTCGAAGAACAATGTTTGAGTTGACGCAGCAAATTAGTGAGGGCACTTCACAATGTTTCTTGTACACTATTTATTACTTAACACTTGGCGCTGGACGTGACCGAGTGGTTATGTCGTTGTAATCAAACAAAGAACCGATAACTCATGTTGGCCTTGCTTTTTTTCTTGCTTAATTACTTCCTAAAATAATGGTTAAATTTAGACGACATTCTCGGAGTTTTTAAACTTATGATTTCCATGTCATGCCATACATTATCCTTTCAACTTGTTAACCATCCTAAACATAATATGGGCATACCTTTTATGTATGATTATTTGTCTCCATTTGTATCAGATACTCACATATTTTTGGTTCCTGCTCGTCACTTCAGGTCAAAAGTTCATTCGGCCCTCATACCACATAAATTATGTTTAAAGCGTTTAGAAACTTTCTCGATTCCCACCAAATTATAAAACTAATCCCATCGTAATCCCCTTGCTTTACTCCATAAAATAGATTTCAATTCCCGATTTCATCGAGTGCTTGATTGAAACAAAACCGCTCCGAGCCCGTAGGAGGTGCGTTCGATTATGTCCACATGGGGCATCAAACTATAAACGAGCAGGTAGGATAGGACGCGGTCCGAGATACCTGCTAATGGGTAAAAAAATAGTTTAATGGTTCCCTCCGTGGGAGCATCTGTTGTTCAGTCAGTGTTGGGTTACGCTTTTAGTTGGACGCTAATTGAAATAGGACTCGAGTCGAGAACTCTGTTTTATAGCCTGTTGGAAATCATCGGAGGCTACACATTAGATGGGAATTATTAGATAAAATATACTGTTTAATGCTTTGAATTTTGAATTTTAGGTGTTCGCCGTCTACGCCATAAACATAATAAGACATAATCATTTAGATGATTTATGTAGGAGAACTGTTTCGTAATTTGATATGAATTATTAACAGAATATTGCTTACTTTATAATTAGAACGCAGACGCAGATTACGCTCCTACCTACTTATTTTTATGCACTATCTGTTTGTTCTTTCATTCTCTCGAACTACAAAAATCAAACGGAATAAATAAATCAGACCCTTCTAATGGAAGTTGGCAGTAACATTTCATTAACATTCACCTTCTAAAATGCCTTATCTTTCTTCCCCTCGCTGTCAAAAAGGAAGGCGCTAACTGTACGTTATCTAACCTAATCCCATTGTTATAAAAACTGAACGTCATATTTTTTTAAGTACATAATACATAGTAGTCGTCGGCGTGAAGTTGGTTTTCTACGTACTGCTGCTTTTGTGCTCCCGACCTTATTAAACTTTTGTGTGAGAAAACATAATATAAGATCTCCCTCACGTAGCATCATTAATTTTATTCGTCTCGCCATTGTGGACCTCAAAATTAGAAGGATGTCTTCAAATTTATTGGTAGGAATGTTTGTTATTATCTTTTGTAGACGTTTTTCGTCGTTATCGAATCGAAATTATTTCATAAATCATCTTTCGGTTATTCGATCAAATGCATCAACAAATTAATTTAACAATTGACATTTACTCCTTCACTTACTGGATCGTTGTTTATGAACTGTCAATGAGATGTTTTTACGAGGCTTTAAAGGAGTTCTCGGCTCTGTGCGCGAAAGCTCGCTCAAAGGCGCATTCGTGCGCTTATTACATAAACCAGGAATGCTCTTAAATAACATAAATTTAAAACTCACGAAATAACTGAACGTTATTTAATTCAAGAGATTGATCAGTGACCTGGTTTACGCTTTGTCCAATTTATAGTTCTTTATATTGCGTCGACTCGTTTTCTGAATGAGTTCGTTTTGGGGACAAAGATTAATTTTGAGCGATTCATTTTGCAGTTGCCTTATTTTAAGTCTCTGGTCGTGCGGGGAAATGTCACGGCTTGAGGTAATCGTTTTTACTGTTGGTGTATTTTAAATCGTGATTTGATACAAGTCATATGTTCACGGTTCCGCACTGGGTGATGGCAGCTTGTCTATGGACATCAATATTTTACAGTCAGCTCTAAAAATACATATGCTTTGCCACACTCGGCTTGCTCTTAATCTAACTGTTTAATTCTAGTTCAATGAAACTGAGTCCAGGTAATAACCTTACTTTGTGGCAATAGATGTATTCTTTAGATTTTAGATTAATCATTATAATTTATTTTTTATTATTTTGTGGATATGTTTGATTAAATCTGTTGTGTTAACATAAAAAAAAAATTTATAATTGTTTCTAACGAGGTTTCTCGTGTGCATAATAACAAAATTGCCAGTTGTTTGCAGTAAATATATCCCTTTATGAAAATTAATAATATTGTTTAATAAACGCTCATAAAGTACGCAAATAAGAAGAAACTTTACAAGCTTGATTACACCAATTCAATTACATCTTACAAGGCCACTATGAAAACATGACATAGACCAATTAAAGTGAGCAGCTTTCTCAAAGCTCAACAACATCGGTGGTGGAATTACTTCAGCTCATCGACACACTAGCTAGTGCTCGAATCGAGCGCTCCGAGTAGGTACCGCCCATTTGTCTTTCTACTCCACAAGAATACCTAGCGAGTTTAAATTTACGATCAGGCAGGACAATTAACGCGCAATTACGTTACGGTGCAGGTACCTCGCGTTTTAAGAGGCAATTAATATCGAATCTCAATTTATTCTCCTTGCTCACTATATCAACATCCAATTATTAAGTTTCATAAAACTATTTACAGTTAATGGTTAATCCCAGCAGGACAGAGCTCGTCCTGCTTCTAACCATTAGCTTCTAGACATGAGGCTGCGGGAAGCCGAGAGCTAGATACATAGAAACCCTCAACCACTTCTGATAATGCAACGGTTGGAGAAGCCCTTCTCCGATATTCTCATTTCTTATTACGAGATTAATCAATTATAGAGTTTTTTATTTTTTTTATTTAATCCGGTATGTGTGGCTGAGTCAGAGGGGCCAAAGCACATGCTCCGACCAGCCAATATCACCTCCAAGAAGGTAGGTGCCATACCGGAGATTTCCCTGGATTGCTGGTTATACTGGACTAGAGGATAACACCACCGAGGCTGCTATATGGCCATCTTACATCCAGTACGGTGGTACCAATCCAGTCGGCTACAATTTGAGCCTAGGGGCAAGGGAAATTTTACACCGGTTCCGAACGGTGAAGCAGCAGGTGTAGGTATGCACATAATTATTTTCGTCAGAAAAAACTCATTGGTAACACGCCGACTGGATTCGAACCTCGGACCTCTCGCATGAGAAGCCGATGCCCAAACCACTCGGCCACCCGCCGCTTGTAATATTACAAAATGCGGCATGGTTGGCTACCTCATCTGCTTACCCGTGACCATTGTGGCCAGTGGTGCTTTGCTTTAGTCGTACCACAGAATGGTCGTACTCTGAAACATGATTATCCAGCTCTTTTTTCCACTTCCCATCTATATCGTACTTGCATGTGTATAGTAGCGTTAATATCGATAAGATTTTAGCCCCGTAAGATGATATGGTCTTGTCTATTCTAAGAATATACACCTGTTCAAGTTATGTACGGAGATGCCAGCGAAAGCTTGTAGGAACAATACTTGTTGCACAGTGTTGAGCGAACCTCAGTACGAACAATCGTGCTTATAGAATGAACACCTGCATGTACAAGAAACATAGAAAGGTCTTTATCATGGTTTATACATATTATGTATAACGACTTTTAACAGTTTCACTTTATCTACATTAGAAGTCTAAACAACCAGAATACTGGATATACGAGCGTTATTAAGCTCCGCCTCGACTTTTCGTATTATAGTTAGGTCTGCAGCATACACTGCCATAAGTCTAGTTATCTGAAAAAAACTTTATCTATTTCAAGAGAACCAAAATTAGCTATAATTTATCCTTCTTTGATGTTTCTTTCAGAAAACCAATCAATACTTACCATATGGAGGGTATATGATGAAAATCGTTTAAAAATAAGCATTAACACACATTACGAACATCCACTAAAGTTGTACAAAGGATTCATGAAGATCAAAGAAGCAAATTTTCCCTAAACATATCCAGTTCACTTACTCGTGTTTATTGGTCCGAATTACTCTTTATGGGAGTGTTTACGCCAACGTACTTGGATAATGTGGCCTACCTATAGCGGCCTATTTACGACCCTGAACGCAGGGTCGATACGCAGACGTACCATAATTATTATGGTATTCATACTATTTTTTCATTCTGTAAAGCTTCTCTTGAGCCCTTACTTTACAATAGAGCGCCTTGATATAAACAGAAAAAAAAACCGTTTAAGAACGCTTGCCTTCGATCGGCGCGCCCGTTGTTAATAAATTATAGTTAGTAATGAAATAATGTCATTTTTACAGTACCATTATGGTATACATACATAGAGGATGAAAATGTGGTATCAATACCATAATTCTCTGGCAATGCTACTCCCGATATAGTCCCTGCTTACAGGGACGTAAAATAGTCTACTTATGACTAGAGAGCGTTTTAACTGAATCTTCCCTTCGCCGTTATGTTGGATAACACTGTTAGTGTCACTGTCAGTGCTTAAATTCGTGTTGCCAGATTGTGAAGATTATATTACCTAATAATGTAATCGGTATTTACCGTATAATAAATACGGTACATACCGATAATTACGGGTAAATCTGTACACATAGCAACCCTCAACGCTGTTTTGACAGATAGACAGTGGAGCCAACTTAACGGCGAAGGGAAGATTTAGTTGAAACGCTCTCTACTATTATACGCATCAACTATGAGTAATTGTATGGTACGTTACGTTACTCGTTTATTTATTATGTACGATGTAGCTATACAATAATGAGAAAATAAAGTTATTACAAAATTTGAAAATTGTTTTACTGGAACTGAAAGATGTTTTTACTACAAGTTTACATTATAAATTATTAAAAATGTTCCACATAGGTAAGTACATTTTGAGCTTAGATTATGTTAATAATTTTGTTTTATCTCAAAAAATAAAAAGGTAGAACAAAGTCCAATTTCGGATAAAAAATACACCCTTCTTTTACAATATTTTGAAAACATTTCTATCGTTTATCCTATAGTTACCTCGACTATTAAAACTGCCCGCAGAAGTAAATGAACACTTAGCTAGGCCCAGAACAGCTCTTTGTGAGCAGTAAAACTTTGGACTAACTCTACAAGCAGTATGTTATTAAGTATTTGCACAAAGAGCATGAAGTATTTAATTGTTAACATTCCTGTCAACTTGTGAATAGAGCTGTAATGGAAAATAATATTTATGTCCCTTTACTTCGTTAAATATGACAGCTAAACGGTCAGTGTTCAAACACCCTTAGCTCATTCTCGTGAAGATTAACGGTAAGCAATGCAAATCTTCATCTAGACATAAATGCACGACTTTTGTTGCATGATGTTTTATTGAAATAAAAAAAATTCACTTTCGCCATTTATAAAAAATTACAATAAAAAATTTCTAATACAAATTAATAATTTGTAAAACAAACGTTCTTAAATTCTACAGTTGCCTCATTTCAGAGGTGGTAACCGTGTCGATATTGAGCACGAAATACGACACGCACAAAGCGTGTTGGACTCGAGCGCGGTGGACCGCGCTCTAGGCGACCGTGCTACCGGACTTTGTCAGGCTAGCACGAGCACGGGCCGACACGGAAAGGTCCGGTTTGTGTCCGGCGACAGAGGGACGTATTTATGCAAGCAGGTAGACAAATAAAATTCAATTGACGAAATAAATGAAAACAGGATTATTTTATGCATTCTCTTATCCACACAGTGCACAAATAGAAAATTTCGCTCACGTATTATTCATTCTTTATTTATGGTCGTTATGTATGATCCAACACAAATAATTACAGCCTGACAAAAAAGCATAGCATAATTTAGTGGCATAATAACATCCTAGCGGACCCCGCCG
Source organism: Nematopogon swammerdamellus (assembly GCA_946902875.1). Lineage (NCBI taxonomy): Eukaryota > Metazoa > Arthropoda > Insecta > Lepidoptera > Adelidae > Nematopogon > Nematopogon swammerdamellus. Next base: position 14,655,506 of record OX336345.1, read on the forward strand.
TGCCGAGCCGTGCTAGCAACAAACATGAAACACGGTGCAGGTCCGGAAACACTGCCAGCACGGAGCGGGTCCGGTTTGGTGGGGGAGCACGCACCGCGACCGGTAGCTTGACTTTGCGTGTTCGTGCTGAAGGCCGTGTTCTGGGCTAGGTCCGGTACCACCTCTGCCTCATTTTGAGTTACGGTCGTTTGGGGAAATGTCATAGCTTGATTTACCTACTAGTTTTTAATGTACAAAAAATATTTTATTCAAAGCAAAAGTTATTCAATTCCGTATTTTTAAATTTTATTTCAAGGATCAAAGATAAACATAAACAAGGTTTAAAGATAAACATAGCAATTGGTTACGAGTTTATCGCTTTTGCCGTGGAGACTCTTGAGGTGTGGAGCCCGGACGCCAAAGAACTGGTGAAGCAGTTGGGGAAACTGATTATTGAGGCGTTCGGGGACCGCGGTGGTGTCAGAGCGTTCCTCACCCAAAACATAAGCTTGGCCATTCCGCGGGGAACTCTACTTCGGTCCTTGGGACTGCGGTCACAGTCCCTATGGAAGAGCTTTTTATTTTAATTTAGTTATTAGTTTGCTTATGATCTGTTGGTTTTTTTTTTATTTATGTTTTTAACAATATTATTGTAATTATGTTTTAATAAAGAATTGGTCACAACACAACACAAATAATAAACAAGAAGAAGATATCAAGTAAGTAAGACACTGATACGGAAAACCTTATAATTACATTTTTATACTTTCAATACTATATTACAATAATTACATTTACGAAATGTAAAATGTTAAAATATGTCGAATAAACTGCTTTACTTTACATTGTATTTAGTTTTACATTGAAGTTCGTGTCTCGCTCGACCCGAGCAACAACAATTTCCGCAAATTCAAAATTTCCGCAGTTTCAACAAACTCAAGCAAACAAACAAAATTTAAACTGTCCTTGGGAAAAGGGAACGTGTTACTTTAGTTGCGTTCTTTAGTCGATACATTTTATAACTACTTTGTAATGTTCCTTTTTATCAATAAATTATTTTAATTTTAATTTGAAAAAGTACTTATGAGATTTAAATAAACATTTTATAATTATGACGAACATGAACATATTTCCAACTTAGACTAGGTAGATATACCTAACCCCAAAATACGCTTTTTTTTTATTTTAATAATATGAACATTTTTATGTGCTTAAAACTTCGGATGATGATGAGTTTCCTATATAATTATTACAATCCAACAATACATTATCGACATCATTACCAGGATAGGCAAGACCTATCCTTCGCGCCTGCGTGATATCAAGATCTAATGATCCTATACAAAGTTGTCGCCTGCAACAAGTCGATTGCCTCTCAGTCTCAAGCCCTGTGTACATTTTATATCGCCTCCGCCGCGCCGCCGCTGCCTAACAAACGGCAGGTCTAGTTCCGCTACTCCGTGGAAGCCTACAACTAAATGGAAGCGACGCGAAGGCGAGCGAGGCCCTTGCCGACCTCCTTACAAGCTTTCAACCGTGGATGCATCTACTGTCCGGACCGACTTACGGGAGATCGCACTGTCGCCTTTCATTCAGTATTACAACACTTATACATTTAGAACTAATGCCAAAATACATGTAAGTAAACATTCGTATATTCGTCCAAACTGTACTTTAACATTATATAAAATCACTGCAGCGAAACTGAATGAAAGCATTCAACGTTTGCTCACTTTCGTTTGATTCCACCACTCGTGCACTTCTTGATATCCACGCAAGTATTGCGCTTTTATAGCCAGACTCTTTTCTACTGTGTGACCACAGTGATGCTCACAGGCGTAAGATGGCCGCATAGGAGCCTCGCCTGTGTTCTCCTCTAGTCCAGTGTAGCCAGCAATCTTAAGGCAAGTCTCCGGTATGGCACATAGATATTGAACACGCGTATGTATTGAAAGCATGAAGCGGTTTCTTTCAACCATTCATAGTGCCTTGAATAGCATATTCCCTCGGTAATATCTATATTTTCTCTAACGTCTATCACAGCAGCGGCTCAGCTGAAGTCGGGCGCAGCGTAGCCAATGCTATTTGTATCAATGTACTCAACTTATTTCCAATTCATAGATGAATGTTCCGATAGGAGCCCGTAATAAATTGACTGGGGTCTCTCGCAGACGTCTCGGTCGCCTCGCCGCCGCCGCCGCGCCGCCGTGGCGGTACCGTTAGTGGAAGATGCGAAAACTTTCTGAAAATGCATCATTGAGCCACGACTGCGTTTCTTTATTCATCATCCATAGACAGTACACTGGACTCGGATTCGACATAGTTTAACATTTAACATTTAGCATTTTGCCAGTTCGATTATCACAGCGAAGAAGAACTGGCAAGAAACTTTGTTGGATACTTTTTTTTTACGTCCACTTAGTCTACATTTACAAAAATGTTTGCCACTGCCTACATAGTACGAGTCATCACTATTTCTATAAATACAACATTTTTTCTATAAGCTTAATTAGCCAGGCTCTTCACATGAAGCTAAACTAACAGTAGTACAGAGTCAGCGTAGCCGTCATTTCTTTCAAGAAATCCAAAAAAATCAAAACATCCTGTGTTGTTGTTACGCGTATGCGTTATATGGATGTGCAGTGTCGTCTTGGCATTTAGATATGAATACGTCCCATTTAGAATTCTAGAAATAAACGGCCAACTTACCTAAGAAGGAAATCAAACGTCGCTCTACACTTCCTTAACTACTCACCTTATATTATTTCTTTGTAATATGAGTAAGGAATAGCTGGCTTATCTATAATACTGATTCTAAGGTCAGTAATTTTATTCATGTAATTCCAAGTTAAGCTTTTTAATAAATTAATAATTCTAATTGAGTCATTAACCTCGAATTAACCTTCACCAGGTGTCTCTCGATCATTAATTTCCCTCTAATTAGCAACAGACACAACTATTATGATAAATTTGTCAACAGTTGTCTTTCCTTAAATGTTAACTATGTGTATATTATAATTTATTGTTTTAACTTTGATTTTATTAATATCAACGAGTTTAATGGAATCTAGGTTCAGTTTAACTGAAAAAGTATACAAGGTTCTTTTCAATGTGGTTCTAGTAAACAAATCAGTATTCATAAAGGTGTTGTTTAGGTCACAGGTTCAACCGAATCAGAGTCAAATCGTTAAACTGTAGATATACCTTCTAGAATGTTTAGAAGCTACAATAGGTTCGATATTGATAGCTCAGTCGAACTCATGCATGGACAGATGCTCGCGTATCTACAAATAGATTCCATTACTTTCATAATACGTTTCTTATCTTCATAGTTGTAGTATGACGTTCCGGCCCTTGTACGAACACTTTGAAGTTTTATTTCACTTCCGTAGCGTGGTCGGTTACGCAACCCATTTAAATTGTATTGAGCAACGCTCTATCAGTATCACTCATCTGAATACTTATTGTTTGGATGCCGAACACATCGGAGAAACGTGTGGTGCGTATTAGATTAGAGTGTGTATTTATTAGAGGAACAAAGTTCCTTTAAATACTCAACTTAATAACGATAAATATGATCAATAACATCGAGCAAAGAATATTTAATTTGATCATGCATGACCAAAGTACACCATATTGAAGCATATCCCGGAGACCTGTCAGACGTGCAGAACGTGAAACTGTTGACAGGAAAACCTACTCCTCTGATTCTGCTTCATTCTTGCTTGGTGTACATTATAGCTCTCTCAAAAGTACGCATAAATTATTGTTAGTTGTATTGTTAGTGCTTCCATTCTAAATATTTAGTTTGTATGGCTTCTTATCGTTACTTCTGTGTTTGTAATCAGTTATCGGAAGCTGAGATGTGATTAATTCTGGTTAAAGTTACATGCATACTGTCTGCTGACTGTAACAGGCAGGGGCAAGGGGGAGTACAAGAACCAGCAGCATCGTAATGAATAACACGCAGCGAGATTTCTCCCGGCCCGCCGCTATCGTCTTTATGCCCACTCTCCGACTGATCACACTCGACTCGCCGGACGGCAAACTTTCATTCCTACCCGCAGGTCGTGGACCGGCGCCCGCGCAGCCTCCGATCCGCAGTTTATAGCTAAATTAATACATATAATGACGACGCACGAGACCATTATCCGGCCTCCATCTAAGTGTAACAACTTTATTCCCACGAGCGAGCCGCGATTTAGCAACCGGCCCACTCGGTGCACGCGACCGCGAGGAGTTAGGACGGATATTTAGATAAGTAAGAGACATTTAGCAACACCTCGGTTCGACAAAACGATGTTTGGACTAAATATTTGCGGATCAAGAATTTGTGGAAATACTTGTTTATCTGTTATTGAGAATTCGCAAAATATTCACAAAAGATATTTTCATAATCTTATTTAGCTTCTTTTCTTATATTTGAACTGAGTTCTGTAGACACACAAATAAGAAGAAATATGTTAAATTCTTTCAAAAATCTACATTTATTTAGGCTCACTACGAACGATTTCATTTCACTGGACTGAAATAAGTATTTTTCAACGTAAGTGGATAAATACAGAGTAAAGTGACCAATAACAGAGCACGGTCCCCATACCTATGCTATGCATCCATCGAAGTAGATGCTCTACTATCATCGTGATCATGTCAACACTTGCAGCAGACCCGCTCCGCCTCGCCTCGCGCCGCAGTTGCATCCTCAACATTATAATTACCTCGAAGAGTATGTTCTAATCTCGGTAACCATCGGTTTGCAGCCCTCGTAATGAGACGCCGGAGATAGAAAAGGCATCAGGAACATCCTGGGAAATTAATAGATACAGTTATGTATGAGTAAGCGTGACAGAATTAAAGGAAACTATCAACTCTATGGCGCGTAGACTTCCTAACTCCACTGGGGCAGTGACCTTCCTGCTTATAATCGCGCAAAATTACAGATACAGCTACAAATTGTTGTACATGTAGCCATAAAGTGTCCATAAAAATGGTTAGATGTGCGTACATTGATAAAGGCGTTGACATGCCACGCCTCGTAAATTTTAGTCGTAAAAATTCGTTAGATGTAATAATTTTCCTAGTCGTATGAGCGTTCGAGCGGTACGAGTGTGTTTTGTATTATGGCGTATGACCGATAAGGCCTCGGTGTAATGGGGTTTAGGGCTACGAGTTTTCCGGAAGATAATGTCAGCTTCGGTAGCTCAGTGGTGCGGTCGGTCGAATGTATGTCGGATCATAAGCACACCTGGGCGCAGTCAGTGGATGGAAGGGTGACCGCTCGACCGTTGGAGGCTCACCGTGGTTCGGATTCCACGTAAAACTGTAGGTCCCTTCCCTTCTCACCTTACTAAGTGGTAGGGTTTAACCGGCCCGGGTTGGTACCACCGCACTGAATGAAAGGTCGGTTGAAACGGTTATGTAAATAGTTCGTGTTTCCCGTCGTTCAGTCAAGCCGGCACGACCGAAGGGAAGCACTGACACCTAGTTCACCCGGTGTTATGGGCTGACATCGCGGATGTTGTAAGTGATGTAGCCAACCGTGTCAGTTTCCATAAAAAAAACTTGTACTTTTGCTGAGCGCAAAAGCGCAAAAGTCCCGCAACTATTTCTTCAGTTGTTCAAGCCCCCTTTTGAAATGATGCAACAAGAACATGCAGAGCTCATAGTAATGTGTAAGCTAAATTCTTCTTGGTAATAAATAACTAATGACTTACATTCTTCACATTAAAACTTAATGACTAAAATATAGTCCTATCTTAAATCATAGATTGCTTAAGGGCTAAGCCCTTCACTAATATCATATCGAGCAAAGATCTGTTGCCAAACTGTAATCAATCTTTCTTGTGTGTAGTGTCCGTTAGTTATTGCTGTATGTAATCAATGCTATGTCTTACTGGTACGATAGACGTGCATACCATTACTGCTACTAACCAAAATATATTAAACAACATAGAATGCCTACGGCTATGCAATTTGCTGTGAATGTAGCAGCATCTATTAAAATAGTAAATATATGGTTCTACTTAGAAGTAAGGTATGCATAAATATTTATGTTATTTATTTTAATTTTTTTGGGCTTAAGGGATAGAGAATGTTCAACGAAGTGCAATATAAATACTACATCGTGTTCACTGGGACTCGCCAACAGTGTATGTATACAAAAAAGCCGCTAAGTACTAAGTTCACTGTTGGTTACTCTAAATAAATAAATAAATAAATAAATAAATAAATAAATAAGTAAATTACGGAAACCTAAAAAAATTGTCTGTCACATTGGATGAAATAAAAATTACGTCTGTACAACGCGCACTGGTCAGGGAATACATCCATACACGCTGGACTTACCACGGATTCGTACCAATCAGTTCTGTCTGCAGATATTTCATCCACAGAACTGGTAAAATCTGCAAAGCTCTCCATGCACACATATTTCCCCCAAGTAGAGTATCGGGTGAACAAATTACGGAAACCTAAAAAAATTGTCTGTCACATTGGATGAAATAAAAATTACGTCTGTACAACGCGCACTGGTCAGGGAATACATCCATACACGCTGGACTTACCACGGATTCGTACCAATCAGTTCTGTCTGCAGATATTTCATCCACAGAACTGGTAAAATCTGCAAAGCTCCATGCACACATATTTCCCCCAAGTAGAGTATCGGGTGAACATAGGCACACCTGTCAGGCCGGCATGGTATTCGCAACCTACGTATATGACCGAATGTCCATGGGCGTCGTTAGACACGTTCTGGATGGCTCCATGGCGATCTTTCAATAAAAAAAAATTAAAAAAAATTAAGGAAAATACTAAAACTAAAGCACGGCGTATTTACACAGGAGAGTCACGCGAAAAACAATATTTACATATTTAGAAGAACACCAAATAAATAAATGTTTCCACTCGAGAGTTCAAATGAATAGGTTAGGTACTAACATTTCCTGTTTCTAAAATTGTCCACTTCTTCAAGTCTGAGATGTCTATCCGGCTTATCGAAGTGGGAATGAGAAAAGGTTACACAGAAGAGTGTGACAGTGACAGGTTATTGGGCACTTCTAGGAGCATGCCCCCGATTCGATGTTCTGCCATGGCTAACCTCCAGTAGATTAGCTGGTCATGGATACAAAGGCGCTCTAGCTCGCGTGACGGTCATAATTTAGGCGCGGTCACGTTTTTGCCTCACTTCTCGTGCTCAGCAGACCGGCATCGATGAGTCATTTATCGCGAGATCGCGGCTATTATTTACGTACCTGTTACCGTCTGTACGTGCTCATTACTCATTACGGATGAGTGTTACTGTTTGTTGCTAGTCGTGTTCAAAATAAAATAAAAAATATATTTTGAATTAGATAACACAAAATAAATATAGTAACACACATTAAAGAAATAGTGTTGAAGTTATAATCGAATGAAATATATATTACAATAAAAATAAATGCTTCGGTGCTCATAATCAATCAATACTATAATAATATATCTGTAAGGGATAATCATGGAGTAAGTTACTTTGTTTTATGAGATACTGCGTTGGTAGACTCTATGTATGATACTAAAACTAAATTGACGATTTTTAGAAATCTTTTCTGTATGTATGTATGTATGTTCCTCAATTACTCTTAAACAGATCATCCGAATTCTATGAAACTTTGTACAAGCACATTTAACTATGTGGGACACAGGATAGGCTAAATAAAATTCAGTTCCGGTTACGCTGTGGCTCTCATACAAGCCGTATTGTTCCGCGCGCCGAAATAAGGTACGGTAGCGGGCTTACTTACTTTCTTCTTTTTTTTTAAATACGAAATTCACGGGAACGAAGCCGCGGGCAGAAGCTATTTATTTTATAAATAAATAGCTTCTGTCAGACTAGGTTATATAGGTACAATAAAAAGAACGTACGTGGTCATTACGGAAGCGTGTTACTCACTGAATATTCAGTTACTGTTGCTGGTCGTGTTTAAAATATAATAAAAATATTTTAAATCAGACTACACAAAATAAATATAGTAACACATATTTAAGAAATAGTAATGAAATTACCATAGAATAAAATATAATTTTAAAATAAATGCTTCGGTACCGATGCTCCAATTTTTTCCAAATGACAACGTCATACGTATTATATTTACGTGTATGTTACGAACGGACGCGACGTGATCATTATACCTGCGTGTTGTTGCTGACTGTACCGGTCGTGTTGTTGACAGATGATGGGTATTGTCTCTCGACCTTCGTGTAGTTTGGGTTAGCTTACTTGTTGAAGGTTATTTCATAGGTACTCGTTATCTTATTATCTTATAAAATAATGTCGTACGTAGTCGCTGCTTACCACGGAACGATTATATAGAAAACGATACCAATGGAAACTACCAGGGAAGTATTTACCATAAGGGCACATGGGACACGAGTCCAGAGCCTCCGGCTCGATTAGGGCCCCAAAGTACTCACGTTGTCGTCGTTTACATCGAAAAAGAGGAGGTAAATTTTTTGTGAATTTTTCTACGTATAGCCGTTAGTAGTACAGCAGTACAGCAAGTCACTGAGTAAAAGTAAAAACTGAAAAAAAAAATTTTTTTTACTTTCTTAAAGGGTCCCGAATGTGCCCAAGGGCCCCTGCCTGGTCTAAGAGGGCCCTGGAAACTATAGAAAATAATGTGAAATGAACGTATAATAATGTATTTAAGTACTCAAATGTAAGAGTAGAAACAATTACACGTTGTACGAGGAAAATATGTTGTATCGTTATATCCAATGTCACTTGACTAAAGTCCATTAAAAAAAAATTACACGGAAAAGTGATGAGACAATGGAAAAAATACAATTTAAGTAGTTATTGTGTTATTTTACTTTTTCCTTGGCAATTAATAATAATTAGTGAAATTCCAGCACACGGCGGCGGCGGCGGCGGCGAGAGAGCTAGAAATCACAATGATGAATAAATGATGAGAAGACAGTGTCATGTTTTCGCCCTATTTTCATACAATACGGTTCCAAGAAAAAATATCCCACGTCTATTATAAATTCATATTTCGGCTGAACGGAGTCAGCTTTCGCTATCAGCAGATACCTTAGTTTGTAGTTCTTTATAAATTAACGTAAGCCTAAGATTATTGTTTTTTTTTTTTCGTTAATTAATTATGTACCACGTAGGGCCGATACTTAAAAAGAGTAGCCGCCCCACTGTTACCTGTGGCATCTCTCCCCGTGCATGTAGTACGGCAACAAAGGGATAAGGCCGAGATGCCGTGCGAAAGGCCGGAAGCATAGCCATCTCTCACCTTGCCCTTGGTACGGTCCTTCTTTCCACCGAGTCATGCAGCAGGTGGGTTTTCGTACTTACTTGCTGCTTGGTAGTTATCTTGTCCTAATACGTAGTGGTCGCGGTGGTCGGTGTTGTGATGTAATTTACCGGAGTTTTTGCAGAACAACATCGATTACTTTGCTTACCCCGATGGCCGGAATACAGCATGTATGTTGTATGTATGTAATGATTAAGTAACCGTGAACATTATCATCGTGCTCCAAAGATATACTGGGAGAACATGCCTTAGCTAGTATTAAGTGTAGTATCATTAATTACCGGAATTCTCATACCCCATAGTTCTTCTCACTTCAACTAAAGATCGAAGCGAGAGGAATAACATTTGTCATTCGTCACGTAAGTAATAAGTAATAAGTGAAGAAGCGGGGTCACAGCCCGTCTTGACATTTCACACCCATTCATTTAGTTTATTTCAACAGTAACCCAATACAAGTCATACCACATATTAAAGCTTGACATTGAAACGAAATTTTAACGATTTTTTGCTCCAGATACCTAATTGTCGAGTGGCAGTCAACCCAGTCAAGGCTGGGTTGTAATGAATTCAGGGGGCGAATTCACTATAGGCTATAGGACAATCGAGAAACGAGTAGGTACGACATTTATTTCGAGCACAATTAATAATTTGCGATCCCATATATACATATTTAAATAGAGGCAAAGCACTATTTTTCGATCAGGCTAGTAATTGACTTCGAGAAATACTGATTTCACCCAAAGATTGACTGGACGAAATCACTACTACTATTGTTTGTTCATTTATTCGTGTTATTGTTGCAGTTGTACTATCTCTGGCTGTTGTACTCTAAATGTACGAGTACCTACCTATTTCAATTGGTTTACCTGTATGGTTTCTTCTTGTATTATTATTATGCAATAATTTATACTATATTCCTTTTACCCGACTGCTTCTCGATGTAAATGTTGCTATGAAATCGCAATTTACTCTAAATGTACGAGTATTTTCCTCGATTATCGATTTTCATGTCAGTGAATTGGAGGCCATATGTTGAGCCGGTACCTCGCGGTTATCAATCAAGTCACCTCAATTACCGTGATGCAAACACCAGGTGGCTTTATGTAATATTCAATTGTTGCATTCATATTTATAGACAGCGTGGCGACTGCACCCGCGCCGTGGTCGAGCGAGCGATTACTTATACCTGTACATACCTGCAGCTGGAACTAACAAACCTGCGGTGATATAGAGAGGACAATGGGAGACATACATTTCGACATAGTTTTTAACGAAATATCATCAATCGAACGAATCACCCGATTTCTATAGAAGTAATTTTTAACTTAAAAAAGTATCTCCAGCTATAGAAGCAAACAAAGCACATACCTCACCATTCAAAATATTAATCATAAGTATTTAGCTGACTGAAAATCTTCTCATAAAACTTTTTTTCCAGACAAAGTGTTACTTTCCTCAATGAAAAAAAGCACTACCTACCGGCCAATCAATAAACCCGGTCCGCCAATTAAATCACTTAACCTTTAAGAGCCCATTTCCTTATCGAATCCCGGTCAGCTACTATAATTTCAATTAAGGGGACTGGGAGAAAGTCCGTTATAAATTTTGCGTAAGTTTTTGCGTAGTTGGCGGTGCGAGAATCCATTAACTTAAGTAATGTCCCGATAACCACCAATCGTCCATTAACTGACTACACAGGATGTCTTGAAGAACTAGGGTTAAATAAAAAGTATGCGTAAACCAATTGATTGAAAGAATACTGTTTCACTGATTAAATGACGACCATACATTTTAGTAAAGACAAGCATGGACATGAGACGGTGAAATAAAATGCAAGGATCACACAAGATGCCAGCAAGCAACCGTTCAATCTACACACTATTCGCAATTAATCTGATTCCTGCTCACATTCAGTAGATAATACTGACATTTCGGGGGTATTGTCCTGCACTATGGATTAAGACAATCTCTATCTACCCGTAAAAGAAGATTATCTTCACTCTTCACTTTACTCGCAGGAACAAGTGCAATGTAGTACAAGCAAGTACGGCATTCGATTCGTGGGGCGAAAGTAAAGCCAACACGATTTATGACATTGCTTCTCAGAAGCCTCGGAATTTCTGCCCTCTTTGCATGCGAGACCATTACGTAAGTGCAGTAATGAATACTCTTTTCAGAATTATAAAATACCGGGATTTTTGTATGGGAAACGCGTGCGCTGGGAAGAAAATAAAGACTCTCGAAATATGTGGTTCATTTAGAAGTGTTCTCGGGATGACCCATAATGAGACTGAAGCTCCGGGCCAAGTGAGTTAAACTAATTATGGCTTTCTTCGAGCTCGTCTCGCTGGTCAGCCAACACTACAACGCCAAGATTTAATTTTAAAACAAATTTTCCTAAAAATCTTTATTTCATCAATACATATAATAAACGGCATGGCACATTGAATGTTTTTGTTCAACATTGAATAAATTGTAGCCTTTGCAAATATGTATGTTCAATGTGTACCTACTTATAATTTGTATTACATTGAACATATTTGCAAAAAAAAAATCCAAATTGTGGGATGAGTAATAAAATGCATTGAGAATTTTTTTTGAATTTTATCTGTTTGTATGTTTAAATATGTTTATTACGGAAAAACCACTAAAGAATTCCAATACAATTTTCATGAAATATTGGGTCCAATTTGGTCTGCGCGTTGCCTTCTCTTATAAGAGCTCCGAGATTCAAATCTGGTCGGCGTGTACCAATGACTTTTTATAATTTGATCAAATTTACGTGCATACCTTCACCAGCTGCTTCGTGGTTTGGATTCCATGTAAAACTGTGAGTCCACGGGGTTGACTAGACGAAATTGCCTAATGTTCGTCCTTCCGTCGGTCCTTCCCACACATTAAGTGTCATAAAGTGTACCTAATATAATTATTATAACTCCGTGTGACATATAAATAGCATCATATTATTACATGTGACATTATTCATAATGGGGTCGAACGGAAATTAAGCAGTCGAAGAAAAATTGCCACTTCTGTTTGTGTTTAAGGATTTCCTCGAAAAATGCTCCACCGACTTAAATAGGGTTTCGAGCAGTGTGATCGATCTGTCAACTGGTCTGGTTAGGTTAGGTTAGGTTAGGTTAACCTTCTAACCTTACCTATATTATATTTTTATACATATTTGATATTTATTTGTTACTTTAGTTAGCCATAATGTCAAGCTTATCTATTTTTCTGATAAAAAATATATAAATGTAATACTTTTTTTTTATTTTGTTGAGTTTATTTTCAATGTACCTCGAAGCTGCTCAATGCACGAGATCTGTGAAGTTTTCTATACGGATCCAATTCTGTATTTATTTCCATCATGCTACTGAAGATTGGTTGCTAAGATTTATGTTTATGTATTTGAACACTGTCATGTAATAATGGCAGAACAAAGTAATGATTGCTGTAACTGCTTGCATATTTCATTTAATAAGTTGCACGTCATTATCATTCCTCTATTAACTACTACGAGACCTATTACATAATATAATGAATGAACATCACTTTACGTTATCATTGGAATGGGGTCACGGTTACTAAACGCTCTTGTTAGCTCGGTACTCAGTTTTTTTTTTATTCTTTAATTAAAAATTGCGTGATAAGTAGATACACTAATTTCAGTTAGATATTCCAGAAATGTAGGTATGTATACATTTATTTTGTACACTAATTGTCAATAAAATGTTTTGAATTTCGACCTATAACTAATTTTACTATTTTCTTTTTCACAGGTAAGACAAATAGTGCATTCCAAAAGCACCAAGCAGTAAGTTTTGTCCACCATCGCGTTTCACTCGTCACAACTCTCCTCCGGCAAATCCACTGACCTCTGAGCCTAGTGTTCGGTGGTCCAACACCTCTGAAAAAAAAACCAATGGCCCGTTTTTTTCAGTAGTATTCAGCTCTTTGAAAATGTTTCTATTTGTAATTTTATGTGCACGATAATCGCACAAAAACGGAACTTCCTTCCTCGAACGACACGTGAAGCCCATACAACCACACATCTCACTCATCTGTCCTCCGCACCGCACACATTGTTCTTTGCCGACCGTTTCTGATGGGAACTAGGACCACATGTAGGCGCCAAACCCCCCGTGAAGGTCGTTGACAGTATCGCTTCTGCTTCTGCTAGACTTTTTGTGCATTTGTTAAATATTTTAGATTTTTTCGAATATACAATACAGATGTTATAATCTTTGAATAATTCATAAAAACTTGTTAACCAGATTGGTAGGGAACATAAATTTTAATACTGTTGCAATCTGAGATAACTTTAACGCTGCATAGTTTTAATTAATACATCTCTCTGTAGTTTTTCTTCTTAAAACTTTACTAGAAGAAGTAATGGAAAAAGGAGCAACCCCCGTTACTAACTACACTGTTGCGTGAGCCGACGTACGTAACGTAGATAGGTACCGCCTTGTCGAACAGCACGGACCGAGCACCTTGTTTTAAATGTCAATCGTTATTTAACTTCGTGACCGTTCGCCATTTTCCATTCAGGAGATAATAAATACTTTAATCGTGCTTATTTTTCGACCAACAAATAAGTGAGAGTCAGAAAACAGGTATCTGAAGTTTAAAGGTGTGATAATTGGATAACGACATGACCTTAAACGTTTCTTGTAAGTGATATTGTAATGCGATTTGACAGTAAAGTTGTCAGTTTGATGGGATCAGACAGTTCCAGTTTTACTGGACTCGATGAGAGCTCAAAGTGCGCTTGAAGAAATATTGAGGGAGATAGTAAGCGAATAAGTGGTTAATTAAAAATACTTGAAAGAAATGAAAGACTTGACGAAGGTTTAATTTAACGATTCACCCATGATAAGCTAAAGTTTGAAGACCGAATGAAGTACCAATACATCTGCATAGGACCTTGAAACCGAATATGATTATGTAGGTAGATGATGTTAGAAAAGTACAATGAAATGAGCATTCAAACAGCGCTACCTGCTTGGGAGCGAGAAATTTGAAGAAATGCTACAAAAAAGGGTCTCCTAATAGAAGGGACCCTCGAGAACAATGATGTTGTAGAGTCATTTCTATCTAGTGAGAACCGTTATGTGTTCATCCCATGCGGGTATTCCGGCGCGGCCCCGGCCGGCTTGATTCCACCACGACTCGATCAAATTATACTGCCAATAACACAGTCGGTGGTCTTTTACGATCTACGACGTAAATTCAGACGCATTTGCAGTCAATCGCTTGTAGCTGCATCGAAGTAATTTTGCTGTCTGTTTGCATTGGCATTCGAATTTGGGACGTCCCCTAGCCGCGTACGTCATATCCAGATAAGCAGGCTCTAACTAATGTTGCGCGTGTGTCTAGGATCGCCCGAGGCGGTTGAAAGAGAACCATCACGAATCCAACCCTGGACCTGAACCTAAGGTTAAAACAACTACTAGTAACATCGCCAGTACACCGAGGAGTGTTTCTACTGCCATCCTATTACATCCTAACTACACACCTCCGACAACCAGTCATCCTCAAAATGGTAACCGCTTCAAATACAACTCGATTGCTTCTCGAACCGCAGTATGTATGCATTATATGGCCGATTTCATCGACTGGCGTGTAATTAAATTAGACGGGAAGAAAATTATGACATCATAAAATGCTAATTTGTAGGTACTCCGTGCTTTACTTAAGCTACCTTGCCTCACCGGCCCGGCGCGGCAGTGGTAATCTGTCTGAGCTTATTGCACCGTTAGCCTGAGTGGGTGCGTAGTCGGTTGCCCAATTCATGAATGGCCGAGGTTCGCGGTTCGAGTTCGCCCACGCCTCTCGAGCGCTCTGAATGAAAACTCGCCGTGTCTAAATACGCCGGTGTGTCTACGACTCACTCGCCTTACGCCACACTCCACGTGTCATTGAGAGTAAGTTTATGATTCAATAATAATTGGCGAAAGTGTGTTTACCCGGCTCGGAGGCTCTGCAATGTGCGTCGTCGATTCGGTGGCCACTCGGCCGCCGATTATCCGGTTTGTGCATGTCGTTGAGACTTTAAAATACAACTTTTAATAGGTCATTCGGTTACGGTAAACAGTAATCATATTATGTGCATATATTTATTTCTGTAGTTGCTACCGTGACATAATGAATGTGTTATTACTTATTACAAAACTAGCTTTTGCCCGCGGCTTCGCTCGCGTGAAATTCGTATTTCAAAGAAAGCAAGTAACTAAGGCCGATCTGCGTTAAGTAAATCTCACTAATATCATAAATGTGAAAGTATGTTTGTTTGTTTGTTTGTTTGTTTGTTTGTTCCTCTTTCACGCCTGAACGGCTGGACGGATTTTGACGAAACTTTGTATAGTGGTAGTGTATATCCCGGAGTAACATAATTTTGAAAAAAAGTGGTCAAGTTCGAGACGAGCTCGCGTAAAGAGGGTTCCGTACCATCCCGATTTCTGTGAGAACTAAAAAACTTAGGATTTTCGTTTAGGTTATCCCGTAAATTAAGTGTATATCCCATGGTAACATAATTTTGAAAAAAAGTGGTCAAGTTCGAGTCGACCTCGCGTAAAGAGGGTTCCGTACCATTCCGTTTTCTGTGAGAACTAGAAGGCTTAGGATTTTCGTTTAGGTGGTAACATAATAAAAAAAAGTGGTCAATTTCGAGTCGACCTTGCGTAAAGAGGGTTCCGTACCATCCTGTTTTCTGTGAGAACTTGAAGGCTTAGGATTTTCGTTTAGGTTTTCCTGTAAATGAAGTGTATATCCCATGGTAACATAATTTAAAAAGAAAGTAGTCAAATTCGAGTCGAGCTCGCGTAAAGAGGGTTCCGTACCATCCCGTTTTCTGTGAGAAAAGACTTAGGCTTTTCGATTAGGGAGAGAGGGAGGGAGCGAGGGGGAGCTATGAACGCGGAACGAAGGGGGAAAGGGGGTGGGGGTAAATAGAGGCATAGAGGGATGGAGGTGAGAGAGGGGCGAGAGGGGTGGTGGAGGGAGGTGAGGGAGGGCGAGAGGGGAGGTTGACGTAGAGAGATGGAAGGGAGGGGGGAGGGGTCGGCAAAGGGGGGGAGGGGAGGGAGGAAGGGTCGGGAGAGGAGCGGAGGTAGGGAGATGAAGGAAGGGGAAGGAGGGTGGGGGAGAAGGAGGGAGAGGGAGAGGGAGAAGGAGAGGGAGAGGGAGAGGGAGAGGAAGAGGGAGAGGGAGAGGGAGAGGGAGAGGGAGAGGGAGAGGGAGAGGGAGAGGGAGAATATAAGAGAAACGACAGTTTATTATAATATTTGCGTTTAAATCGGATTTACTTTTAGATCGAGTCTACAACGAGCGAAGCCGCGGGCAAAAGCTATCCTCCATAAAATTTAAGCCGATCATCTAAATTCAATTAAAATTAGTACACGCACATTTAGCTATACGTGACACAGGATAGGCTAAATAAAATTCAGTTCCGGTTACGCTAATAGGTGGAATATTTTACTTAGTTAGGTATCTAAAGTATTTCATTTATTTTAACTGAAGTTTCTTATTTTAATAACGATAGCTTTTTCCCGCGGATTCGCTCGCGTGAAAATCGTAGTCGTATTTCAAAAGAAGAAAGTTACTTAACTTAGGCCGGGGCCGGAGGGTGAACTGGATTCAGATAAACAATAAACATTCTCAAAGGAAGTAAGTAACATACTAAAGGCGAGGCCGAAGGCCGAGCTGCGTTCAGGAAGAGTATAAACCTTTTCGAAGAAAGTAAGTAACAAAGGGCGAGGCCGAAGGCCGAGCTTCGTTCAGGAAGACCTTCAACCTTCTCGAAGAATGTAAGTAACTGAGGGCGAGGCCTAAGGTCGAGCTGCGTTCAGGAAGAATATAATCCTTCCCGAAGAAAGTAAGTAACTAAGGGCCTGGCCGAAGGCCGAGCTGTATCCTGGAAGACGCTGACAGTAAGTAACTATGGGCGATAGTTACTTACTTTATTCAAGACGGTTTATAGTCTTCCTGAACGCAGCTCGGCCTTCGGCCTCGCCCTCAATTACTTGATTTCTTCGAAAAGGTTTATAGTCTTCCTGAACGCAGCTCGGCCTTCGGCCTCGCTCTTATTTACTTACTTTCTTCGAGAAGGTTTATGGTCTTCCTGAACGCAGCTCGGCCTTCGGCCTCGCCCTTATTTACTTACTTTCTTCGAAAAGGTTATCGTCTTCCTGAACGCAGCTCGGCGTTCGGCCTCGCCCTCAGTTACTTACTTTCTTCGAGAAGATTTATGGTCTTCCTGAACGCAGCTCGGCCTTCGGCCTCGCCTTCTGTTACTTACTTTCTTCGAAAAGGTTATCGTCTTCCTGAACGCAGCTCGGCCTTCGGCCTCGCCCTCAATTACTTAATTTATTCGAGAAGGTATATAGTCTACCTGGACGGAGCTCGGCCTTCGGCCTCGGCCTTATTTACTTACTTTTTCGAGAAGGTTTATGGTCTTCCTGAACGCAGCTCGGCCTTCGGCCTCGCCCTCAGTTACTTACTTTCTTCGAGAAGGTTTATGGTCTTCCTGAACGCAGCCCGGCCTTCGGCCTCGCCTTCTGTTATTTACTTTCTTCGAAAAGGTTATCGTCTTCCTGAACGCAGCTCGGCCTTCGGCCTCGCCCTCAATTACTTAATTTCTTCGAGAAGGTTTATAGTCTTCCTGAACTCAGCTCGGACTTCGGCCTCGCCCTCAGTTACTTACTTTCATCAAGAAGGTTTATAGTCTTCCTGAACGCAGCTCGGCCTTCGGCCTCTCCCACAGATACTTACTTTCTTCGAGAAGGTTTATTGTCGTACAGAATGCAGCTCAGCCTGAAGGCTCGCTGTTAGTTACTTACTTTAGTTGAGAACGTTTATTGTTTACCTTAACGCAGATTGGCCTTAGTTACTTACTTTCTTCCCTTGAAATACGAATTTCACGCGAGCGAAGCCGCGGGCAAAAGCTAGTAAAAGATAAACCTTCTCAACTAAAGTAAGTAACTAACGGCGAGGCTTCAGGCTGAGCTGCATTCTGGAAGACAATAAACCTTCTCGAAGAAAGTAAGTAACTAAGGGCGACGCCGAAGGCCGAGCTACGTTCAGGAAGACGATAAACCCACTCAGAGAAAGTAAGTAATTGAGGGCGAGGCCGAAGGCCGAGCTGCGTACAGCAAGACTATAAACCTTCTTGAAGAAAGTAATCACTGAGGGCGAGGCCGAAGGCCGAGCTGCTTTCAGGAAGACGAACGCTCGCTTCCTGAACGCAGCTCGGCCTTCGGCCTCGCCCTCTGTTACTTACTTCTTCGAAAAGGTTATCATCTTCCTGAACGCAGCTCGGCCTTCGGCCTCGCCTTCAGTGACTTACGTTCTTCAAGAAGGTTTATAGTCTTGCTGTACGAAGCTCGGCCTTCGGCCTCGCCCTCAATTACTTACTTTCTTTGAGTAGTTTTATCGTCTTCCTGAACGCAGCTCGGCCTTCGGCCTCGCCCTCAATTACTTAATTTCCTCGAGAAGGTTGAAGGTCTTCCTGAACGCAGCTCGGCCTTCGGCCTCGCCCTTTGTGGCTTATTTTCTTCGAAAAGGGTTAACCTCTTCCTGAACGCAGCTCAGCCTTCGGCCTCGCCTTTAGTATGTTACTTACTTTCTTTGAGAATGTTTATTGTTTTTATCTGAATCCAGTTCGCCCTCCGCTCCCGGCCTAAGTTACTTAGTTTCTTCTTTTAAAATACAAATTTCACGCGAGCGAATCCGCGGGAAAAAGCTATCGATATTAAAATAAGAAAATTCAATTAAAATAAATCAAATACTTTAGATACCTACCTAACTAAGTGTAATACTCCACATATTAGCATAACCGGAACTGAATTTTATTTAGCCTACCCTGTGTCTCGTATAGCTAAATGTGCGTGTAGTAATTTTAATCGAATTTAGATGATCGGCTTAAATTTTATGGAGAAAATTCATACAAACATATTCGCCTCGCCCCGCTGCCCCCCCGCTGAGAGAAGCGCAGCGCTTCTCTCAAGACATTCTCATCGTTGTAACTTTTAAACTATTTGTCCAAATTACTTAGTGTAACAGCCAAAGTTTATCTACTTTAAATACCAGAGGCGATAAAAGTATGCATTTTGATAAGAATTAATTCAAAACTATAAAATGTGCATTGTAAATACAGTATCCAATTTAAATGTATTTTTGGTTCACTATTTTGGCTATAGTGGCTTCCACATAAAAGGTAGATATATGCTCTCGCGGACTTTTTTTTAGAACTATTTTAGAAAAACAACCTCACCATACGCTATCTTCGTGTAACTGTAACGGTTTATTCAGCGCACGCCGAGATAGATCTCAGAAGGCAGGATTTTTTCCGACTTGACATTTATCGATATTTGGGCAAATTTACACAATGTCTTTATAAATTATAGCCTTTTTGATGTATAAGCTATAGTACTGTAAAGGCTCATCAAAATCTGTTCAGTAGTTTTTGCGTGAAAGAGGAATATAGTGCGGCTGCTCGGTTCGCTGTTGAATTTATAGGCCGCGCCTCCCCCGCGCCACCGCATCCGCACCGCCGCGCCGCCGCCAACTGCCGCTCGCTCGGTAAATACCTATGTATAGTACTAAGGCGCGCGGATTGAACATATCGGTTTGTATGGGAGCCACATCTTAGCGTAGCCGGAAGTGAATTTTAGTTAGCCTATCCTGTGTCCCGTATAGTAAAATGGGCTTGTACTAAGTTTCATCAAATTCGGATGATGGCTTTAAGAGTTATGGAGGAACATACATACATACATACATACATACATACATACAGAAAAGATTTCTAAAAATCGTCAATTTAGCTTTAGTATCATACATAGAGGCTACAAACTCAATATTTCCTAAAACAAAGTAACTTACTCCATGACCACCCCTTACAGATTTATTATTAGTATTGATTAACAAATCAATACCTACCGAAGATCCGTGTTCCTTCTTGAAGGTACTTTTATCCATATGTTATTTTAAAATCAAGAAATTATGACTTAAGTAAGTCATAACTATTTTCTTCTCCAGTGGTACCTCAGCGTCTTCGGACATCGTAACGGAATCGTTTTCAATTTAAGTTTAAATTAAGACTACACTTTACAACTATATCGATTAACTGCAGCGAGAGAACCTCTAACCCTTCGCTACATTAACAGCTTATAGTCTATCTATAGTCTAAAGGCCTTCTCTTTCTAATTCGTTCGCATCTCTTGTGCTTTCTGAGGTACTTTTGAAAAATCAAAAATATTTAAGAAGGTTTAAACTTACTTGGAAGTTCTTCCTTCACTGTTTTATAAAATAATTAGGTATATTTACCAAATATATTATATCAAATTCTTATATAGTGGATGAAGTTGTTTCTCTGTTAACGATAGGCACTAAACTCTACTGATCATTGACACCTAACTGTTTTAACAGCTTTGCACTAGCTGGAGCAATATCGGTCGGTACCTTTCAATTCTGCCATTATCTCGCTAACAATAGAGAAAACAAAGATATTACCTTCGCTGCGGTCTATAAACTTGTTTGTGAATAAGCAGACGTTGATAAGAGAGCCGTACTTAATGTGGATTTAGTTCAATAGTAATAGTAATAATGAAGTAAACTAATCCAGACCGACCCAGAAGCATTATATTATAACGTATTTTCGTTGTAATTAAATCTCTTTACAAAGTTAGTGGTGTTTTAGACCAACTACGTACTACCATTAATATGGATGGATAGGCGCTATCATATACTGCAAATGTTAAGGATAATGAGTCGCCAAATATCAATTTCAACCATGAAATGAAAAGCACTCCTACGAGATAGATTATTCTAGTGTACTAGAATGAATTTATTCTAGTGTCTACTAATGCCACGTATTCCATGTTTTTTAAGGAATAAATAATGTTGAATTTGAATATCTCATCTGTGCCCAAAGGATAAGCTAGTGTCCTAGTGTAATAATAATTTCGAACGATCCTTGCAATACTTTCGTAAATAAATGGGATAGAATTCTGTGTTACTCTCAAAGAATTTTGCTCATACATAACTGCTTGTGCTGAAACGAAACGCATTCGTGACGGACGGAACGAGCTACAGAGTCGACTCGAGAAGGTTCTTGACCGTGATCGACTGCTGAGATGCAGCCAACATTTACAGCTACGTGTCTGACGTAGGAAGTTCAATAAAATCTTTAATAGACGCGCCTCTTTGTTTTCCCTGGAGGCCGGCTCATGAGTTGTGGGCAGGATCCGACCATAACTCTGAACACGCGTTAGCATTGTGCGAGATTCATCGCGTGCGCATCGCTGAACCTTTCAATGCGTACTTTAATTTAAAGATTTCTAAATTGTAGTATGTATAGATTTTATACCCTGGGAATTTGACACTACACCTTCAGCAGAAGGATTCGCACAATGGGTGAAGTGTCATTGATTGAGAGACAGAGTTTCCGACTAGGGTTATATATAATATAAAAAAATGAAGAATTCCAATCTAGACCAATGGTGTGCATGTTCGTGATTCTTCATATTCGTTGCATGCAAATAAGCGTCGCCCATGCAAGTATTTATTGAAATGTTAATAACACTCACCTTCGGTTTAAGTAAAAGTGACTGTTGGATAAGATGATATTACCAAAGTTCCGACAAAGTTCCACCGCCGAGAATGTTGCCCCTTGGATTTGGAATCGATGTCTACGGTAAAGTACATTTACTTGTCCCACTCGGTAGCTTGCAGCGAGCTTTAATGTATGTTGTAAATACATACACCATCGGTAGAGGAAAGCTGTTATATAGTCGCATTTTCATACATTTTCGTTCAAACGTGCATTCGTACTTTTAGCATAGTTCGTCCATAATTGCAAAATGCTGGGCTGTGCACTTAATTTCTCGTAGAATATTGATACAATCTGAACGTGTTTATTTTGTTTGTTTTATTTATTAAATCATTTAATACATTTATAAATATACACGAATATAGCAGTTCGAACTCATCGCTACTTGACTAAGTACTCGTACTTAATTCCTGAGATGATGAAATCGTATGGCCTATCTAATAATTGATATAATGTGTTCATCAAATGTCCGTTCTCGGTTATTTCTTATTTATTTATTATCTTTTATTATTATCATGTCTGCAACTAGTTCGACTTCTTCCGTGTCGGTCCGAGACCTGTCTGTGTAGACTCCGAGTCCGGCGGACGTACCCTTTGCGCCGAGGCGGGCAGACTCCGTTGTCGCCGCGCTCTCTAGGTCAGGCAACGACGACGTCTCTCACTCGTGCTGATAGATCTGCGATGGCGTCAGTCGCTCGCTCTGATACAGATAGCAGTAATGATGTTTGGGGTTACTTTATTGCAACCTTTGCTGTGGTTTCACAAAGCAGTCCCGATAGAGTTGTTAGAATATTCTTCCTCGCTCGATTCGCACTTCCCAGTTTGAATTATTCCATTTATGTCAATTTATTCGACAACATGGCTGTTCAAACACCGGCGCTCTTCAATAATGTCATAACTGGAATTGCGCGCAATCCCATAAAGGGACAAAAGGTTTTTTGTATGACAATCTATTACCCCGTTGAATCCGCTATCGTCAAATGTCATCGCGTGATGATATCATATTCCAATATTAATATGTAGTTAGGCGCCGCATGTGAGCGTGTAGGGAACGTGGTGGTGTCACACACAATGCCTACGGAAGGATACGGGGTGACCGAGCCGCAGCATCCGCGCCATGTTTTTTTTTACAATTGAAGTGTTCCTGCGCGCTATTCTGCAAGCTGCGGGTAACAATCGAGGGCATGCGTCATGCGGACATATCATCACGATCGTCTGTCGGGCTGACCCTCTGCAATACTCTACCTACATGCTTCGATAAGTTTAGGTAGTTATCACAGAAAACTTCAATTACGAGCAATTTTAAGGCTTATGAGAACGCATTTAGGTTGATATCAACATCTCGGATGAATTTTTGCATATAACACTCGTAATAAATGGGACTTTTTTTAACAACGAACGGAACGCGGTCGTAATTGATAGTGCGGTCGAAAGCACGGCGGCGCGGTTCAGTCATATTGCAGAAGTGATCGTTTGCAGTAGGATCGTGCTACTGCGTCGGCGGCGGCGCCTGCGCCGCCACGGCGCGGTCGGTATGTAGGTAGGTATGTCAGCGAGATCGTCGAGGCTGGAAGCGCGCTGTCTCCAAAGGTTATCGCCGTGGAATGCTGATAAGATGTTATCGCCGAGACACGTTGTTTTAGAATTATGCATGAGGTAGCGATACCGATTTTCCTTTGTTCCTCGTGACTTCGCGTAAGGTGCCACAGATAAACAATGATTTTCTACATGTCGTTGCCGCGGCGGCGGCGGCGCCGCCGGTGGGCGAGCAGGTTTATCTATTTTCTGAATCACATCTTGGTTCTAATCATGTTCTAATTTTTCTAGTTTCATGTTCAAGTTTTTTTCAGCCAATATCCAATTAATAGTGCATTCTTTCCATTCGGTTTGATCCAAAATTATTAGAGACTAGCTAGGCGAAAATTTGATTTGATCATCTTATTCATTACTAGTTTAGTTTATCTTTGTTCTTATTTACTCATCAACCTCAACTTCTACAAATATTAGGCGTTCTATATATCTCCAAAAAACAACATTTTCTGCATCTTTCACTACACGCCTTTTACCTCCACGCCCCCACTCCGCTGCCATCTCTCCAGACTCCGGCGGCGCACGCGCACTCGGCGGGCGGAGACCGCGGCGCAGATAGAACGCGATTATCGGCCCACACGCTGCAAGCTAATTATCCAACTAGATGAGACCCAGTTTCCGAGTAGTGCGGCGGCTCCGCTACCTATACCGTCGCCGCCCGCGCCGCCGGCTAAGCAGACACCGGGAGGAAATTCAAATACAAGCTTCAAGTTGTTGAAATTTATGTCTGAACAACAGATTTGGTAAAATGGAAACATACATTAGAAATCGTTAAACCGCCTCGTCATCGTCAGAGGGAGAGGGAGAGGGAGAGGGGGGGGGGGGGGTCGTAAAAAGGAGTGTTATCCAAATTCCATATTACAAATTATAAAGGAAGGTAACATTTTAAGGTACGTTTTCATAAGCCTGGCCGCCTTGCTCATTAAAAATGTCCACTCCTTCCATGCAGGATGTGAGTGCGCCAAATCACTTCACAATGAATTCTCTCGTCTGTCCCACGACTAAAGCACACGGCAATATATTTAAAAGTCTTATAATGATAAGCCGAACAATACTGTTGTATGTTGATGCAAAAACAATAAAGAACTTCCAACGACCAGTAACCTGTCATTAAGGACGGCGCGGCGTATGGTGTCCACATCGCCTCGTCGTTCACGTACAGTACAGGCTTTATACATTTATACGTATATGTTTGGTGTTCAGTACCAAACATTTTACAGAGGGAGGGTCTCCTTTTTTTTTTCATTTCATTTTCTTTCCCTCCCATGGTGACACTCGATATTCCGTCTGTCTGTCTTTCAGTATACCAGCCACATTGTTTTAAGTTCTAAAAGAGGTAGTAAGTAGTAAAGAATTTACGAATATTCGCAATACTTAAATAGTTTTTTGGTTCTCTCTGTATCTGTTAATGAGTAAATTCGCCAAAAATCTATTTTGGAGTTTGCAACAAAGTAATGAATGTGACAACGGTCTAAAGATGTACCTTCCACTGTTAGAGCTGCTTGTACCTCATTGAGACCACGTTGTAAATCGTCAGCGACGAAAGCTGGTCCGACCGAGTTCGAATCGGATAAACAGTCGCAGAAAACCCACCAATCTTGATAGCCCTCTGAGTAATTACAATTTGTTCCTCCGCATACATCATGGATGGAGATAATGCGGACAGTTTACTCTTTACACTGATTCATTAAATGATAATGATTATATTCATTAGGTAATCCGATTTTCGGAGAACGCGGGGAAAGGTCCCTTTTAATTGCGGTCTCTTATCTTATTTTAAAATCGGTTTATTTAGCTTCCGAGGACAAGGAAACCGCTAACGCACCAAGTAATTTTACTACTATGAAATTAGCTAGGTACACGACCTGAACATTGCATGAGCAAATATGAACAAAGTGCATCGTCGTGTTGTGTCCCTCCCAGCGGCAAGTTATTTGACGCCTGCTTTAGTCGGTTCAGTGATTTTCCCTGAGTTTAAAATTTTTACATAATACGTCCTAAATATCATTATTCTTTGTTCATTATCATTAGTCTTTAGTTCAACTTTCACGCTAAGTCTCGACTGAGCACCTGGACGAGATACGATTTTATTAAAATATTTATTTATTGAACTTGTCTTAATCCGTTAAGCATTCTATCGTTCTTGGAACTCAAGAGTTTCTCGTTATCTGCAATCTTCATCCTCCTCCAATATTTTAACCCGTTAATAAAATATTAAATGCAAAAGTACACCGCGAACCGTACAATAACAATTAAAAGAAATCCGTAATGCAAACTTTATTAAGAGCCTCGTAACGATTGACAATAAAGCTGATGTGGAATGGTGAAAGCCTCCGTCGTCGTCGGAACGCTGATGACAAGCACCGAATGAAGAAAGCGAGAAACGTGAGGTTGTGTTCGAAAATGTCAATTCTAACGTGAGACTGGCATGATAAAACTACTCATTTTCAAATCACTGATTGATTGATTAGACATAATTTACTTCAAGATGTATGGTTCAGTGTTCAACTAAATTTTGAAGAGAAGGCCTTTTCACTTAGGTCATCCACTAAGGTCATCCATCATCAATCATCGTTGTAGCACGAAATTGGCTTTTCATTTTATCACTTTTTATGAGAAAACGTTTTTAAGGATATCTCGAGGATGATCGACCATAACATTTCAGAAGGTATTAAAGAAATCATCATAAAAATTTAATTTAAACTAGTTACAGTAAATTATGGAATTGTCGTAGAGGTTTTTCGAGGTTTGGAAAATATTTTAGAGGAAAATTATTCATCATTTTGACTCCTGAAACTTCCTGATCGTTTTTCTTAGTCGACCATTCGTATTATGACTGTAGTCGAATTATTTCATAATAACTATGACACCTCGAAGATATTCAAAACACTCACTGACATAGTTTAAGCCTAGGGATTGTGATGTCTAGTCAGCGCTAGAGTGGCACGTGGAACTTTTCGGAGGCACGGCGCGACGCGATGTCGCGACTTTATCAATATAGTGCGATACTCGACAGGCCATCAGCGATATAGCTCCTTATCGACGGTTTATTGCACGCTTCACGATTATCGCCGCCTGGCGCCATTGTCTGAATGAGACATGAGTGTTTCCCCGAATGTATGTCGTGTGTCGACAACGTTTCCACCAATTTGAAATTTCTGACTTAGCGAGCGAAGCTTTCTTATTAATTCAGCAATGCCTATACATTGCATCCGTCCACAGGAGCAATTTTATCTTCTCTTGCTATGGCTATAAATTTTGAAATTTCGGATTCCATTTCTTCTGGCTTTGCTCATTACAAAAACTTTAAACACATGTCGACAGAAATCACGTTCACCAGTACACCGACATGCGGCATCACACGATGTTCTTGTGACTGCATTGCAGCACAGCGGCTCATAGATAAATATTAGTTTTATTTTATTAACTCGGATGCACCCTCCGAACGCATATAATTCCTGTTTACACGTCGAAATACACAGGATAATTTATATCGGCTAGAAATAGAACGCATTACGATAGTAAACATACAAGTAATTTGATGTTTTCTTATGCAGTTGATTGATATGCCGACGATATCTGAAAGTGCATTATGCCTTCTTGGCGCCAGAACGTATCACTTGCGTATCGTCTTCGAGTGGAGACACCATAAATAATACATTCGCGATATCTGTCCGCGTGTGTGTTCTGTCTGAATCGTGATCCATTTATTCTTATCAGCTGCTGTACTCCGACTCGAAGGCGACAATATAACGATTGCTTAACTCTTTCCTTTTATTACGATTGTTACGATTGGCTCTTAATTGGTTCATAATTAAGTTTCGAATCTTCAAAATTCTAATACTAAAATCGTTAATCAAAACGTAACAACTAACTTTTAATACAGTCTCAAGTAGAAGGCTAACAGAATAATGTTTTAAGAAGAAAAATATTTTGTAAGAAAGTCCAAATCTAATAATATGTAGGTAGGTATGCACTTATTCCTTGAACACTGAATATGCAATTTTGATAACTGACAAACAAAATATGTACTGTTTGTGTACAAACAATTACTCCAATTACACACTGGATGTCATGCTCGAACCTACGTAATAAATATATTTACCCGCTCAATTTTAAATTGCAGGAGTAATCATGAAAATATGAAACCATTGTTTTCCAGGCTGTCGGTAACGATCGACCGATATTTCACGAATTTAATGTTTTCAACGTTTTAATTGTGACTTTTGTTTCAGGTAAGTTTGTATTATTCTCTACCGGCCGAAGGGCGCAGGTGTACGTGTCTACAAGTATGAGAATTGCTTTATAATTCTAATTTATTTCTAACAAGATCCCAATTATTTCAATTTTGTGAACATTTTATTCATTTTTCTAACGGAAGGATAAGATCTCCAGCATAACTAACAATTACAAAAAGTTCAACTAAGAATTGTAACAAAAACCAGTATGGCAAGGCTAAGCATAATATGTATTGAAATCCCTCCAAGCGTAGTAGGCTGCGCTGCGCTGCGCTGGTAGGTAGATCATATACATCCAACCAGACGAGGGCCATTATCATTGATGCAACCTACAAATTTGATATCCGCACTCGGTCAATTTAAGGCTCGTCATTTGAATGTAAATTACAGCTCCGGCTGCTTTAATGAGGCAGTCGGGCATTTTCTCACCAGAGCGGTATTTAGTCGCTCTACAAAAGCGATGAAAACTTTTTTAATTTCATGTAATTCTTCGAAAATATTTACGTGTGTGTCTTACTTCGCTCGACTCGCCGAGGAGGTGAAGGAGGGCTATATTAGAGAAGTTCATATTAAAACTGTAAATTAATTTTCGAAAAGTTACTGTACTTATTTTTTATGTATTGAAAGGCCGAGCAGGTACGAGTGAAGAAAATAATAATTTACAAAATATATATAGTTATGTATTAAATAAATTGCTGCCTTTCAAGACCTGTTATTAATTTTGCAAAAGTGTATACTTACTCATATGACGAATACATCCAAAATACGTAGACACACCGCAGTATTTATCCATCTGCTTGAATTTGAAATGTGGACTATCAGTTTTGCTTTATTTATAATATTTACAAATAAATGTGGGTATCTTTCTGTGCTCTCTTTAAGGTTCCGTATGCGACCCTATTATTAAGCCTACGCCGTCTGTCCATCCGTCTATCCGTTCGTCTGTACTACCCTTAAAGGGCTGTATCTATTGAACCGTAATAGGTAGCTGGTTTAAATTTTCACAGAATATGTGTTATTATGGCGGATATACACATAAATAAAAATAAATAAAATTTGAAAATTTAGGGCGGTCCTCATACAAGAAACGTGTTTGTTTTAAAGATTTCGTTTTTGTTTTTTGCTCTATCGTAAAAACGGTAAATACAAGCGTCAAACTTGGTGTGACAATAGAGCAAACTCGAAAGTAAAACAACAAATAATAAAAACCAGCCAATTACCAACCGGGTCCAAGCGATGGGGAGGGGTGGACCTCCCTCTAAAATAAAACAAATATAATAAACGTAACCTAGGCACCGCAGGCAGAGGCTAACACCAAACCACCATTTTTGCACACTAACTAGCGATGCAATGGTTCGACCACCGAGAAAATTTTCTAGTGTCATTCCAGTATTGGAATTTAATTTGATCAAATCTGAACCCCCCCCCCCCCCCCCCCCCCCCTTCACCCCTCCTCACAGCAAATCATGAGCACAGTGACAGTAATAAACATATTATTATTTGCAATTTCCTCTTTGTGCACTTTTATTTCGCCTCTTCGACAAGTTGACGCGCCCCCCCCCCCCCCCCCCCCCCACTCTATTCTATGAATCTATGATTCTTTGGTGGCTTAGCGGTACAGGCAGGAGAGGCCATCTGAAAGCGCAGGAGTATAAATCAGTCGCCGCCAACAACGCATAGGTGGATAATGTAGTAGGTAAACTTAATTTTTACTTTAAGTGCTAATGACACATTACAGCAAAGCTATTACAACGATAAAGAGTGTCGTAAATTTCTTGTGTCGCCGAGCCGCGGACAGATTGTAATGTGGAGGCGAAGAGTTACGAGTTACGACGGCATCCCTTAGGTACCTACCGCATGAACGTGCCGTATTAACCTGATTTCCAATTCAATTTAAAAGTAACACAATATTCAGAGATTCCAAGTTCCGTTAAAAAAATCCTTCTGGCCCTTTTTACCTGACTGCGCGAAGCAAAAAGGAGGGCCATGTTTTTCGAGTGTATGTGTGTATGTATGTATGTATGTGTGTATGCCATTGATTTTATAACCCTGGTGTATGCTTTAATTCTTTGGCACGCCCCGTAGCCTAAACGCTAGGTGGATTGATCTCACTCGCGCGCGAGTGTCAGAGGGTGTAGGTATAAAATGTTTTCAAGAATAAAAAATGGCGGCCGATATGCACCTAACCCCATCGAGTGAGGTATCATTGTCAAGAGCTCGAAAAATCGATTTTAAAAATACACTACACTTTTTGGAATGTGAAAATGAATTAAATAAATCATATTAAGAAAACCCGACTGCAAAAAAAATATATTAAAGAAACTATGATCAATAGAACATGCCTGTAGTCGGGCGTGTAGAAGGATTCGAATGGGCCGATAGCCCGGCTGCAACATTTTCTACTGATCTTTCCTTGTATCCAATATTTTTTTTTTTCAATCGGGTTTGAAAGTTTTTGTATTTCATTTTTTCTTGATATTAATTCTAGGTACAAATTATACAGATCTATACTAACGTTTTCTGTAATGCATGCATACGTACTTCCATGTAAATAACTAGGTATAACGTCAATCGTTCTGAGCCCCTGAATTTTAGAAAAAACGACGAAACGACACGATAAAAATATAACAATATAAAACGGCCTTCCGGGGGAATATCATTTCCTAGTTGCCTACTCACTACTCCTAACGCGTTGTTGCCCTCTGTGCTCCTACGATCCACGGTCCACGGATCGATGATAGCTTTTCCCAAACGACATTTGTCCGCCTTCAAGCAGGACTGGCGGCGCCTCCTCGGGGGTGAAGATTGGCTGCACTTGAGGCTCCGACCTCGAGCAACATTCCTGATTGTAGTTTTTATTAGACTTATAAATTGCCAATTGTTGAGTGAGTTCAGTCAAATGATCACAATTCATAAGAATAGGGCGAAAGAAGACATTTCAAAGACTCGTGTAGGTAATAATAGAGTCCGAAGGCCGTAAAAAGTGAGTCCGTGTTTCGGTATTGGCATTGGCCGCGGTCGTAAGTAAATATTTCCCTTGGCGGTACTCCGCGTGTCGGTGTTTGCCAGGAAAGGGATTTCGCTTTTTGTTCCGAACGTTTACTTTGAATGTTTAGTTTTCATTTATTTTATTACTTAACAAATCCAGATTTTTAAGACGCAATTTACTTCTTTCTTCACTTGCTCTTCTACTGATCTAGAGACGCAAGAAGTTACTCACAATTTTTCACCTGATAGATTTTCTCTGTGTAGTAAATACACATGCACAAGTTTTAAGGATAATTCAAGAAACTTCCTGTTTTTATTATGGAATTCATAACATAACGTTAAGACCATACAAACATAACATAACAATGTTTTATGAAAAGAGTTTTATGTCCTGTATATATGTTATGATAACATATATACAGGACATAAAACTCTTTTCCATTCCAAATAATCAGGCAGATAGGTACAATTCCTTTAGTTTTGGAACTTTCGTATCTCATTTCAGTGGTCGGTTGAACAGCAGTACAAAGAGAAAGCGCAAAAGTACCATCTGCTAATTTTACTCGGGCAACATCGAAAGTGATGGATGATTCACCACATTTTGTAGTCGAGATGTCTCCCAGACGAGCGTGTGTAAGATTCGCCGGCGAGTGCTCCTATAACTGTACATCATCGCCTCGGTGACGAATCGGCGACCTGTCTGGTACAATTTCGCCATAAGTTTACTTTATATCCGGAAGCGACAAGTGTATTAACCTGTCGCAAGTGTTGCCATACGTAGAATGCGGGTCGAGCTTGTACCGTACGGAGTAGCGGCTGAGTGGACTCGTTCAAAGCCAAATCGATCTCTGTAAGGCGGACTTCATTAGGCTGGGCTTAATTGATAGCTTTTTAGTTCTCATCATCATTTGTTACCATGTCCGTCCCCTCTTGTTATTACTTGGTATTACTATGGGGATCATTTTTATGTGTCTAAGGACTGGCTAATGTCATGCAAATTTTGTATTTTCAGTAAATTATTTAGTCACGTTAATGAGAAATGATCATACTGAAGATTAATACTGAGATGAGGAGTTCATTTAAAACTTTGCTCCATGAGAATAGCTACCAAGCAGTCCTTGGTTCTTGATTATTACAGACACTTAGGAATACTTACTTGACCTTTTGAAATCGATAGGTATCTTGAGAAAGTGAAACAAAAACGCAGATTTTCGTATAGTTTAGAAATAGGTACAACACGAATTGAAAGGTAAGCAATGTTGGATGCTCTCACGACTATTCCAGCGGCCATTACAGATTGGTTATACTTTGTAAATACGTACAAACGCAATTATATATAGTTAGATGGATGTTTCTATGGTAATTTCCGTAATTACTACAGAAGTGAAAGTGAACATCGATATGAATCTACATAATATTTCTTGTACGATCCCAAATAGAAGGATCTAACATCTGGAAAGGAGAATGTCAAAAATGTAATTTAAATCAAAATGCATGCAACAGATGTACCCAATTTTTATGTTGCCCATGTCCAGGAATAGTCATAAAATCGGAAGAGTTCTAGTCAAGCAAAGCACGCACAGACCTCTTCTATACTAGATGGAGAAGTAGAAGTAAGCCAAGATGCAGTGACTCCAACCGTTGCCATACACAGCGTTATGTCAGCGGACTGCGGAGTGAGTGACGGTTGATCGAACACGACGGTCGACGACGATGTTCTCATGGACTTTCTGGCGTCATCATAACACATTATTATGTGCATTCATATTGTCGTTCATTTCTATGTAAACGTTTCTTTCACTTTCCGATGAAGCGACGATTCAATGACGATTTATCAATTTCAAGTTTACGTTCCAACATTTTCGTTATTATTAAATGTACTATGACATTGAATAATAGCTTCGAGGAAATAATAAATATAGGTTTAAATAAATCACTGTAGGTGAAAAACCATTCAATTGTGAAAACATTCACGCTTTCATGTGTAGTCTATGCTTAATACTCGTATGATGTTAATGCATAATATTAATATCTGCTTTGAATATATCATTTGTTTTGTTTTGTTCTTCTGCCCTTTCCTTGTTAGGTCAAATCATTTCAACAAAGCCAAATTGGTTCCCGGGATTTAAAATTGTATACTATTTAGTGAATCCTAATTCCTAATTTACACTCCCGAGCGGAGGCGGCGCAGCGGCAGCGCGGCGCCTGCGTCCACGTGGATTCCCTTGTGGCTTAAAATTTCCATGCCTGAGAATTATTTAACTGAAATTATGACATAACATACAACTACAAGCAATATAGATACAATGCGAACCGCCCTGGTAAAAGGCACTTTCCAATATGCAGCGATATCTGATCGGGCGTTGTCAACGTGAAAACTGCGGGGTACGAGCAATATCTGTTTGCAGTAAATGTCATCGTGCGGATTGAGCGAGCGAGGGCGTGGCTCGCCTGCGCCTGCGACGGTGACGACGCGCCGCTCCGGAGAAATCGAAAAATACTCTTGGGACTATTACAATGTATAATTTAGATATCTATTTAATAGTAACCGACGGATTAGTCACGATTTCTGCAATGGACATTTCTATTTTAAATCTCCGATACGACTTGCTTGCTCTCGTTTTCGAGGAGAAACTCTGTATTCCTTTCCACT
The DNA here is from genome assembly GCA_946902875.1 of Nematopogon swammerdamellus. Taxonomy (NCBI): domain Eukaryota; kingdom Metazoa; phylum Arthropoda; class Insecta; order Lepidoptera; family Adelidae; genus Nematopogon; species Nematopogon swammerdamellus. The sequence continues at coordinate 14,688,866 of OX336345.1, forward strand.
CTCCTTTTTAAGGCGATGTCTTTCTCTGTCAATCATCTCAAGGTCTACAACATATTGTTTATCTGCAGTTTACTCTTGGCTCGTCGTGTCGTCGGCGTCGTCGTCGACGTATACCTACTCTTTTGCTTATCAAACAAAAGTATAATTAATTATTGACTCAAGCGATAGCTATGAATGAATGAATTACTGCTCAAATTGAGAAACTTTATTAATTTTAATGTTATCCATTAAAGCGCAAAGTCTTACAAAATGTTCAACGAAATCATAAATTTTCTAAATACGGTCAGTAAACGAAAACATTTCGGATCGTTGAAGATAACCTAACACGTCTCGGAGTGAGTTAGATTAGCATTCACGTGTCGTTAGAGATTAGTTCGACACCTCGCCTGTGTCAACTGGCCCGGCGACCAGCGACAACCAAACAAGAGATAAGTTACACAGTACTTCATTAGTTCTACGAAGGTGCCAGAGAAACATTTGGAAATGTTACGTAAGTTGTCTTTATGTATTTCATCTTTAGCTGTTCCAGAACCGTTGTTCCGACCCATTTGAGATTACTCACTCACAACTTGTGAGTGAATAATCTTGAATGGGTGACAAGTTACTTAAGGTGTATCTTAATGGTTTAGCCTTATTTGTTACTACAATATAAATATTATGCACTTTCAGTGCATATACGGAACTCTCTTCCGGCGAATGTGTTCCTCCGAATCCTTTAACCTGAGTGTCTTAAAACGTCATAATAACAGGCTAGACAGCCTAGCAACAGTCCAATCTGCTGGCATGGCAACGAACTGACCGTGGTTTTTCCGAGGAGAGGTGAATTTGGCTCTGTCGACGGCACCATTGCTCTCGGCACAGTTGTTGGTTTACTTATAAAGTTGGGTTAAATTATATCAACGAATTCGTTAATGGAATTTATTGTCACGTTTCACATCATTTTCTTGGTTATTTATTTGTCGGTTGTAAACAAATTCAAGTATTTGAAGAGCAAGGAAGGTCCGTTTAAGTCCTCGAAACTTTTCACCCAGTAACGGCTCACGGCTCATTACCTGTCTTACACTGAAGACGTTAAGATACTGTAAATTTTACTTATGTCGTTAGGATATTCTACTCCTTAAAATCATTACTTCAGGCATAGACTTAAACTCAAGGGATAATACCAGAAAACGCCTATAAAATGTCAACATTACAGCAAGTAAAAAATTACATTGTATGTACCGACAGTGCAAGCAACCGTACAATTGTCCGCAGCCTATCTAACCGATAAGAGAAGCCCTGCCCTGTAAACATACAGTATCTAGTACTACGTTGGTCGGTACTACTTACATAGTCAGTATTAACTGTAGTGGCGTCATTTTGACCCTTAAGTACTATTTGTGAAAGGTTTTGTATTTATGTTCTAGTGATAAGCTGCTTCCGTGCTTTGAATGTTATATATCATATAATATAATAGGGGTTCGTCGGAAATTTTGGAACGCTAACTGGTCTCGCTAGAACGTCTGTTAGTTCTGTAAGGGCCTGTAACTTGTAAATGTGTTCACCTACATGAAATTCATTATCATCAAGCGTATAATTACATCAATAGTTAGTTATTTATTAACGTTAAATTTTCCCCCTAACTGTAACTACTGCTACTTACATCTTTAATTAAAATCTTAATATTTGTCACGATGATTTATTCATCACCTCAATCTCAATATTTTTCACGTTGTATTTATTCATCATCTCAATCTCAATATTTGTCACGATGTATTTATTCATCATCTCAATATTTGTCCCTGTCACGATATATTTATTCATCATCTCAATATTTTCACGATGTATTTATTCATCATCTCAGTATTTGTCACGTTCTATTTATCCATCAGCAACGGCAGATTTATTTCCTGAATATTCCTGAATATCGATGTAAATGTTATTGTAATGTCGTAGGTTGTTCGAAAACAACTTACATAATAGATAAGGGCATTAGTAATAAATGCTCATTTTCATTGACACCGATGATTTATCACTAGGATACGTTTTTTTGTAAGTTTTGTAAATTTTTAATTTTTTTTTTGTAATCCAGTAGTCGGAGGGGCCAAAGCGCATGCTCCGACCAGCCAATATCACCTCCGAGAAGGTAGGTGTCATACCGGAGACTTCCCTGGATTGCTGGCTATACTAGACTAGAGGAGAACACAGCCGAGACTGCTATGCGGCCATCTTACATCCAGTACAGTTGGTACCAACCCAATCGGCTACAATTTGAGCCTACCACCTAGTAAGGGGCAAGGGAATTAATTGCTACGAAATTCTCTCGGTTTCCTCAAAAACTATCCAAAGTGGTTGTGATAGTTTATAATTTCTACCACATCCTGGCTCTCTTATAATTTATTCTTCCGTTGTAGTTTGAATTAACTTAGTGATAAAGTAAGAGCCCAAATAAATACCGGCTGTGATTGGTTCACGCAACATTCCTATTCACCCCACCCGCTCCCGCTGCCTTCCGTTTCAGCCTCCCCGCTTCTCTTTTATTTGTGTGATTGATTAGTATAAAACTGTCAAATGTATGTAAGTTCCCATACGTCCATTCAAAAGTTATAATTTTTGTACAGCTAACTCAGATACACTTAACACAGACATAACTGGATATTGTCAGGCAGTTGAAACTAGAAGCCCAGTTGCCGCGATAAAGTTTATAGCGCCAGAAGCTGTGTGGAGGTTTACGATATGATTTCAAGACGTTTTAATGTAACCGGAGCCGATAAGACTCGAAACTTGAGTTTGTCTTAAAAGGTAAGGTAAGGCGACTTAAGATAAACACTGCGGTCCACTTAGTTCACCTAGCCGCCTTTGAAATCCATTGACCAGATTGATACGTTCAGTGGAAGAGTCAATAGTGGTTTCCACTCCATACGACACGTTGATATTACAAATTTCAAATAAGTTCGCAAGCCTATGGGTTTTATTTCCTCTGGTAGATTCTGTTATTTCATTAAGTATATAATTTTCTAATCAGCTAACTGTAATAATGTGGTGCTTGTTATCAAAAATGAAATATTTGGATGTGATTAGGGTAATTTTAAAATATTTCACCATCTTTCAGAACACATATATCGCCATTTCCAACGACACGACATCTCAAAAGTAAACATTTGTATGATTGCACACGTATATTCCAAGCCTTAGTTAGTACTCTACTTGCTATCGATGGCTGGTCGCCAATATTAATGACACAGTAGGCGTAGTAATTGACGGTAGGTGTGAATTCGACGCCGTTGGCTCTAGAATTACTGTGTTCGTATTTCGCGCGGGTTTTATTAGGTGTCCACTAGAGTTAATGTTACATCTTGTGACCGTTGTTGCTTCGTTCAATTATTTTTTTTGAGATTGCGGTAGCAATAAGTCCAGATTTCTGCAAGGCCAATTGACTACCTGTACAAATGTAGTGTAACAAGTCTAGACCTAGCGAGGTAATATACTTGACATGCAGGCGCATGCATGTGGCACTATAGACTATGTAAGTAAGTAAGCAAAAGATAGATTTTAGAGATAAAACATAGGCTAAGCTTAAAATGTATCTATAAATTCTATTAATAGGCATTTTGGCATAAATGTACACATTCTGAAAGATTTATCGTTTTGATCTCGATTAAGATATGCTTAGTTAGACACTGGATTATCATAGACTTCTAACAATATATTTCACAATTTGTAATCGAGTTCTCTAAATTTGCCTCATCAGTGAAGTCTTCCAGCTCATAAGTACAAATTAGAGTCCCAATATTTTTGTTGTTCATTTATTCATGTATGTAATCTCCAAAGAGTTTGTATTACGTCGCCAGCGACGTAATACAAACTCTTTGGTAATCTCAATTAACCTAGGAGTGATCTCAGGATGCCCCGAGTGATGTTGATTATTACCTAAAAATCAATAAATATATTCTCCATCTCGTAACTGCTGCTGCTGCCCGCTGCTCGGAACCAGTCACGTTGTTAATTTTCTTTCATTCCTTTAATAAATCCTTATTGTTCATCTCTGCAGCTCCAAAACAAATAGATGGACTTACAAATAGTTCTTCGCTGGTATTTTGGCCTGATTAATCTTTTAATTTTTTATTAAATTTAATACTCATGAACTTAGAATTTCAGCCTGTGTGACGCCTTTCTAACAGAACGGCTTTGTTAATTGCCATGCTTTGGTATTTTAGTCTTTTCTCATCCTTCGCATTTCCGGACCTGATTTTCGTTAGCTAATATTTAATTTTCTAGAATAAAATTTATGAGCAATATACATACATGTTGTTTGTTCAACGCAGAGTGGTGGTCCTTGTGGCAGCGGCAAGGTTGCCCCTCACCCAAGACGATAGCCCCATTCGCAGTCACATACACTGCAAGTAGGTCCAGTGTGATCTCCGTAATTACTTGGCTCATAAATAACATTCTGAATGATCTGCGTAGCGGCCTCCGCGCCAACTCTACCACTCGAGAGAGCGATATCGCGTGCCACCACTCATTATGAAAATCTCGCTACTTTTATCCACTATTTGTCGAACCACAACTTACAATTATAAATTAAAATAATTGGTAGTCTAACGTGGAAGTTAACAAGCAGTGACCTGCCACATTTAGATTGACACCTCCTAGTATCTGATGATCCGAAAATTTCGGTCGCAGATTTTGTAGATCAAGAACGAGATGGAAACGTGGGAAAATATGAAATTGACAATATTATAAATTTATAATACAGCAGAGATGGGTTCGTAAATCTGTAGTCATAATAGTTCAACCGCAAAATACTACATTGTTCAGAGGAATGGTTATGTTTTCTTATTTATTAACTGGCACTGGCGCAGGCAGGCGCTGGCTCAGTCAGGTAGTCAGGTTGTTGCGTCACTGCAGCGGTCTATAGCTAGCGCCGAGTATTTTGCGTGTTTCACTGTGTCGTACGTACCATGAATGGCTTCCGAGAATGAAGTGGTTACTGACGTTGAATGAGTTCGAAACAATGAGACTTCGGTTTCTTCGGTTTCTTATCGATAACCAGAAATTGTATCATTGTGTTTTTATGTTTAAAGCGACTCACATCTTCGATTACATCATTATTCATTAATCCTATGACTGTTGCTGCCGAAGAAATATGGTGGTCAGATTAGAAGACTCCTCCGCCTATTATAATTCGAGTAAGATTTCAATTGATATGCACTGGTATTGTACATCCACCCACTCCACCGGATGAGTTAGCTTGACATAGGCGATATTCGTCGACTATTGTTGATGTCACCACATAACTGGGTCGCCGCTCTGAGCTGTATAGGTGTATCAGTTCGATCACGATCCCGACAGCTGAATGCATCACTCATATTAAAAGTCACGGCTATTGGAATAACTTATTTTGCTTACATTGAATTGCATGGTGCATTTGTGGTACATAATTTAATCTTTAGTACTATGATGTGACTGGAAATGTTCGGTCTTTATGGTTGTCAATCGACCGTATTTTCATGGGCCTGTTTTCAGAGCTTATGTTTATGTAGTTCTTCAGCAGTTTCCAATTTTAGCTGATCTACAAATTCCCAATTTTCGGCTTAGGGCAAGTATGATTTATCTATCCGATACCACTCGAATCTTAATAATTGACCATCATTGTAAATACTGGTATACTTAGAAATACATACACAGACCTACACACATGCAAGCCACGTAAATTAGAGTAGGAAATGACGAAAGGAAAATCCGTATCAAATAATCTGAAGCTGGACTCGAACCCACGACCTTTGAATGAGATGCCAAGGTTATAAGTACCAACTGATGGTTGGATTTGATAAATTTGTTAAATTTGAAAATTCTCAACGATTTTAGTCTACATGACCAAACGGAAATAGCGACTTCTAGCGAACGAGATTAGCACCGGTTAACGCTAAAAAAAATTAAGTCTAATTTCTTGTCAGATGCTTGTTTGGATTGCTCAGTCGGTAGAGCCTTGGACGTGTAACTTAAAGGCCGTGGGTTCGAGTTCCAAAACAGATTACCTGATATGATCTGAAATATTTCTTTTGAAATGTTTCAAGTCTATTTACGATGTTTGCGTCGAAGTTTCTACATCACATACTAGTAAATAATAACGTTGTGTAAGTAAACAATTTAAAAACAACTTTAATCATTCATAAATAACATAAGGTTAAATTACACTTACGACAGTGAAGGGAGCAACGTCATTCATTTTATTTTATCCATTTAAATGTACGAGTATTAATGGTTTCTTCATTTACAAATTATCCTCGATCCTGTATAGTATGTAGTTTCTTCAACAAATAAGTTGTGAGTTCAGGCATTAAAATAATAATTATTTTAATAAATACATATTAAATTATTAATATGTAGGTTTTTACTTACCGCTCGCTGACAGACAACACGGCGAGGTACGTATGCCGCTAAGTATACTCATCAGTGAATATTCTATGTTCAGTGGTACATACCTGTGGGTCGAAGGGCACATTGCCTTCTACAATGGGAGACGTTGTACGGGTACTAATGACGCCTGACAGACGCACAGCCACGCCGATTGTCTAACTAACACCTCAGGGCTTTGTAAATGGGTCGGAATAACTGCATGTAACGTTTGTGTATGCTGTCGAATGTTCTAGGTATGTATGTATTCTTATGAGGTGGATATCTGTGCTTGTAGAGGTAACGCTTTTATTTGCATGATCGATCAAACTATAGACAATATTTCAAACAGGGTTTTACTTGACTTGTGTGCGACATTGTCTGAGTTTAGCTGGTTTAAATCAATAGATGAACATAGATATTATTTAATGTCTTTATTTCCACATTTACATATTTACATACATTAATTTTACATATACAAAGTATAAAAATACAAATATATACCTAAAATTAATACAAAAAATATAAACGGAGCTTCCACCACCGGCGGCCGGCGGCGCCGGCGGCGGCGGGGTGAACCTAAACTACCTATGGTCGGGTCGCAAAGAGAGAAACCTCCGGACGATGCGTGCAGCGTCCAGCAGGGCTGCCTTCTGGATCTGGCCCTTGACCCAACTACTCAGCGAGAGCCTCTCAATAATTATATTGAATTGTAGAATTATCTTGTTTATGATTTTTTATCATATTATTATCTGGAAAAGTTTTACCCGCGATGTTCGCTTTTTAAATGTTCTCACAGCTTGAAAGTATGCTTGTCATTGATTTATGTAACTACAATTTAAACTGGCTGCCATCATCTTGTTCGTTTACTTCTGTCGATTAATGTGTTATTTCATCGAACTTGAAATCGTGTTTTGTGTAAACAAACAATATTGCATTAGATGCATCCATTATTTATCTCTCGTCGACGTGGGTGCTTTTGAGTTTGCCGACAGATCGGATTCGATCAGAACGTCTCGGGGTAATGTATTAAATCAATAATGTTAGCTAATGAGCTCGCTCGCTCAACCCGCTTCCCACCCACGTGCTCTGACAGGATTTGTGATGAGAAATGGGATTTATCGCACACAGGGTTACCAGCACTTGAAGATTCCTTATATGGAAGTAGAATACGTACGTAAATTGTGTACCTACCTGCTTGGCGTCGATTTTTGAAGAAATGAAATATTGGTACGTTTATTAATATTTATATTTTAATAAATATTCTTTCAATCATTTAACTTTTTTTTAAATTAAAATATTTCTAGTCCTGGTAATTTTACAATCCCGTTTTTTCAATTGTCCTGCAAAATTTTATTTTATTCCTATTTTTTGTTTGGTATAACGGGTGTAACACACAATCTTCTCTTCCATTCCAGATATTGTTCTGTTGAAACTTGAAAGAAGCCAATCTGAACTAAAATCTCCCGCGGGATCAGAATCTGTCAATCCATCTCTTCACTTATCAACAACAGATAAGATCTACGTGTTTGCATACCGCTTGCAAGCGGAGTAGAAAGGCGATCTCCTTCTCCTAGACTAGAACATAAACTCGTAGTCAATGATCGTGGACGCGGCAGCACTGAGTAACAGGCTCGTCATTAGGGGCCCTGGCGCTCTCTCACTGCCGGCTTCAAAATGTATCCAGCTATTAAAAGTAGGAAATTAATGGGTTTAATTGCGGGATGCGCTGAATCATAACTGGACCCAAATTAACACGGGAATAGAGGCCGACCCGAATGTGGCGGAAATATTACCAACATTTTAATCGACAGTTTAATCATCAGCATCAGTTCGGCTCGGTTCACTGCTGGATATAGACCTCTCCCAAGGCACAACGCCACCGCACGCGGTCTTCCAGTCTTCTCATCCATCCACTCCCGGCTACCCTTTTGTAGGTCGACTGTCCACCTAGGCGTTGAATTTTATTATTAAATAGCAGGAACTTCTTAGATTTCTCTGTTATCCGCTTGAGCACAAAACATGTCAACGTCGTCGTAGGCATCCACCACGCGTCGTACGCATCGCACGCATCGCATGTTCCGCACCGGCCGAACCGAACGCATGATGCACGATGAGACGTCATGAATCTGAATGCAAATGACGTTCGCATCGACCAGCGTCGTCGGTATTCCGATTTCTGCGAATATAGTGGATGCACATGCTCGTCACTCGCTTATTTGCGGACATAAGACGATAAGGTGAGCCATATAACACAAGCATAAGCACGCATAAGTCAGTTTGAAATCAGCTTATGAGCTCCTTTGGTCGATGACATGTTTTTCGGGAGAGATATATGAGAAAGGCTCATCTAGTACTATATGTTGATAAGTGGTGGACGCAGTACTTCTAAAATTCCGTTTGATCGTGTGCGATGCGTACGATGTGGATATGTGGACGCTTACCTTTGGGCACCGTTAATTCATAATACCAGTGCACCTAGCTAGGCGACTCTAGAGCTTCGGCCCTAAAACTACTACAGACTCCTCCAAAGCAGTATGGATTCAGATAGTTTCACATGATAGTAATTGAAACGCCTCTCGAGAAGCGATTAACGATAAATCAAACTGAATGATTGTCCCATTTGATCCCGCATTCATGACGAGACATATCTCACACGCTGACGGGGTTACCATGGGTCATTTGATCGCCAACACCATTATCCTGATTCTCGAATTCGCTACTATACAATATTATCTGCAGGAAAATATACGTTAAAATGGTACTTCAATCTACAGATATTCAAATTGGTCAATCTCATCATTCGGTCATACGTACGAGTGCCTTGCCTTAGTACACGTAAGTAAGTAGATGTCTGTAAGTTTAAGAACATTAAACATTTGTATGGCATAATATACAATTTTCTTGCGAGCTTGTAAACATTGCTAAAGTCGATGGAATTGTTAAAGTTCTCTAAATACTTTCTGTTCGCCAACAACTAATTATTGCCCCAGTGCACTTCCCTTGAGTAATTAAAATTTGTACAACTTTTTGTGTGATAGATAGCATTTCAAGTTTTGGCATTCTCGCAAGCAGTGTTAGATAGATTTTCGTTTAATTAGGTATGATTATTTAGAAGAACTTGTTATTTAACATCGCATTTATTTTGAACATTTCGACCGGGACATTTACGAGATCGGTCATCGATCTTGAATAATAAAAGCTCATTTTAATATTGTATTTTCTTAAATATCACAAACGCGACACGACGCGACGGCAATAAGGTCGCTACAAATTGTTAGCATAAATTAGAAGCTTATTGGTCATCGTCATACTAATTGACATTTGCATAAACTCAAAATATGAATGTCAGTGTCCTTAAGTGATCACTTGATCAGATATCGGATCGTGTTCTCCGAATGAATTCTCCATGAAGTCCGTTGATTCGTTCCCTGCCTGCCCCGTCGCTGACTCTTCCCTCGCACGTAGGCTTACCATCCGTCCGGATTTGTCCGGACTTTGTCCGGATTTTTTATTTGTCAGGATTTTTTACTTAGATGGAAAAATTTTCAATGAATGCTTAATTTTCACATTAAATTAGGCACTTCAAAATAAAACATAAGTATAAAATCCTTCTTAGATCTTTATTAAACTACGTACGTGGACACGTGGGACAAAACGCCTGCGATTTATTAATTGATTTCATTTTGTGACTAAAATGTAAGGACTTTTTTTAATGTCCGGCTTTTTGTTAGGACATTTCAAATTTTGAAACGGTAACCCTACTCGCACGCGGCTTGGTATGCGACCTATTATTTGCATCCACGCTCGTATCTTCTTCGCATTACTGCCTCAATCAGTTTCAATAAAAGCATTGTTCTCTAAACAGGATCGACAGCCTCACTCGTCCGTCGCCCACTACTCGTACTTCAACTCTGTACCTCTTCTCTACCGTAACGTTCCAACCGAGATTGTCAGTTTCACATCTGAATCATGTATGGCGAGATTTTATAGCTTTTGCAAAATTGTCGATTTCCAATTGCGTTACTCGACACTGCGGCAATGACAACATTCGATCGCGCATAAACTGTCGACACAAATGTCAAATGATTTGTCATTTTCGAAAATATAAGTAGTAATAGTCGCTGACAACTGACATAGCGGTAAATACGAGATTGTTTCCTTAAGGCTTAAGGGCATATTCTTTCAGTACTTATTGAAAAAAGTAAATAACTAAATGTCAATCTGACAATACTTCCGGTGCTGTCTGGGCACGGTCTGGCGCACGTTCTTGCCTATGGGCCTAGTGGCCCTTTCGCGGTGTCGCCATCGATTGATGGCTGAATGCGACGTTCTCGCTACATTCTCCAACTGCTGCATTGTCCGTAATTCTCATTACACTACATATAATGTGTTCTTTGTTTGGTTTAGACTTGGAGTAAATTGGCCCGTTAGCTGGCCTTAAAATGTGTCTATCTATATGTGTCGTCGAGTGTGGACTTATCGTTTTATCTAACTAAGTGTCAATACACAATTACATTATTATCAGTGTAGGCAACGTTAGCGACGTCCGTCTCTGTATTATTATTCTGTCTTCCGGAGCTGTCCCGCTGCAGACCTATGGCATGGAGGATTTTAACGGCCTTACGGAAACTTACCTGCTCCTTGACAAATACGATATATGGAGATTCATCTTTACTTAGATCTAATATTATACTTACTACCTTCTCCATGATATTTTATTTCGTAATTATTAACAATAAATGCTGTGGAGAGAGTCGTAATGCTGTGTTGTGGCCTGAAAGAAAATATAATGACAAGGATTGAGAATGGATGCTTCTGTGCTTCGGCAATGTTGGAAGAATGGATGATAGATAAGCGACTAACAGCGATTTATGAATGTGGGTGGAAGATTTGAGAAGGCTATATAGCCACACGTACCTAGACTAGATCGGGCGTATTGTGCTCAAAAGGGTCGAGTGCGTAGTACCCGTAACCGACGAGCATGTGTGAAGAAAATTATGAAAGTGGAATAGGCGGAAGAGGTGTATCAGGATCGTGACACCCGGAGATTCGTTGTCTCTGCATACCCCACTGGTATGGTATGTAATGTATTAAGCGATTGAGTCGGTCATCAATGGCCTAAAAATCCATTGCTAATTATAATGCCAGGTATGGACTTCAAGGTCTAGTCTACATTTTTAGTTATTATCACTCTCTTGTGCACGCCGCCGATGTTTGTGCTATTATAGTAATTACTTAGCTCAACAGATATATTTCCCATTTATATAGATTCCTTTCCATGTAGGCGGTGATTGGGCGACTTTATGACTCCATGACACAGTCCATGATCCATCTATGACGGTCTCTCAATGAGAAACATCCGGGTCGCGAAATGGTCAAGAAACAAATTTGCTATCCAAAGATTTACAACAATCCCATAACCTCCAAGAACAATAGACTCCACAGTATTACGTTTTAATAGCGTGAGCGTTTACTAGCTCTAAATCACAGTCGCATATAATATTTCCATTGTTTGCCCTTTAGCCCTACGCAAAATCATCGCCGGGGATCGGTACGTGCGAGCCGAGCCAGCACCACCGTGGCACCGTGTTTTATAGTTTCATACAAAAGCAGAAATAAGGTTATTGTAAATTGTGCTGTAAACGCAAACTGTTGCATGCATGAATGAAATTTTCTTTACAAATTCTCCATCATTACAAATTACAACACATACTGTTCATATACGAAATTCACGACACTGGTTGCACCTTGGCGATTGCCTTTACAATTACTTCAATACTTACACCAACCGAACAATACTCAAACCGTCTGTACCTACTCTGTACAACCAAATTTTTGCATCAAATAGATACATCAGACACCATGATATTCCCCTTCTCATCGTAAAGTCTATAGTGTTGGCTGCGGCGCGGCGCTCGGTACAATCGTGCACAATAAACCACTGACTGAGTCTGCTAGCGTGCGTAGTCTCAGAACGCAGCCCCACCCAGCTGTAGACTTGCTGAATATTTTATAGTCTCATTTCCCGCGCTCTCCTCGTCTCGTCCGCCCTTTAGATGCTATGCTATGTTCAACGACAAACGTAATAAGAATGAAGGACCAGAACTTTCTGTATTGGATAAACTATAGGATCTAGTTCAAGTCTAGTAAAATCTTGTTCAAGAAACCTAAATAGGCGGTTGTAAAGTCCAAATCAATTCAAAATATACTTTATTGTAGATACAACATTTTAAATAAGGTCACAAAAGGCGAGTTTAACGCCTTACGGCATTCTTTACAAACTAATCTTTTGTATGTAGAAGATTTTTATGAGAGCAGATTTAATGCAAGCGTCATGTTGTAAAAAGTAAACATAGACAAATATATAAGAAAAATACAATTATAAAAATTAAAAACAAATTAAAAGACGTAGGTAATTAAATTATTTCATACAAATTGCCTGTCAGACCAGCACCTCTCTAAACATAATTATTTTCTAACCCATCTAACGAGTGACAACTTCGCTAATAACATCACATATGTGGGAGTTTAACTTTTAATGATACTCCCACAAGAAATCACCAAAGGCAACAAAACAACCGTTGCACGTCCTACGTAAAAGGCAATTTCGTGAGCGCATGCGAACTCATAAGCTGCTGTTTGCGTTAATCAACCTATGAATGAACCCATGGATGGAATGAACCCACCGCTTCGCCTGAAGCAATACTCTTGCCACAAACGAGACTCACGGTCAAACAAAATGTCAAACGCCCACATTTATAATATATTTCGTCTTTGACATTTCGTACGTGTTGGTTTTCACAGCTTTCCGGTGATCTTAGTCCACAAACTGCTCAACACTCACTCCTAACAGGCTAAGTCAATGCTCTTAACTCACTAACCAGAATAAAAGAAGAATGGCAAATTTCTAGATCCGAAACTTTCTCAGTATTTACAGCTTGCACTACGAAATCCAGCGTCGTAGAGATGATAAATGAGACTGAACTAGTTCCGAGTTTGGAAGAGAAACCGAGCTCACCAAGGTGCTAACGCCCTCAAATTTCGACAAGTGCGGGCGTCGCATCTAGTCGTGAAGGATTAAGCCTCTGCTGTATCTGTACCATTTATCTCAAGATGTCGGAGCAGGCCGTATTATAAGCCGCGTCCACCGAGAGTCGAGACGTACCGTACCGCCCCGCCCGCGCCCGTCTGTTCTCCTCTCGCGTGTATACAAATTGAGATATTAGCCCGTTTCGATAAGACAACATCAATTTTTGGAGCGACTTCAGAATGGGATTACTCAAAGCGTAATTTATCGCCCGTTTAACCTTCCCTTCCATGAAATCATCTTCGGTCTTATTTTGTTTATGATGATGATAGATGAACCATATTTTAATATTGACTTCCGTTGAATTGATGATTTTCAGTACAAATTATTTGGTAAGCACCAATGTAGGTATGTAGGGTATTTATGTATGTACTCTCACAACCGTCGCACCGACAGAGTGCTCATGAACATGAGCCATACGTTTGGCCCGAAGCGTCGAACCACATAGCCTGGGGAACGAACGTGAGTAAAGCAAAGCCGTATTTTTTTTACAATGTTTAACAACCACGGTAATTTAAAATTCAACATGTAAAACCTAAGTTACATTAATGTAGTCTTCATCTCTTCATCTATGTGAGTTGCCTTGTTCTAAAAGCAATCTGTCCATGTGAGTGTACGATGGATGAATGATGATAAATGGAACAGCAGTCAAAAGTTATTGGTCATTATACTGTTGAGATACATCATTTTACATTCCATCTGGTCTCCTTTCACTGTTTTTAAATGTACACTTTAGACGCATTACTTCTTTAATCCTATCATTCTAAAGTTCGTCGTCTACTTTCTCATTTTCTATTTCATGTCTGCGACCTCTGTTGCGACTTGTATGCACACGAGCTTGTCACGGTGGCGGCGCGGCATGGCGCGGCTGCGTTGCGTTGTGCTGTGGATACTAGGGGAACATGAGCATGACACAACACACATCCTGAGCCGTGTTTCTGTCGAGTTGAGTCACGCGGTTCTCCGAAGGCCTCCCCAGCCTACGGCTATGTTCGAGGCGATTGTCTCAGAAATGCTAATTTTTGCGTCGCGCGCGCACTCGAACCGTGCTCAATGTATCAGCGAGTCTACTCGCGTGCGGGTGTTGTACGTGAATTCGTGTATCTGTGCCGTGTCTCGGATACTTTATGCCGCCGGGGGCGCCTCGTTTAATATGGACCGGCATCGCGGCGGCGCGGGTGACTGCGCTCAATTAAGTGCTCGGTTCCGATGATGCAATGAAGCGTGGCATTGTTTGTTCCGAATTTGTATTTGGTCGTGACTCTGCCGCGAATGGCTGTTCCCGTGGTGCCGCTTGAAAATACATAATGGTAGGTGAGAATTCACATTTGGAGAATAGAACATTCAGTGACACGAACCTCTCACGCACTAACTTTGATTACAAGCTTATGTAAGGGGTAGATATTAATGTTATTTGCAGCAGGATCATATTTGTATATTTGCATTTTAATGAAGTTGTAATTGCTCGGTAGAGCGAGTCCCAGGACTAACATGGCAAATGGCTCTGGTTGTATCGCTTCACATTCCGCTGCCTTATTGGGATGCTGCGCCTGCTGAGGTAAATGGAATGTAGCGATTATCACTTGCTTATAACTATTACGCTATTGGGTACTTTAGCTTGATTGGATAAATTTAAAATTATAAGCACGTTGTCCCCGAATTAGTGAGTTTATTATCGATGTTGTGGGTAAACATTGAAGATATAAACATAGATTTTTTTTATGGAAACTGACACGGTTGGATACATCACCTACAACGTCCGTCATGTCAGCCCATAACACCGGGTGAACTAGGTGCCATGTCAGTGCTTCCCCCTTTGATCGTGCCGGCTACACTAAACTGGTCGGAAACACAAACTATTTACATAGCCGTTTAGACCGACGTTTCATTCGGTGCGGTGGTTCCAACCCGGGCGGGTTAAACCCTACCACCAAGTAAGATTAGGAGGGAAGGGACCTACAGTTTTGTAGACGTATTAGTTACATACAAAAAATCATATCGTACAAGGTAAAGCTTAAAAAAACTAAAAAAAAACGAACATCTGCCGAAAAGCTTTAAACAAATTCCAAACAGCAGCGTCTATACTGAACCCATTCGACCCGCGTGTACCGCCGGCAGACGCGAAAAAACTCGACGTAAACAAAAATAAAAGGCTGCCGTAGAAAATTACGGTCCGTTGCGGTGTGGTCGGCGGCGCGGCCGCAGGCTACAAGTTTAGTCTCAGCTCAGTTGGTCGTACAAGAATAGGTAGGATACATCTCGACTCGACCAATCTCAACATGGACCAATACGTAGTTAAATATTCGAAACTGGATTGCAATGCAAGTTGTCCACTTCGGAGACATACTGTCTGCGTTCGCCTTTCTGACAAACTGTGCTGACTCAGGCGTTTTGTATACATCCTACTGGGCTAGGTCGCCATCTTTGATTTCTTCATAGCGGATGAAGAAGTCATTCGAAATCACAGGTAGGTACTTTTGCTTGTTAATCTTTTTTATATTTATTAAATACTAGCTTTTGCCCGCGGCTTCGCTCTCGTGAAATTCATATATAAAAAGAAGAAAGTAAGTAACCCCGTTTCCGTACCCTTATTTCGGCGCGCGGAACAATTCGGTTTGTATGAGAACCTATTTAGCGTAACCGGAACTGAATTTTAGTTAACCTATCCTGCCTGTGTCCCGTATAGTAAAATGTGCATGTACTAAGTTTAATTGAATTCGGATGATCGGTTTAAGAGTTATGGAGGAACATACATAGGTACACACAGAAAATATTTCTAAAAATCCTCAATTTAGTTTTAGTATCACACACAGAGTCTACAAACGCAATATCTCGCAAAACAAAGTAACTTAATCCATGACCATCCTATTACAGATTTATTATTAGTATTGATTTAGAAGTTTCAGTTGAGTCATCATTTTTGTTCCGATTTTATTAAATGTCACGTCTCAAGAAGATTTCAATATCTGCCACTGTAGTCATAGGAGATGACGATAGAAATTAGATAGATAGATAGATAGAAAATTCTTTATTGCTCCAGTAAACATTAAACAGTAACAAATACATTGGAAAATTTACATAAGGTGCAAAGGCGGACTTATCCCTTACAGAGATTTCTTACAGTCAACCTTTGGATGTTTGAGATTCGATAATATAGTGGAATGTAAGTAGGTAGTAGCAAAGAGTTGCGTGACAATTGGAGATAAAAATAATAATAAGAATACTTATTAATACGTACATATAATTACATGCTAGTAAAATATAAGCCATACATGTTTAATACACATAAATTACTAAATATATAGAATATTATATACAAATAAATATACATATATACATACTTGTCCATCCAGGTAAGTATGAAGCAAAAGTGGTTTTTGTTTTTTAAGTTTTTACTTCACATTGACGGAGGACATTACGGAAATTACTGTTACACGCGTATTTGTTTTTAAATATTTGCTCAAACGAATACGGATTTTGTATTTGTTAAACTCTTAACCGAGTAACACCGGTGCTCGTGCGTGCGTGTCTGTCGAGCTAAATGTCACACTCTTGTGAGATCATTGGAGCGTATCCGATGTCCACATAATTTTCATATTCACTTAAAAGTTTTAACAATGCCGTCGTGATTTGACTGCCCACATAATATTATGACGATCAATCGCTAGAGTAAATTAAGATTCAGAATGGGATCACCTTCGAATTACAAATGACCTACAAAGTAGGCTTACGTATGACTTATGATGAGACATACGAAATGACCTCAATATCCAAATACATCAGTAACGCAATTTCAGTAAATGTTTGGTGTAATGTTACCAATAGGATACCAAATCAGGATTTTCAACCAACATTATACCGACAACGAACGGCTGAGCTAGAGATATCGGGTAGTCAAGCAAACTGTCCATTGTTTTGACAGTAAACTGGCACGCCAGTCGAAGCCGTTCTGTTTGTAGGCAAACAGTGAGACGGAGGGGTATCGGTTTCAACAGGACTAAATGTTTACGCAAGTGCTCTTACAAAAACCGAGATAATGTTTTTAAGATGTATGCTATTCAAAATATCGTGGAATAACAAATAAAAGAGATTGATCATCGACGTTTTAATAAAAAACCGGCCAAGCGAGTCGGACTCGCGCACCGAGTTTTCCGCACAACAAAAATAAACTTTGAAAAAACAAACACGTTTCTTGTATGGGGACCCCCCTTATTTTTTTACTTTTTTAATGTTTTATTATTTGTTATCTTCGCCATAATAACATATTCTGTGAAACAATCGGCTAGCTATTACGGTTCCAAGGATACAGCCATCGGACGGACAGACAAACGGCGTAGGCGTACGGGGTAAGGAAAGGCTCCCCGACTGCTGCGGCATGGCTGCGGCTAATGATGGAAGAGTTTAATAAAATTCAATTTCCAAGGTTGTTTTTCTTCTTTTTAGTTTGTTTTATTTTACACGATCGGGTTTTTTGGTTTGCTTTTTTTAAATATTTTTTTTTAATAATCGTATCATCATCATCATCATCATCAGCCTGTATCGGTCCACTGCTGGACATAGGCCTCTCCCAAGGCACGCCACCACACGCGGATAATCGTATATTCCAATAAATTCCAAATTAATTTTAAAATCGCAGTTTGAGTTATCTACGAACTGGGAATTGCTTACTTCTCGAGAGCTTTCTCTAATCAGTCCTCGATGAAGTCGTGGCCTTTCTCAGCATGAAATTTAATTATTTTCAAATAACCAATAGCCATAAACCTATGCGTATCCAACGAAGATGCCATTCGTTACGTTATTCGCCGGGGAATTCTGATCGTAAAAACAAATTGAAAGTAATGCTCGTAGCTACCCCGAGCCGGTGACACATTTTGTTTTATGCTGTCGTTAATGCAAGAAGAAAATGTTGCTACCAGCCAATCCGCCTACGAGGTCCAGCCCTGCCGTATCTTAGTGGCCTTTATCGATACACGTCGACAATTAAACATAAGAAGCCGAAGACAGTACGTTATTGTAATCTTACAAAACAAACTTTTTCAAGCTTACGCTCGCTATCAATTTGTTCGCTGCCAGCAATATCAGTCATGCTTTCATCATAAAGAGAGAATGAAGCAAAGGTATAAATCAATAAGTTTATCAATAAAGTGGTGAAACTCGACGCAGGTGCATTTTACTGGGAACCCAAAATACGTTAGATCTAATCGATAATTTCATTATGAACCCGTTTTCCAGAAGAAACGTATCCCAGAGGATGCAATTTGAGTTTTAAAAATAGCAGTAGGTAGGTATATATTTTATGTAGTATCATCCCTGTCTGTATACATATATGGCTACTTGTCGGTGGCCTGTAGCCTGCAGACTAGCCCTGCGGTGGGCAACATAGAGCGTTAGTGCGTGCGTGCGTGCGGTCTTTTTGGTTGATGTGATGGTCTTCTCAGCTTTCTGCCTTGCTATTTTGTTGTTTGCATTGTGTAATGTATTATTATGTATTCTATTCTAAAATAATTCGTCATCAAGTTATTAACTATCATCCATCAATCTAACTGGTATCATTGTTTACACTCATTCGATGCAAAGAGCACTGTTTACTCAGGGCCTGCCTCGCATTTTCTACGTAATTATAATGAAAATTTTCTTAGTTGAATTTTTTATTTTAGTTAGTGTACCTCCTAGTCTTTTCTTGTGTACGATTATTTCACATAAATTATTTTTAAACTTGTTACGTCTGTTTGAATCCTTTACCGTTTCATACAAATGTGAGTAAAGTATAGATTACGGCTCGACAATTTAACTTACGCAGCGCAGTACGAGCCCCGCCCACGCGCACGCGCGCTAAAGCCTTCTCGCTACGTGCAAGTGTTCGGGGCCACTTGACAACTGCGCGCGGCAAAAATACGAGACATTCTGCAAACTGGCAACACCGGCTGGCGTAAATGGAACGAGAATTAAAATATGCATGCATTTTGTTATAGCTCGAGCAACTTTGTCCATAACTTTGAATTATTCGTTTTAGAAAATAGGTAATTGTTGTACGAGTAAGTGCTATGTTTACTAAGCTTCTATTTGTATTTTCATAATGATAAAAAAAGTTCAATGAAAAAAACAAAAAAAAATAACTGGCTCCACACTGGATCAATTTCATTTTTCAGACAAGCAGAATCAGATTTGATGATGACTTCAATAAATTACTGATTTAATGTTCATCCGCCCATCGTAGACGCTACGCTGCCGGGGCCCTCGCCTGAGCCGAAAAAGAAACAAAATTAGCTGTTAGCAAAAATCATAAGTGTCGGTTTAGCAAAAACAAATTTGAATAAACTGACTACACGAGTGGAGCTTAACACGGGGGACACAGTAGCACCGGCCTCGTGTCGGACACGCGTGGGCGGCGGAAACGGCAGCTCTTCGCGTTTGTTATTTTAATTACACGCAGTCTGTGCTCTGTCTGCCTCCTCCCCGCCCCGCCGCCGCACACCCTCCGCCGCCGCCGCTAGCATAAATAATATATTCGGTGCCGCTAGTCCGCTCTGTCACTAAACTATTATACCACTCTATACCTATGCATTCCTTTAATCTGTGACTCTATGCTGTTATTATGATAAGTACAAACTCTTGCGCACTTACACCGACCGACCGAACACACCGTACCTATGTCAACGTCCACTTACTGATTAAGGTACTGTTATATTTAATAGCAACGCGGCGTGTTAATAAGCTTCTCGGTATTTGTTGTTAATTAAATTATAATGACCTGACTACTTTAAAAATATATAATACTTATATGAACAGCAAACCGTGGCATATGTTTATAAAAAAAACTTTCTCTGCGAAGATAAGACAAAGATTTTTAACTGAATAAATGTGGCAAAATTATTTTCGTCAATGATGTGTCTCGTATTATATAATATCTCATTAACAAATTACTTTTTCTTATTTCAGGTAAACAACGTTCTGTTACTCGCCTCGCCGTACCAAAACCAGGAAGGTAACGAACACCACTCTCACGGTCAACCGATCGTTTCCTCAACCGCCTTTTTAAGATACTAAGCTTTTGCACAATTTTCTGCACCTCACGTTGCCAATCATGTCCATCGCAATATTCGCAATACAGTTCCTTGTGGCATATCTATAGTAATGATCACACACTGGCAGGATTACTCACACTAATCTGTCCAGCGCAGGATTATAAGTAAGCATTTATTTGCTGCGATCATAAAAATATATAAGAGAACCAGTTGCAGTAATTACACCGTTTAGTCGGGCTGTCGAGCGGCGAATATCATCACCGCGACTTCTGGCGTTTGAGCTTTGCGCAATCCGCGGACGAGGACTGCTCTTGCAATCTGCGCAATGAGGGCAATTATACGATTTAGTGATCTGTACAATTTTATTTTATCGCTGGTTTCTAAATCCTGAATAACCGTTTCGAAAGAACTTTTCAATCTCTACAATAAATTATTAATTGAATGCATAGTAATATCCACCACATTTTTACATAGTTTCACCTTATCCGATGGCAAAATGTACTCTGAGAACCATACATTCGGTTACTGATCATCCCTCAGATCATCCAAACCCAATCATTCAGACGAATGTTCACACTTCTTTGGGTTCGAGGGCCACCGAAACAACTCTTTCGCTAATAGTCTTTAGAATATCTGCGATCGCCCAACCTCCTCCCATTTAATATACCTATAATTGGGTTGTCGCTGTGCAATCTTATCTACTTTCCTATCTTGGTGAGTCACTTCATTCCTCACTCTATTATTAAAATAAAATCCCTTTCGGCGATCCTCATAGCTTATGAATATACTGTTCTGAATAGCTTAACATTTCACTTTCCCCACTTCTCTCAGTATGTTTGCCATATTGTGGCCGCATAAAATCGTGAATGATCACCTCGTGTACTAATTGGGCAGTTTTTGCCCGTGGAATGGAGGCATCTGGCACCCCTTTCACCGTTTAGGCATGTTTGTTTTTGTTCTGTTGAACTGGTCCAAAGTCTGCTCGCTTCGAACTGTATGGCTGGGCTGCCTCAGTATTTTTTGTGCTCCCGCCCGCAGTGCGACTAGGTCGATCCACTCGGACTGGTTTATCAGCTGTATCTATTTACAACAACTATTATAACATTAACCGATAGTGTACTTGCAATATTATCTTATTGCATGTTTCTTACAATTTCCTTATCTACTGGCGATTAGCAGACAGCTAAGTATTTTCTCGCTTAGAGGAGTTCCATTCATTTGCATGTTGCTAAGGTACTTCGATAAGAAGTTGATCAAACAAAGGTCACGACCATAAATATTGGTATGAAATACTTTGTAACCGGTTCAATAAGTAGGTAATTCGCGAGCCTTCGTTTTCTAAGAATACTGTAAAACACATAAACCGAGCTAACGCTCTTTCCGTCTACAGTTTCATGGGCGGCGCCCAGCTACCTTATGGGTTAGGTGGGCGCCACATTTCGTGCTTTCTATAAAAAAAGTTATAGTCAAACGATTGAAACTATAAACCTGACAATACAATAACATAATAACTTCCGTACGTTCTATAACTAGAAAAATCGATAAGAGTAAGAAAGAATGCCTCATATTTATATATAACTCAATATCAGGACTTATAAACCTACGTCGTTGCCGGTGAGGATAAATTGTTATGTAGGGCAGTAATTTTTTTTATTGTATTGTATTGTTTATTCATCATTCATAATATGGCAGTTAGACTACACTCGAAGTGTCACAATTTGTTCTATCCGGTTCGATTACACCCACGAAGAAGAACCGACAAGAAACTGAGCAGGGAATTTTTTTAAACATATTATTACAAGTACCTACTTTAATGACTAGCCAGTAGCCATATAATAATATCGC
Organism: Nematopogon swammerdamellus; assembly: GCA_946902875.1. NCBI lineage: Eukaryota > Metazoa > Arthropoda > Insecta > Lepidoptera > Adelidae > Nematopogon > Nematopogon swammerdamellus. Next base: position 14,711,201 of record OX336345.1, read on the forward strand.
TTACAGTCTATCGAAAACACAGCCTGAGAGCAAGATTAACAATTTGGCTGAGAGTTCTGACTATAAAGACTTATTAATTAAGTGTCTTTGTACACATACTACAATGAAGTATAATAATTGTCAAAAAAATATTTTAATATATGAATATTAATATACTTGAAGTATCAAGTTGTCAATGGGTTAATAAAGTTGAGTTACTAATCGTACCTAGTCAAGAGTTAACTAATAATGCAGTCAGGTAAGTAGTATATAGTTAAAGTAGGTATGTTTATTATTACATAGAATAAGTTCGACGTAAGCATATAGAGCAAAATGTCAGCCATATGTACATAGGCTTTGTGAACTAAGTACAGGCCGGAAAGCCGCGTATCAAATCTGAATCGGACTGGCATCTACCTACACCACCACCGGTCGAAAGTTATTTTATAATAATAACACACGGCCGAAGTATGAGAACTAATCCCTATCACAGTAGACACTTCGGCGTAGCGACACAAGGCAGACTTGCTGTATGTATTTAGCGCATAAGAAGATTAGCTTGCAAGTGTGGAACGAATCCTTAAGCACGCATGCTTTTAAATTATTGAATGAAAACAATATTATTTGCAAATTTATTTCTCTACAACCCAAACGGAAAACAATACGTCCCGTCAAAATTATCTCAAAGCGGTGTAGAATTTCGAAGAGGTTCATGCAGGTAGGTCAGCGGCGACAGCAGTGGTCGCGTCGCGGGACAGGTTGTAGCTCGCCGAAGGCTTACTGGCTGAGTGAATCAGTGGCTTGCACAGTAAGGCTTCCACGCCAGTCGCCACACCGTCGCCAATACACTACAGTTGACCACACTGTTATAATATTCCACCCCAGCCACATAATAAAAAAATCGATGGATTTAAAATTTGTGAGAATCCTTTGACGTCATTTTATCGAATTCCTTTCCCAGCTTATCCCTCCTTCATTGCCAGCTGTGACTTAGATTACATCTGAAATCAACTCCAACGTTACCTCTACCGCAAAGTCCATTTTACTGGAACAGGTAGATTATCCTGTTGTCAATTCAGCTTCTTCAGCCGCTCAGATAAGCATGTCTGCTTGTACAGCGACTCAGATAAGCACTGACTTTCGAAAAGTCTAATCATATAAAATTACATACCCTAAAATTATTATTATGAATATGTAAACAAAATAGGCACCTTCGTAATAGAACGCCTCCATTATATCATCATCAGCCGCACCTTCGATGCTGTCCTCATTGTTCAGAAATAAAATTATCTTTTCAATAATAACATTACATCGAATAACTTTACAATCGTTCACGTGCACGAATAATTTGTCATTAGGGACGTGGATTGCGACTTGTAAATCCGACAGGTGACCTTTGAGCCTCGGGAACTCGCATTGCGAATCGCCTTTATCGTAATATATAAAAGAACAGTGCAATATTTGTAAAAAAACTTACTCGGAAATAAAGTACCTACCTCGGACTCGGCTACACGAATCTGGGTTAATTCCGAATGCGACACAGTACTTTTAAAAACAACGTGGATTTGTGTGGTCCCAATTAATGGAAAGCGTAAACTGTTTTAAACGACATCGAAGAATTAGCCCACACAAAGTTCTCTGTATCGAGTTGCAGTCGGACGATGTGTCGGAGCCGGTACCGAAGGGGTAACACTCACTCACAGTAATAACGTTGTCCTCATTGGCAATAAGCGGACAATTCAGGGGACCGTAGAGAAGTTTAAGGTCCACCGCCAGCCGCATGTTATCACTCAACAGAGTCGTGTGGTGGAAATTTTTAGGGCAATTACTGAGATTTATACTTCGCCTTGGTTACGCGAGACGTGGCGGTCAGAAGTTCGAGGTTTTTCGACAGGGAGTGGACCATTTTTTGCATTAAAAACGTGTCAAACTAATAATATTCCGATCCCGCGGTGGTCGCTTAATTTTAGCGACGTGCCCTGGAAGGAAGGAGCTGGTGTGAAGGCCCTTTTCATCACACTTAACGCGCGAACTCGTGTCTTAGAAGCGTTGAACTCGACCAAATTACTACGGCCATCTACGAATACTCATCAAGAAACAAATTTCATATAGTTGAGAGTAATACAGGACACGTTTTAAGGATATAGAAAACTGTGCGTATGTAATGGACATCTAAGTAGATCGAAAAACTATTAGAAAGCACTTTCTACATCCCTACACGCTAAACGCCAGCCATGAGTTAGGTAGGGCTCGCACAAGGCCCGGGGGGTCGAAAGCGCGAAACGATTTCAATCCACGGTCAGCCGCATAAATAGTGATCCCCTGACAGCAGAATTTGTTATGTCGGTGGGAAATTGTTATAACTTTAGTGTAATTGCTTTCGACTATTGAGAACTGCGTACGCTTTGTTCTCGAAAGCTTGATAGTAAGACTAACGAGGAATAGCTTGTTCCGAAATAAATTGCAACATGAAAAGCGTATTCAGGTCCGTTATAACTATCTTGTGATCATCATCCGGTTTCCTCATTGCCTAGTTAATAGTCTAAAGAGGAGAATATTATTGAAAAAGTTATTAAGAAGTTATGACAATTTTATTATTAAATCTATACCCTTATATTAGGAAGCGTGAACTGAACAACCTCTTGGTTGATTAATATATTTAAATATATATATGCGATAAAACCAAATCAACTAATCATCATCAATCAGTCATCGCTAGAAATAATAGATACATGATAACCAATTTAGTGAACCACACTTCTTTACGAATCTAGCTACATTCGTCCTAAAGAACCAAGAAAGACATACGATAATACGGCAATAAGAAAGACTAGAAAAGACACCTGTTCACTCATTTCTCATTCATGAGATAAATGAACTCTTGAGTTCCTGTTGAATAATAGCGTACCTACCTATTCAAGTGCATAATACGAAGGAAGGAACACATTACTTGCTCGTAGACAAGTCTAGTGAGTGGGGTGTGAACAGAATGTATGGTGTTGTCATTCAATGCTATGTCATTGTGCGCGTTGATGATGATTACAGCGACTTAAACATCACTAGGAAATGTCGGTACATCAACATCACTTTTGGTTTAAAAAAAAATTACCTACCGTGATTATTTCTTAATTGGTGCAGTGCTCTAATTAATTTAGGTTTTTGCGATATCAAGAAACTGTGTCTGATCGTAATGTGTGGCACCAATGTACCATAACGAATATTTTAAATAAAGGCTTAATTTAGCCGCACAAATAAGTGGTACTTACTTTCACGACTGATGATTCACAATAATGTATAAATTTTTTATGAATCAAACTGAGTTCCTGGAAGTTAATTTTAAATAATATGATGGATTGCTATTATTCTTTTCACACTCGCCAACACATAAAATGTTCACAAATTAGCTATGAAACATTTTGTTAATAGATCTAGAGGCTCACGGTCATCAACTGCTTAGAAGCGGAAGCACTTTGCTGCAGGCATATTTTTAAATCCATGTCAACACCGTCAAACTCACAACAATTTGCCCACTTGTTCAACAAGTCATCAGAATACAGCTCATCATTTGTCATCAGCTAGTTGTGTTGTAGGCGTGGCCGCAGCGCCGGAGTCGCTTCCTCGACAAGTTTTCCATGACAACTGCGACAACAATGGGGACAAATAACTCAGACGTGGCATTAATATTTAGTTGCCGTCTGCACGTCGCCTCCCTTCCAGAAGGCCAGCTGCTGGTTCTTTATGTAATGTGTAAATCTGTGATGTATTGCTGAAGATAGAATTTCTAATCTAGAAGTGATGAAGTTTTGCAGAAATCCGTTCCCCAGACATCAAACAGAGAAAGAGAGAGAGATGGAGAGAGAGTAAGATGCCGAAGACAGTAAAGTAAAGACCGAAAGTAAAGGAACATCACAGATCTAATCTGAATCATGTGAATTTATATACGCTGCAAAGTAAACCGCATCACCGCTGCTCCGACTTAATATTGTACAGCGAACTGAAATTTGATCTACTTTTACTACAGCAAAGTTGCTCGGAGCTTGATGTAACTTTTTGCACAATGATGTTTTCGTTAAATGTTTCAAGCTAAAATTCCGCAGCTAGCGCAATACACCGCGATTATGTCCGACTATCAGTTAAAGTAAACGATGCGGAAGAGTTGATTTTGATTACAGCCAGTTTGTTTGCCAACTCATGGCGAACTGCGCTCGTGCACTCAACACACCTAAACTTCAACGAAGCTGCTTGTATGGCTTGTACTTACGCAAGTCTTGACGGGATTTAGTTTGATTAATTTCCACACATTTCAATTGGGAACTGCTTTCATGCCGTACGTACTGTTGCGTGATTACGTCTCTCACTCAAATAGAAAACAAATATATTGGTACCTAACTGAAATTTTGTAGAGTCAGCAATGTTTATAAAGAGGCAAGCAGGTAGAAGAATAAAACAACGAAAGTGCGAAGTGTACATAATATATTCAAAGTCAATTCAGATCAAAAAAACTTAGATCCAACATAAACATTCGCAGAATGCCATCTGCCATTGTTGACAACGTAGTTGATTGTTCCTGAAAGCATATTTGATATTCTGGACAGTGTCACGCCGCACGCCTAAGTCTACTACAGCAGCGATTATGCACAGTATCTGGTGCAACACAAATTACAGTGTCCTTTTCCAAACACTGCCTCTAGTTGCAGGTGAGGTGAGCCAGCGTAACAATTTCTAGCAGCCATTTACGGCGTTGGCACGAGCAAACCGCTTGTTAAGAGCCCATGCTTTGCGTCTTGCATCAAAACCGTATACGAATACAAAACCGCTACCCACGTATCGATTGGAAACAATTTTGTTAAGTTGCCGAGGGAATTCTGGCGCGGCAGAGTGTGAAAGATGTCTCCGTTGTTTAGAACGGTCACGTTTGTTTCTGAATGTGACTTAGTCTTTAACTTTTGCATCAAGTCTATTGCACCTAATAACTGTGTGACCTATATTCTTCGCGTTATATTCACTAACTTCTACAAATATGGCTTCATTATCCAACACTGGATCTCGTTCTAAATTAAACATGGCATCTCCACCTCTCAAGACGCCTCTCCCAGCACGCATGGCAACTAAACATGGCTGCTCTGCGCCGGGCCCGGCCCGGGCACGCCTCGCTCCTGCCTGCCTGTCGTCTCGTCTCCGCCCGACGCATGCGCTCACGTGCCCACTATCATTCACTCTGTTTACTTTGTCTCCAACGCATTCCAAGGATCCGACGACTTCGATCACTAAAACGCTTATTTATTTATGCGTATGAGCACTCGCATTGGCATTTAGAATGCGTTTTCGATTAGAGGCTTGGGAATGTGAACTTCATAATGTGAAAATATTGATGGCATTGTAAAAATAACTTAGAATTGTACAGTTGAGTTGAATTTCCTATTATGATTATTCTCAATTTTGAGAGGGATTTTGTTATTTCTTAAAGCCCTTTTGAGAAGGGTTTTGTTGTTTCTAAAAAGTTAAAACCCCTATTAGTAACCTTGTTACAATTAAACTGACAAAACTTTAAATTGCTAATAAATAAATGTTATTCAAATAACCCGAAGACAATTCAAACGCACAAAAAACCAGCTGCCGTTAGCATCACGAAAACGAACCAGTTTGAGGATCTCAACTTCCTTAACGGGTATTCCTTAAAATATAACGAAGCCGCATTATCATTGAATTTAGTGGTACGACCAGGCGCACACTTGTATCATGAACCCCTTCGACACACTATGTTAGGTGTAGCTAAGGCTCAGCACCAAAAATCGGTTTCTCTCGATTGATGTTTCTCGTAAACCACTGTGAGTTTGATGTTACAAAAAATATATGGCGTTCTACAAGACATACCGCTTCCCAGCAAAGAGGCTAACATGCATTTCGGTCTATTTAAAAAAATCTCCTAAAGTATGCTCCTCAAAATTAGGAAAACCCATGTTTCCGTGCCTTTCGTCATGTTATAATCATGTAATTTTACACAATTCATAAAACGTACAATAGTTCTATCGACAAGTTGCGTAATTTTTCTTTTATTATATATTTATTGAGTTCACTTACGTAATCCAAACTCACAGTGGTTTACGAGAAACCTCAATATATAGAAACCTATTTTCGGTAGTGCTTCCCTAAAAGAGAAAGAGAACTAATAAGGTGTTGTTGGCTGTTGGTCAGAGTGCGTGTAAGACCGCAAATGCGGCACTGCACTGCAGCGAAGCGGCACGGCACGGCGGCACTGCAAACATATTCTTTGTATGTATGAAATAGTATGAATCAATAACCGCACTGCGCCCCAAACGCGGCAGCGGTTCTGCGTGTCGCGGCAAGTAATTCGTATGAACAAATTAGTGCCGCGCCGCTCCCCTGCTCTAGGTGCGGTCTCAACTTATGTGTGTGTACACAAAGGTTCTGTTACAAGTGTGCGTCGATCTAAAGAAGGTGGGTCGTTGATATCATTTGAGCACTCCGTGTGACTCCGCCGCCAGATCCGACCGAACCTGCCCTACATGGTCGTACGTCGGCAATTTTCTGTTGCCAAGGTGCATTCGCATGGTGCATGCGTTTAATGCCCTGGGATTATATTTGTCTGCTGGAGGTTGACTAACCTTAGATAGCAGTATGTAAGCTTTTTTATTTCATTGAAATACTTTCACTTTATAAATATATATATTTCTTAATTAAATACTAACAACTTTTTGTTGCTTTATTTTTTATGTAAAACACATATTTTATTAATAATAATAAAAAAGCACATTTATCGATGAAATATTTCGCCCCGATGTCGGTGGCGTCTTCAGTCAAGTGAGAAATAATTATTTGATAGATATGTTTTTTAATATTTTCTTCTTTTTTTATATAATTTTTTATATAGAAATAGAAAGCAAATGATGGTTTTATGGATACATGGTGAGTGGATGAACGTAAATTAATATGAGTTATGAGATGTGAAAGGTATACTGGTGATGTATGTTTAATTTAGTGAATGACGTTGAGGCCTGGTGAATGGTATGAGGCAAGGATCCATATGTATGAAGTTTCATGCGTACGCAACTCTATTTCAGGGAGGGGAGGTGAGAATGATTTTATGATACGGACGTGGAAGCAGTTGTTGTTGTTGTTGTTGTTGTTGTTAGTTGTTGTTACCAGCACACGCCAGATCACACCAACTGACATTTAACAACTGCTTCCACGTCCGTATCATAAAATCATTCTCACCTCCCCTCCCTGAAATAGAGTTGCGTACGCATGAAACTTCATACATATGGATCCTTGGCTCATACCATTCACCAGGCCTCAACGTCATTCACTAAATTAAACATACATCACCAGTATACCTTTCACATCTCATAACTCATATTAATTTACGTTCATCCACTCACCATGTATCCATAAAACCATCATTTGCTTTCTATTTCTATATAAAAAATTATATAAAAAAAGAAGAAAATATTAAAAAACATATCTATCAAATAATTATTTCTCACTTGACTGAAGACGCCACCGACATCGGGGCGAAATATTTCATCGATAAATGTGCTTTTTTATTATTATTAATAAAATATGTGTTTTACATTGAAATACTTTGGCATTGAGTATTGTTATATGCGATACTGCAGTGTTTTTGTACTATCTGTTACCGCTTTTAATAGCCACACCAAGGTTTCAATTTGTACAAGAAAAGCAATGTGGTAATCCTAATCATGTTATGTCTAGAGGTGGTTGGTATGGTTGGTAGATATAATCATGAATCCAAGACCTTTGCACTTATTAAAACAGCATTAATGGTGTCTTTATTTAAGTTCTCCTGTCATCTTTAATGTTTATTAGGTATGGGTGGCTGAGTCGGAGGGACCAAAGCACATGCTCCGACCAGCCAATATCACCTCCAAGAAGATGGTGCCATACCGGAGACTTCCCTAGATTGCTGGCTATACTGGTCTAGAGGAGAACACAACCGAAGCTGCTATGCGGCCATCTTACATCCAGTACGGTGGTATCAATCCAGTCGACTACAATTTGAGCCTAGTAAGGGGCAAGAGAAGGGACCACAGTTTACACCGGTTCCGAACGGTGAAGCAGCAGGGTAGGTATGCACGTAAATTGTTTCGTCAAAAAAAACTCATTGGTACACGCCGATCGGATTCGAACCCCCGACCTCTCGCATGAGAAGCCGCTGCCCAAACCACTCGGCCACTCGCCGCTCATAATTTACTTATTATTAATTTACTTATTTAATAACATTGGCGTATTTATACATTCATATCTCTACATCCGTACTTATATACCAAAACTTTCTAAGGTACAATAACGCTAAAAGAAGGATTTCTTACGTAAATATCAAAGAGGAGTCTTCCCATCCGAACATAAAACGTGACATATCGCCTGCAGCCGAGTACCTCCCCCAATGGGATGACTCACATAAGTTATGGCTCATGTCCATGATTAAATACGCCGGATCAGTGCACATCTGGGTTGCGGAACAATAAGTTGAGGCCTTCCGAGCACGTGGCTGAGAGGTTGGGGTGATGATAATCCTTATGATGAGACTTCTGGGGGATATTACGTTTGAATGGGAATCAATTGCTTGGGGCTTAGAGCGCTCATTCCACTAAATTAAGTGTCTAATACTCCGGTCAACAAAAAGGTGTGATGAACTGATAATAGAAAATGTCGCCGTCATTAGGAATTAGGTACTGCTAAAGTTAGAGAATTGTTGCAAGAATCTCTTTGAAAAACTACTCTTCCAATAAAATCTACCAAATGTAATTTCATACACATACGAGTATGTGATCATCTGTCAGAGATAACCAGTATTCCCATTAACGCTTCAATCCCGGCTCGTCTGCACCTGGACGGTTTTTCATTTTAACATTATAATTTTACTTATTTATAGTTAAGTTGTATTTTACATTTGACGAGTATTCGTTTGACATAATCAAATAATGTTCTATCATAGAAGCAGTAAACGCAACTGCATACGAAGTTAATTCATTTGCAGAGTTCACAGATAGGGCTGCACACGGCTATCGCAATGTATATTATGTGAGCACTGTGGCGGCGCACAGATCTTACGATTTTATGTGAAATTAATCCGATACTCAGGATAATATCTACGTACTATCGACGTACGTGAGTTGCATGCAAAGAATAATAATATCGAAGAGGGGATCCAATCTTGCGGAGTGATTATTGGCGTTCGTTTAAGTGAATATATCCATAGCAGAAACGATGAGGCCGCGAAGTTCATAGTCGACTCTAGGCAGACATAAATATTTTATGCGTAAAGACTTTATTAGTGTGGAAAGTCTGAATAAAACCTTAACTATCATCAATCAATGTGAGAGATAAACGTCGTTAACAAATTAATGCTATAACAAAAACGTCGTTAAGATTAACACAGGAACGGGAGACGCGTCGTCGACGGTGACTTCTAAAGAATTCATTTCAGTTAAATGGTATCCGATTTCGATTGAGTCGGTAATTACTTAAACCTTCCGAGCAGACGCTTAATATGTGTCAAATTTATCAAAAATTTCTTGTCCGGAAGGTCTTCAAGGTTTTACTTTTTAACGGCGTCGTCGTCGTCGTCGGTAGGAACTCTCACTTTAGTGTTGAGTTTCAAGTAGAAGGTTTATGTGTATATTTTCTATGTTATCATGGTGTCGATTGTTACTTAATAGGTACTTGATGATTGGAAATGTCGTGTTTAAGTACTTACATATTATTCTATGTTTATATGTTAGTACTAGGCACGTAATCGCTTTATATATATTTTTATTAGAAAATGTTTGGTCATCTTGTGCTGACTTACTTATACTTATTGTGTGGTTGTTTTATTCATCTACCTACATTCAAAGCACAAAATCATTATGTCGACATTATTTTACTAAATACGGACAAAGCACTTACGAGATGTGAATGAAAGAAATAAAAGGAATTATGTACCTACGTATTCGCGCAAGCTAATATCCAATGTCACATGAAACCGTCGTATTAGCGATGAAAATATTAACTTATTCGTATGCAGCTTCGTCGAGTAAATTCGTATTTGCAGTTTTCTTTACGAAGACTTTAATAATAACGGAATCACTGAAAGTATCTGCGATAATGTACCTGAATTATTTTTTGTGGAAATGAAGAGTAGGTAAGTATGTAAATTGCAAATAATTTCAAGAGGTGTTGAGTTGATGTAGAGAGAAACGGTCACGTATCGGCTTTTCTCTCAGAATTTGGGGTAAGAACCACATCTTAAATTAATATGTGTATAGCAAAACACCATAAACATAGAATTAATTATATTAGCAGCCGTTGCAAAGTATATTGTTATTTATAATTACCAAATGGTCTCTGTTTTGTCTTTCTAATAACTACAAATATTTATATTCAGTGTCGAATATGAATTATTGGTTTTTATTTCAATAAAATAAATAATTCTTCGAGCGCATCGGTCGTGCTCATAAAATCGCCATATTCATGTGACGTGGCGCGACATAAGTTAACTTGTAACGGTCTAAAGAAAGTTACACGTGCATTCACCGAGTGGATTTTCTCGCGTTTAATTCGCAATTATTATTAATTTATTTTACAAGAAATACGATGAGCAGCTTTTCATCTGCTATTTACACTCTATCTTTTTGCAAGCTTTCGTACTACGCGATCGGCCCAAAAGCTCAAAATATTTTACAAAGTCAAGCATTGTAATGTCTGAGGCGAAGGTCTGACAGTGCTTAATCCTTTTCGTGACTTAAACGTAAAATATTTTAAACATAAATAGCAGGTACTAAAGGGATAACGTCTTGGATGCTTCATAACCATGATAAATCGGCGCTCTGGGTCAGATTATATAAATCGCATTAAATATTGTCTTACTTGAGCGTCGTCGGTTCTTATTTTCATCCCTTCAACGAGTCTACTTAGACGTGATTGATCATAAAATAGGACAGGGTGAAAACTTTCAGAATATTATTTATCTCTAGCACAATTTCGTTGGCTCCTGAGTTACTCGCTTTGTTCAAGGTTCTTAATCGGTACTTAGTGTTGATGAATGGGTGCTTATGCGTGAAATGCTAATTTAAGAGCGACCGGTAAGCGAGTCAATACGCTCTCTTTTCCGAGATGACCATAAATAAGTTATCTGCGGTAAGCAGCCGAGCTTTGAAGCCGAGTTGATTGAGAGCAGATCCCGACTAACGTATGACGACGATAAGAAAATATATAAAGAGATCAAATGTGAATAGAATGAAGGATAAGGTTGCTGGTGAACTGGTTCCTACGACGCGACGCGCAGGCGTAGACCTAACTAGATATGAAAGCGTTACTCGTATATACATACACCATTAGACAGTGATTCATTACATAGTATTTCTACATGGAGAAACTGCTACAACACACCTGTACTTATCGGCATCTACTGGTCATCACTCAGAAAAATATTCTGCATAATATACATTTTGTAGTCATCTGTATCAGATCGACATAGGTTAGATATACCAATACTGGAGGTTTCTGTCCAATGAAATGCTTCTGTCTCTTTAATTTCTCATGTCTCAAGGATATGTATCATATTATTTTGAAAGCGAGTATTGTATGTAATTTTGAACGCTCTTCTGAAGTTTGATTTCCCTTGTTAAATAGATGTTAATGAATGACTAATGAATCTCCTGGTTTCTGCATATAGAATTTTGATATAGTGTTCGTAATGCATATACGCAGCGTAAGGATGATACATAAAGAAAACGTCCACCAAAAGGCCAATAACGAGGCTAATAACCTTCAGTTATGTACAACCTTCAAAGAGTGTTGGAACTTACGAGGCAATATAAACAGTACAATGCCGAACTCGTATCTCTTCCACAATGGCCTTTGGCCATTAATTTGGCGGCATGGTGGACTTTATCCCAACTGCATTCCAATAAACAGAAAGAGAGAGAAAAAACATTGATTTTGGACTAAAAATATCTGCATAACGATTCGGTGGAACGGTCACCGCGGCCTCCGTCGCCGTTTGCTTTAATTGGGGAAGAGGTATCGTTCTCTCTCTTATGCTGGTTGATGATGACGATAGCACTTAGTGGGACATTAAATTTAATTGTGCATAGTCACGATTTCAAAAGTAATTTCAGCAATGCAGCGATGCAGTATATGTTCTTTCTTCTGGAAAATTTAGGTCGTCAAAATCATTAAAGTCAAAAAAGGGCATCCCGATGACCTGTGTTTGATTATACTATAAGAGTGCGTGAGAATCGACTACATGGAGCGATTTAACAAACCTTTGACGTTTTCCAAGTTGCGCTCTAAGCCACAATCCACAAATCAGCAGGTTTATAAGACCAAGACGACACCCAAGGCGCGCTGCTAAGACAAAATAACGTTGTGTAAGCCAACTCCAACACAAATTGGAGACGATCGACGCTGCACCGCACTCACGGCTCTGTTTATGGCCAAGTCAGCAGATTAGCTGTGAGAGCTGACGCAACATGCCGTCGTAAATTCGATTCCCGTCGATGGCATTTGGGTGGAAATTTTAATCGAAGTGCAGTAAATTATTTACTTGTGAAGGTGGCATTAAGATCTCGGGCTGGGCGCATTGTTCCAACCACCCAGGTCGATAGCTGCATTGTAGAGTATTTCAACTGTATTGCACATATTTATTTTGATTCAAAGATGATTTATATTATATATAACAGGAAAACGTATTGCATATTTTGTTTCTATAGACATGAAACTACTAGGTATTTTTGGAGATGGTTTCGAAATGTACTATTCAGTAGGCGTCAGGTAACCTGTTAGTAAACTTTCAGAGCTACTTTCTTCAAGAAACCGGAAAATTCCTTTCCGCCCACGAACCTCCGCCGCCGTAGACGAGACAGCGACTGTGGGAACAGACCGTGACTTATCAGATGCTGTGCTGGTCGCTGTCATAGAAAAAATTGACGGGCGTGTGGGCCGAGTTGACACACGCACTTAACGCATGTCCGAGTGTACGTTAATGTAAATATCGGCCGAGTTACCTATTCACTTTAGCTTTATTGAGCTGTCCAGTGATCGGTCATGCCATGGGAAAACGTTGCACCTTTTAGTGTAGACTGTAGACCATTACTAGAACCTTAAAGGGGTAATGTTGAACAAAGCAGAGTCATTTTAAATGTTAAGAGGGGCGTTATAAGTTTGACGCCTCCGTCTGTCTGTGTGTATGTGTGTCTGTCTGTGGTATCGTAGCTCCCAAACGGATGGGCCGATTTGAATGCGTTTTTTTTATAAGAAAGCTGGTTTAACCGGGATGGTTCTTAGCTATGTTATGTTTTATGAAGATCAGGTCAGCCGATTCGAAGATCATCAACACTTTTTCTAATTGGTGAAGGGATCTTTGCTGCAATATTGAAATTCAACTGAAACTGACACGGTTGGCTACATCACCTACAACATCCGTCCGTGATGTCAGCCCATAACACCGGGTGAACTAGGTGCCATGTCAGTGCTTCCCTTCATTTCATGTCGGCTACACTGAACTGGACGGAAAACACGAACTATTTACATAGCCGTTTCGACCGACGTTTCGCTCAGTGCGGTTGTACCAACCCGGCCGGGATAAACCCTACCACCTAGTAAGGTAAGAAGGGAAGGGACCTACAGTTTAACGTGGAATCTGAACCACCTCATGTGTTGGGATGTGTTGGGGTTTTATTAATTTAATTTTTTTTAGATGGTAAGTTTTGCACGCGGTGCTCACAATTGCAATAATTTCATTCAGCGATTCCGGATAAGAAAGATGATCTTGGACGACACTGTTGCGGGTAAGTATCGAACAGGAATGAGAGAAACATAAACCGTTTCACTACATGCACGGTCTTAATCAATTCGTGACGATCCAATCTAAACAAAACGCTTTCGCCAATGTATTCGGGCTCGAGCTCCGGCGACGGAAAATCGTGATGCTACTAGCGTAAACTGCAGATATTAAGAGTTGTTCAAAGATGGCGCTCCGATAAAGTGCCAAGTGTATCGAGATGGCTCCGCAGATTCGATTCATGTCGCACTAATCGACGATTATAACTTTTCAATAAGTTTACATTTACGAGTGCATTTACATTAAAACTTACGAGAAGACAGACCTGTCTCCTAAGCAAGGCCGGACTTAGAGACCCAGAGGCCCTAGGCACTTAACATTTGGGGCCCCCATCCCGAAGCCATTTTGGAAATTTTGAACATAAAATGCATAGTACAGAAAATATAATAAAAAAAAAATTGGGGGATAATTTGCTAATTATTTGAGTGTTTGAAAAAAAAATGTGCCATTTTTTTAATCCAAATTCTATTTACGCCTGCCGTCGCATCGGGCAGGCGATCGAGACCCCTAGGCTAGCTGGGCCCCTAGGCCGGGGCCTTGTAGGCCTAGGGGGAAATCCGGGCCTGCTCCTAAGGCCTCGTTTTTTATTTTGTATCCACATTTCCTTTATTCTTCGAATGGATTAAAATGTAGGATTGAATTGATTATATATAATGTTATCTGAAACCTTTGCGACCGTTGTAAATTGATCGGCATCACCTTCACGAGAACCATTTGCTTGATGAATGCGGCGTCACTGCATCTCTCCCCGTTTATATCGTAAAAGGCGACTAAGGGATAAGGAAAAGGTGCCGTGCTGAAGGGCGACAGGGTAGGTAGCTCTCACCTTGGCACGGTCCTTCCATCAAGTCATACAGCAGGTGGATCTTCGTGCCTTACTTGCTGCTGGATCGTTATCTTGACAATGCATTGCTAAACGTGCTGGTCGGTGTTGTGCTGTAATTTACAAAAGCACTCGCAGCACAACACCGATTGCTCTGCTCTCCCCGATTGTCGGCATGCGGCGTGTGGTGTGTGCGCAGCACTACGGGATACGGATCCCACATCGTTGACATCTAATAACATTTAATTGAGGCCGTTAAACGAGAGAAGTACTCATCGGCGCGACCATCGATCAGGCCATCGCGTCGTCGCCGTGAACTTTCGCGCTAACGATTTCGCTTATAACTTCACGGTGTCCCGGCGAGCGCCGCTCATATACAAAGGAAGAGAAACTGATCGTATTTCCTTCTGATCCAATTAGACAATTGAACTAGTTTCGCCCAGAGTTAGAGCATCATTAGCACCGGCTGCGGGCACGACTCGGTTCGATCGCAGCGTTCACACGATCTGCTGCTCTTTACGAAATATCCACCTCCTCCGCACCTGACTGTTCCGCCATATTGTTTGCACCTTCATGCAATGTCTCAGCGCCTGCTTTGCATTTCCACTTCAATTAAACCTCGTTCGATATTTCATTCAGTACTTCTGTGTCGATCGAAGAAACTGCTATATTATCAATATACATTTCGTCAAATCGTGATCTAAATTTCGCGTCACCACTGATATTGTCTAAAACTCTTATTTACATATTGTTCGTTAGCACCGCAGTGCAGGTACAGCGGGTTATGTTAGAACGTAGCTCGGGCAGTTGTTGAGCTGAATGCTTTGTGCGGTAACGTTATTGTCACTAACGATTATTCAAATCCGATTTATAGCAAAGCTGGATAACGACTTCCTCGCCGTATCAGAAGTAAATGCTCGTTGGAAAGCCATGCTGACATTCCGTCATT
Organism: Nematopogon swammerdamellus; assembly: GCA_946902875.1. NCBI lineage: Eukaryota > Metazoa > Arthropoda > Insecta > Lepidoptera > Adelidae > Nematopogon > Nematopogon swammerdamellus. The sequence continues at coordinate 14,726,819 of OX336345.1, forward strand.
AAAATCATAATGACGTAAATGTCCCTTAGTTTAGATCTCCAGGAAAGTGAGCACGGCGTTTCCTCGCTTTCACCATGGCAGCGCGATACGACTTGTCAGTTTCCTGCTTTAATAAAATTGTTTGTTTTCTTATGACTACCTCGGTTTCTTAGATTCATTAAGGGTTTACCGGTGTGGTGTATCCATGTAGACATGAGTGAATTTTGTCATAGCGATGGTTAGTATTAAGGTTTGTACCGCAAATCTATTACAAAATACAAAAATAAATCAGAATATCCGTGTTAACTTTACGAATTGAATTCTATGAAAATAAACTTCATTTCATTATAAGTAAATACGTAACTGTTTAAAATTCCAATTAAAATAAACCTAGAACCTGCAAGTGAAGGTCAATAAGACCAGAAGAAGGTCGTCAAAGTGAAACGCATAACTTGGCTAAGTGTGAGGAAAGTCCAGCAATAGTATAAATCCCGTTTACGATATACGGCTGTAAAAAGTGACATCGGAAACTGTGATCTAGCTCACCGAAGATACGAGCATCTTCTAGTTTGGTTTTTATACGCTTAGAAATGTCATCTTTCTTCCGTGAATAGGGTCTGTGGACTTCTCTTAGAAGCCATCTATCAAGTTATGCTTTCTATTTACTTGCCGCTGCTCAAAATTCTTATTCCTAACCTAATATATATTCTTTTCATCCGAATATATTGTTTTCCGCTGTCCTAAATATACTTCTTTAATCTTGTCACTTGATCGTTGTCTCAGACTATAATATCCTGTGGGTCTTAGTCCCTCGAGAAAATTCCTTGCCCTCGAGTGATTCTAATAACAGATGACAGAACATAAAAACTATTCTAACCACTTTCAATTAATTAAGACATTACTATCAATTTATTTCTTCAAGTTTCCTTGATCTTAGGAAGATACTATTTTATATTGATTGTGCTCCATCGTTAATTTTTTTCGTCTGATCATTGTACTCATATTTTAAAAATATCTCGTAGGATATATTTTGTACTAATGTCTTTAAAATATGTTAAACAGTATGAATAAGTACAACTTCATTATTTCATTATTGTTTTCGTGGAGTATGTTGCTAGATGTGTCCATACTTTTTTTGATATTATGTTGTATGTTACCTCACGTACATGTATGTTTGTTTTCCCGTAATAAATAAAATAAAATAAAACTGTAACTTCAACTTAAATCTCAAAGTAACAAATAAAAGCCTTAAATATTGCAAACATTATGAATAGCTTCACAGTGTCAGTGCACCGGGTGTTCACGTAGTAGTAAAGGAATATGTACACCTCACAAGATACGATGTTTCAAGTGCATATATGAAGGCACGTTTTCCAAGTCATATGCACTTTCTCCATCAATATTATTCATTAGTCTCCTTACATTTCTAACGTCTCGTTTATTATTGATCGGTCTGCATTGCGCGAAAATTTCCCTGACCTCTAACTGCCGTTGATTAAATTAAATTTCTCGTTACATTAAATTTTCATTTATAAGACAAACTGTGGTGTTCTCTATCTTTCTATGAGGCCAAATATTTCGTCTGTAGAGGGAATATGGATCGGTAATTATGGATAGTTTCTGCAAAATTTGGCCGTCAAAATGAATCCATACGTGGCTTAGACAAAAATCTAGCTAATTTTGACTCCATTCATCGTCTAATAATTCATTGCTCAGTCCTTCGTCACCAGATTTTATACCTATAACCCGTATACAAAGATGTAATACAAATTCATGTAAGTGGGCTATCGACATTCCCGCCCGCAGCAGTAGATTCGCCGCGCACCTGCTGGCCGTTGCCGGTCCTAGCCCAGCCGTCTGGGTAGACGAAGGTACTCAGTAGGTACACAGCCTAGTCCGGTTGACATTGCCATTCGCTTTTAGGCCGACATACAACTCTAACTCACACAGCAGACTAACGAATGCATGGAAAATTTAAATTGAGGCCATGCTTCTCTCAGGGCAAAATTTCCCAAATATCATTCATAGTTTTTACTAGATTTGTGTTACTCCACAAACAGATGTACTGACACTCACACGTAAGTATGCCGTGTTCTGGAATCGATAAGTATTTGTTATACTTTGAAGATTTGTGTTCCTTTTGCGAAAAGAACGCAAGATGTCGATCGATATGCATGTTCGTACGAATACCACTTGTAGGGGGTGCTGGTTCTTTTAAATTATTACGACCATAAAATAAGAGTAAGAGACCCTTCCACAAAGAAAGTCATCTAGTACCGGTTTTCAACTTCAAAATAAATATCATTAGCGTCACGGCGCTACAAGATACCAGATATATTTCGCTAAACTCGAGCACGATCGGATCTAAAGTTTTTCACAAATCCTTATAACTTAATCTCGCTAGTCGCCGCGCCGCCGCCGCGCCGTCTGCTGCAATGCTGACCACGAAGCTGCGAATATAAATCCTACGCAGTTCCCATACATCATTCTGACAAGACAGAAGTCTATTCAGGCTCGACGCTCGATGTACGCCCGTCGCTGTGATTTACATCGGTCAAATGCGAAGAGAAAGGAAAGCTTTTGCGAATCATTTTATTACACTACACTCGTAACATTGTTATTGAGAAGCGTTTTGTGAGGTGGAAAAGTCATGTTATCAACTTCCATAACTTTTTTTACAATTCCATATGTTTGTGCTAAATGATCACTATTGTCATTATCATTCTCTTCAGCCCTTTGATGTTCATTATTATCAGGGGCATTTATTCATTCTCATAATCACGAACGAGCTTTTGAGCGGTATACAATAACTATCTCCATCTCATTTGCATCGCCATCCTTAGTTTCATTATCTCGATTTTGAAGTTCATCAAACCGTGAACTAATATCAAATGTTTCCATTCATTTCATAGCAGTTGCATAACCATTCGGATCGGATGCCTCTCTTAACCAAAACCACCAACCGTTTTATCTATTATCAATGCTGCGTTGAGAGTGGAACAATCAGAGGCGTGCAACAACATGGCCTTGTATCAAACGGTAGTTTATTTAACGGTTGAAATAGATTACTTCACAGCCAATTTAACAGCAGACAACCTGCACTTATGTATACCAGAAGTAACACTCTGGTAGTTGTAATTACTCTTTATTTTTTTATCGGTGAGTCAGCGTCGGTTTTCGGAGGCGCGTTCGAGCGAGGTGGAATGTCAGTTTTTATGGCCCACGTTTTTGCGGTGCAGTGGATGTATATTGCCTCGTGTGAATTAGATTGGCGCTAATGCGGGCGGTGAGTCACGGTGGTGATGCCTCGTGTCACGGCCGAGCCGAGCCGTGCGGTGCTGACTACTGAACCTGACGTAATGTGTCGCGAGTACGCAAACACCACTGAAGAGGATTAATTAGATCATCGGACAAAGTGAGATTAAATTAGGTCGCAGGTATTCCCAAGCTGCGACTTGACTTTTTCGCTACTGTTGTGAAGTTTGGTTTCATCGTTGATCGTTCAACCCACATCGGGTTGGACGCGATGCCTTTTGAACTAGTCCAACAAAGCTGAGAACCTTCTTAGCTCCTTGCTATCTCAATAAGCTTGGGTTTTCCACGATCTCTACCAAGCAGACATGCTGCTTTGAAAGAGGTTCTTTTTTTGGTCCACGTAAGTAAATGTTTCATTCATCAGTTATATCACCGCTAGTGACACCTCCATCCAAGTAATTTCGTATTGTAGAAGTAAAACAAGAAATAAACCTAGACTAGCTTATAATAAAGTCCAACACTGAATCCCCGCATAATGCGGTGCTAGGCCAGTTGCAACCCTGAAGTATAGGTTGCATTGCAACTCGTTATGCACTCGCATATAGTGATGATGTGATGTGCGTAGGAAGATATCTATGAACGTGTGTGGCGGCGACTGGCGCATTATGCATGGTTTGATTTATGATGTGTGCTGTCTTGTCTTTAGAATACCTACATTGACAGCCATCAGTATAGTCATAGTTCTTCTTCTTCTTTTTTTAAATAGTGGCAACCAAACGAATAGGAAATTCGTTTATTACTGCCAGTATCCAGTGACGGAGTTGCACGGTATAAATTTGTGATTACTTTTTATATTATAAATATAATAAAACAAGATAATTTTGAAAGGAACGAAGCATTTGAAGTTACTAGTTTGCATGCACAAATTCTGGAAGACACATACTTAGTTGTAAATAAGAAGATGAAAATAAATAACTAAAACATTATACATATATTTATATATAATAGTCATAGTTGTATAGCCCATGAAATTAAACTTTACCTAATATCTACAGTTTATAATTTCTGCTTCAATTTCAGATTTTAGACCGTCATTAATAATATCAATCGTTATTATAGTATAAAACTTTTCTTTTCTTCTCGTTGGGTTTCTGTATCTTTCTTTATGTGTATGTGATTTTAAGTAGTGATAGCTAATATTTTGTTATATGCATACGTGTGTTGGGACCAGCGGAAGACCAGCGCTGCAACACTCTCATCGTGCGCGGTCGAGCTGGAGCACACAAGCTGGCTCCCTTTTCTTCTTAGTTAAGTAATTCATAAAGAATATCGCGTTAATCGCATCAACAAATTCACAATATCACCAAATTACAGTCACCTCTCGGCATTAACGTGAAACGAGGTAGGAGTTTTACATTTTGTGCGATGGCGGCAAGACACTAAGTTTCTCCAAAATGTAATGTGGCGGGCGGGCGGCGCGCGACGGAGCCGACACGGCAATCCAGCCAGAGCATTCTTACTTACCGCCTCGCGCCCGTCAATCTTCGGGTTATGTCATATGTCCTCGCCGGTAATTACCTGATGCTGCGATGTTGCTGGCGTCGTCGTGGACATATAATTGACCACTCCGGTGGCGAGATTAATGCATCCTGTTTCCATGCGTTATGGCGGTAAAAAGTCAACCTGTATTTGAACAAAGCCGTAAATTTCGGCTCGTGTTTGTTTAATCGCTTCATTTGCAAGTTGCTTTTGCGCTTTCGTAGCCGGTGACCGGTGCCTTTTGCGGTGCGTGCAATCTGCCGCTATCTGTGTGAGATAGAGCCTGATTGAAAAGAAAACGAAAAGTGGGTACGTCATACATAATATGGATATCGAGGTCACAGTCATTACTGTGTATGATACGGGTGAAACCTATCTCTTGAATGAAGTTTTCCCCGTAATTGTAATAAGTGAATCTGCAACTCTTTACGTGAAGTCATCGAGAGCGGCGCCATAATGTTTCTTGAAAGCTAACAGCCTCCTGATGACGCCCGGCCGCGCTGATGTTGATGTTGAGGTATGATGATGTGCCGGTGGTGTGATATTAACACCTCGTTACTGCTCGCCCCGGGCGGAAAGCTATTTTCACTTTGCCCCAGCTATTATGTCCATCGTTACTTTATATGACTCAGAGCTGATCTCTATAATTATGGTTGTCCACTTTATTATCGGCAATACAACTTCCATAAATTACTTATGCATATTTTCATTTCATAAGCGATTCACGTCGCAGTGGTCGTGTCGTTTCATAAAAAAGTATTGGGCGCCCCCGCGGGTCGTTAGCTGTGAATCGATTAAGGCGCGACACTCATAACGAATACTCGTCATTGCATACTAAACGCCTCACCGACGCGATGTCCCATAACTCATAGCGCTCCAGCTCCTAGATGACCGCGGTCCCATTAAATATATATTATCTCACCGGCTTCGCGCGAGAATGCATCATTACTGTCGACGTTAATGATCTTTTGTAAAAAGCTGCCCCATTCGAACGAGTCTAGAGAACTTAATAAGATCCCCCATCTTTTTGCAGATCTGGCGGCCATCAGACAATTGCTGGAGAGCGAGACCGGCGGCAGCACCTGCCCGAGCTGCAACATGCCCTTCGACAAGGGCAAGAAGAGAAAGCTGATCGACGCGTGCGGCCACGAGCGCTGCTACTCCTGCATGTTCCGCAACGAGGCGTGTCCGCTGTGCGCGCGCGGCGCACTCCCCAAGGCAAAGCTGGAGCGCTACACTCCCTCGCCGCAGCACGCGCTCGCCGCGCCGCAGCAGCGCCAGGACTGGCACTCGCCCACCAGACTGCCGAAGCCGCCCAAGCAGCAGAGCGCCCTCGCCCAGAGCTGCCCCACTCCGCCGCACGCGAGGAGAAGATTCTTCCTCAGCCCCAAGTCACTGCGCAGTCCGTTCGGCCAGCGCACCGCTCGCCACTCGCACGAGAACAGAGTGCCTCTCTCGGGTGAGTTATCGCTCCTCATCTCGCTAAATTAGCATATCTGCGGGCCGCGCGCGTGGTAGCTGACGATTTGCATCTGAATTGCGTAAGCGACGCGCCTCGACGGCAGCGGCGCGGCGCGGCGCGCCGGCGCGTTCACGCAACGATGCAATTCGAGCTAGGCGGCAAACGCGGAGGAAATTTTGCATTGGTATTGTAACGCCTCGCAGCCGCCTCCATTGAACGGCGCGGAGCCTCCATTGACAAATTAGCATGTGGGTACTGCGGTATGCGCGCACGCACGCGACCGCCGACTCTCTTCTTGTTCATTTCGAGGTGCACCGGAGAGGGAAAGGTTACCTCTGCGGTCTGAGTCACGCGTGAAAATGCTGTAGGTACATGTAGGGAGCGAAACAGCGGCGGCGCAGACTAGAGCCATCTAGAGCGGTGACTGCAGACAGCGGGCGGTACTCGGATGCGCCCACGCAGCCTCCGCCGGATGTACGTAGGGGTTCCGCAACAGACCGGTTGCCGTGCGTCGCCGCTGCTAGCCGCGCTACCCGCACAACCGCCTCTAAATACATCTAGGTATCGCCAGGATTTCGCAAGAGCCGCCCACCGACCGAGGCGACACACCGACTGCTAGCACCCGGCTTATCTCGCCATCGAACACTTCTAATTATGTCATACTGGTTCACCCAATTGCCTGGGGCTTAATTGGGTTCTTACGTGCTTACTACTTTATTAGTTGCTGACCAACGATTGACATTTAAACAGGCAGTTCTGTTGTCACCAACTGTACCTACTGGTCTGTAACTAGAACAAAGTACTCGTAAGTTATCACGGTTTCCTCGTAGGTACCTAGTCAATTCATTAACTGTTTCGCAAACATCATAGTGCTTGTTTCCGACCACAGAAGAACCTGTGAGATAACTTTTCCCTGGACGGTAGAGTCCAATCCAAAACACGTACCATATTGTGAGACGCAGCTTCCTGGGCAGGTGGAGAGGTGGTGTCAGAGAGCGACGGCGCGCGGAGCCAGGGCGCGTGGCCCAGCATAGTGTTCAATAAGATCCGCTCGCTGTGGTCCGCGCACTCCTCCATCCAGGGGCTCAACCAGCTGACAGGCACGACTCATCAATACTGTTTTGATCGGCGGCGGTCCTATACGCTAATCGGAGACGCTGTCTCGCTAAGCAAAAATAACTTATTTATTATACAGGAGTTGATCAGTTTGATCGAAAGCTTACATCCTCGTCGCAAGACAGCGTCTCCGGTGGATCCTGCAAACCGGACCTTTGTCGTGTTAGCTCTTATGCCTGTCGTAATAAGAGCTATTGTCGCACTGATAACGGCGAATCCTGGCACAAACACAATGTACATAATGCAGCCCACACCTAAAGCACAGCTCTTGGTATTTTGTTTTGTGTGAGCGTTTGTGTTTTTGTGTGAAGTATCTAATAGCGTGTGCACGACTTGTTTGTATTGTCGATGAAGAGTTGAATGGTGTGATAGGTAGACTTTGTTGTAAAGTTTAGTTTAGTTGTTAAGTTTTCTACTTTACCTATTATTTCTTGCAAAAAGCGTATTAATTAGCGTAGTTAGATTCTATATCACCCCTAGCATTTAAATTACGTAGACCATTTCTCTAGAACTGTATTTCTATAGAATGTAGTTAGGTACCTACTCTGTAAGTATATTTTACTTCTGATCTATAACTATAGTTACAACCTGCACATTTCGATCAAGGTTTGCGTAAATGTATTTTACTCGATATCAGAAGTTACTCGTAGATTATACTCGGTACCGGTTCCCAAGAGTGCGACTTGTTGCCTCCTCGTACCGTAAAAGGTCCTTCGCTCCCGTCCTGTTTACAGAAGTTTTTGTTGTCAGTCAAGTGAGTACAGTGAGCATTCAGACAGAAACCTTTTAGGAGTTCAAACCCGTCTGTGTTTGTGAATTCTTTAGTGGGCGTTTTTTTTGCCTTTTTCTTCAGCTCGCTGGCGGTTTAAGAACCCTAATCTTTGAATTACCTACGTATAAACATGAAGTAAGTACCAACTATATTTAGGAAAAAGTTAATAGGTAGGTAAGTACTTAGATTTTGAAAAGGAGATACTTACACATAGAATAAATTTTTCTCTGGTCAACTTTTCCGAATAATATTATCAGTTCAAAATTAATAGCATAAAATAAAAATAAATAAATAAAATAAGTAAATATGTATTATAATTTATAGTTCAAGTATCTACTTACTAGAATATGTATAGTGGACATTTTCATAGACTCCTTAGTCCGCTATCCTCCAACGTACCATTGTGCAACGTTTAAACTCGTAAGCATTCTAAAACTACTGGACTGGACTGGACTGTACACCTGACAACCAGGAATCGTACCCTGCAGCATCGCAGAGCATTCCGGGCAAAACTGCGTCTAAAATTAGCTCTTTGTTTTAGAACATTACTAGAAATGCTAGAAAACGACCAAAGACTTTAATTATAAGGCCCAACAAATCAATAAAACAACTCATGCGTACATAAACAACGTTCGTAGAATTCGGTGTTCGAATTTCGAAGGATACGCAAACGAGCAGCAAGGTCGTTGTATTGCATCCTCTGAAGTAGGTACCTACTGCCTACATGGAGCATAATATTATACAGATCGTGTATGCGTGGGTGTATGTATGCGTGTTGAATGGGGAAGGAATCCATTCACACTCACACCTACTGTGTACGGTGACCAACAAAATATGTTCGTCTTTGGTAGAACCTTGTCGTTTTCTCTATCAAGGTCTAAGAAATCTACTTTATCTAACTAAACTTTAGAAACGTTTACATAATACCTAAATATCACACCTCTTTTTGCGTTATTTCACTTTCTCACCCATCCTCGAGCGTGTGTATTCCTAAAATCCTGAAAAAATAAACGCACCTCCTGGTGTCTTCGGTCTTACACCGTTGTGGGAGAACTCCTGGCCGGGAGGTGCTGCAAGTTCAAGTTCAAGGGGTTAAAGAGTTATTAAAAAAAATAAAGGATTATAAGGTTTAAAAGCAGGTATACCGATAAAATGTTTTCTGCCAGTGATTATCTGTCGAATAAATATGTATGTCATACTTACCTAGGGTCAATTAAATTTCTATTCGACTTTGGGCGCTCCCACGAAAATTACAAGCCGACACTCCCTAATACTGGAAGGCATTACTTGGCTCCCCTCGCTCGCGTTCCGGTAGTTTGGTTTTATTTTGATATGGTATATATGGTGCTCGTATAAACGTTGTAAAGTAACATGTGAGACGACATCATTTATTTGTACTTTATAATATTACTGTCTTCAAAAGCATTAGTAGTTCGGACAAAATATCATAACTCTATCCATTTTTAGGGTTCCGTAATCCATAACAGCCGAAAGTCCCTACCTCGTTTCTTCTAATTATTATGGCTATCGGGTGCGTATTGTTTGGATCTTTGATCACATCAAGCGATGATCTGGAATCGCTTAGTAGATGGCATGTCCGTTACGTAAGTGCTGAGTATTCAGTAGCTTTCAAGATAGCGTACATTTCGGCTTGAAAAGCCGTGCAATAGTGGAACTCTATCCATTAAATTGTTCTGTTACATCACAGGTTAGGTTCGGGTTAGGTTCTTTACCTATTGGTGTCGGTGGAAATCTCTTTCTATGGTCTTAATTATATCATTGAGTTTGATAACCAGTTTGAACTAGGCTTCTTCGTTAACAAAATACAGTTTTATTTATTAGTATATATACTATAACTTAAATAAAACTTGCCAACAAAAGGACAAAATGCCGTGCTAAAGGACGATCATGCTTACGTATTTAGCTACGGAATCCAAGGAAATTTTGCCATTCATTGGCAACAATTGAGCTATATATGTTATCAGGGATTTATACCGAATCACTTCGGCCGTTTCATAACTTATTGCATAGGATAGGAACTGATCAATCACACACTTCCAAAGTTGACCAACTAAACCTCCAACTCCTACACCCGACCCTACAATCGGTCGATTAGTCAAGTAATAAATCTGGGTGACAAGTCGGGCGAGCAAGTTATGCAGCGTTCCGATCAACCACCTCTGTACGGAGCGTGGGAGATACGAGTTTTTATTTATTATCCATGCCTCTAATAGGTCGTAAATACATATTATCGGGATGGGAAATATATGATATTAAGGTAGCTGTTTGACTTTTATCTGCCTTTCATTGAACATAAACCGGAGCTTGTAACGTTACATCACACAGATTGCGGGTAGTTACAAAACAAACTGATTTCGAGTTCAACATTGATGATAAAAGCAGAGCACCTCAAGATCTCATCACAGAGTGAAATTACTGAGAATAAAGTATATGGAACTGTCAATGGACACTTACCATACAAGACCTATTTCAAATGCACAACTACTGATGAATGTCGGCTCACAGACAGATTGCAGTAACAAATATATAAAAATTAAAAAAAACATTGATGATGCGAATTCTTTCTCTTTTGATTCTATACCTATTGCTAATGGACGTTGAAAATACGAAGGTAATGCTATGTGCAAATACAAATGCCACGCGTGGTATCCCAACAATCGGCGTAAGCAGATTAATCGATGTTGTCCTGCAAGGACTCCGGTAAATACACCACAACACCGACCACCACGTTTAGCAAAGTATTCGGACAAAATAGCTATCAAGCAGCAAGTAAGGCGCGAAGACCCATCTGCTGCATGACTCGGTGAAAATACCGTGCTAAAGTGAGAGGTGGCTGTCATGTCGTCCTTCAGCGTGGCATCTTGTCCTTTTGTTGGCAAGTTTTATATTTTAAGTTATGGTATATGTACTAATAAATAAAACTGTATTTTGTTAGCGAAGAAGTCTGCGGTTATCAAACTCAACAAGAAAATGAAAGCAGTGCACGCCATATCAAACCCATAGAATTATAGAAAGTACTTCGTGGTTTATAGTATTCATGATCAATCCCATGCATTCTGCATCAGATGCCTTATACTTTCATTACGGGCTACAATCCTTTTATTTTCCCCATAGTCAGGTTTTAAAAAACTGTGTAGCTATGTAGAAGGTGAATGGCTTCCGAGACAATTAAATTGCAAGTAGGTAGACGACTGCTGCTACGAGAAAAAGTCATTGCATCAAATACATTCCCACCGAGCTGATCGCAGTATCGGATCACAGGCTGTCGCAAAAAGTCTCTCTAAAGGAAGTGTCGTCGTTCCCATGTGAAACTATCTCGTGGTCTCGGGTTACTGTCGCCTCGCTTCACACAAGCCCTCTCGGAGTGCAGGTGTAGGGGTGCATCTCATTTTACACCACGCCGGCCGTGGTGACCGCACCCTGCTATTGTTACGTAAATTTCTGGGTGACATATCGCTAACCTGCAAAAATGGAATACTTAATTGCACCGCCCACCTGCACGGCTAAACCTGTTCAGCTGCAGGTGGAGTTTCGGTCCCTTTATGCGCTCCTATAACTTAGAAAGGCATTTAGATGCATAAGTAGGCTGTAACACTGCAGAAATACACGTAGAATCTCTCTTCACACGCGTATTTGATAATCTTCCCGCCTTTATAGACTCTCATCGTGATAGTACGAGCGAAAATCTTCAGAATTACCACCACCACCGTCACTCCCTCGTCTAATCTCGCTTCTATGTACCTGTGAGAGTTGTGTCTCGGTTGTGTGGTGCTTCACAAAGGAAGTTTAATTTAAATATTTAACGTGGTTTGTGATGAAGTCAGAATCTCGGCCTACTATATTTATATAACCTACTATTACTTGTATTTCGCATCAGCATGCTCGGAAAGTTGGACAGTTATCCTATGGCATGGTTTGCATTGAGTGTTGAACTTCTTTATCTAAATCCTTCCTTCCTGCTAACGTTGTACTGTTATACTACAGACGATGAAGGCGGTAACATCAAGCCGGTGGGTTACGGGGAGGCGCGACGGCAGAATGACCTCTATATGCGGCTGGGGCTGCTCTTGGGAGAACGCCGTCCGAGGAGCAAGGCTCGGGATAGCTGCGCTTCCCTCGTCTCCCTGGACGCCCATACCCTGGCCTCGCACAACACCAGCCCGGTAAGACATCCCGTGTTTGATTAAGAATTTTTCCCACGTGATGTGGCCAATAGATAGCCTATAGTGCTAAGTACATATTCGAAACACAGTCATCAAAGGGTTTTTCAAAATGATGGATTTCTTGAGAAAACATCCTTTAAATCTGATCCGTTCTTCAGTTTAATTAATTAATATTTAGGTTGCCTGACTGATGCAGCAGGAACCGAAGATGGTAAATAAAATCTCAGAATCGCGGAACCACTTGCAGACATTAACAACCTAGGTCAATATGTTTATGTTGCAATAAATTAGGTAATTATTGCAGGTGTCAACACTGACGGGGTCCTCGGAGGTGGATGCCACGTCGCCTCTGGGTCGGGACTCACTGGGCTCACTGGCTTCCATGTCGCTCTCCGCAGCTAGCAACTGTTCCTCATCGAGCCCTGGTAGCAGAAGGCATTCTGTTAATGGTATGTACCTAGATCTATGTTTTGTTAAGAACACTGAGTGTGATACGTTATTTATTAATTCTTTTTTTATTTACGTGCCTAAGTCGCTTACAATACGTCCTCGTGGTCAAGTAGGATTGTGTCTTTATTTTGCTTTGCGTCTATCTAAATCTAGATTCTCTGATGTTGAATCCGGACAGTAATCTGCCTAATTTGATATGCACACGGTTTATTCCTCGTGCTCGTGAACTTCAATATTTTTTATATTTTCTAATAGCTAATCTAGGCATTTATTTGTCCAGCTCTGCAAAACGGCCGGCCAGAAGAACTGAGCAGAATGTCGAGCGGGTTTTTCAAGAACAGAAAAACGGCGACCAGACGTTCTGCTCGTATGAATAGCAAGTTATCTTCCGCTTCCTCCGAAACCAAGAAAGGTAGGTAATTAACATAAAATAATATGTAGTAATTTCACATTAAAACTATTATTGCCTGTCTAAGAACCTAAAACTTCAAGCACTCGATAAATGTGTCGAAATTGTTTTGCATCTTCAGTGCATCGAAATTGTTTTGCATCTTCAGTGCAGCTTCCTTTTTTCAGTTTCCTAACTTCAAATCATATCTTAATTCTAAACGTGTGTTTGTCTTTTCAAGGGCATCCCTCGCCGCAGTTGAGCCTAAGGCCACTGTTCTTTGAGGTACCTACAACGGACACGCAAACATTCTTCAGCGGTCGACAGTGGCTTATCAGAGACATGGAAGCAGTACTGGACTCAAGTTCCCCAGGTAATGAGATATGACCTTGCGCATATTATAATAATGTTCCTACCTACCTTTATTATCGGAAAATGGTGGTACTCAGACGGGCTCGTTTCAGGAATATTACTCTCAGGCAGCCCCGGAACCGGTAAAACAGCTTTAATTTTGCAATTAGTGGAATACTCCTGCTTTGGACGAAAGAGAAATTTCGAATACGAAGAAGTAAGAGAACAGAGCGACATACGAGAGATCCTACCTGAAGAATTGACAGCCGGGATGTTCACACACATGGCTTCACACGTCGTCGCCTACCATTTTTGCCAGGTATGTTATACATTTATTTAACTACATGTATACGAATACTTACTACAAGTTTATGTAGTATTCGTATGTAGTTTATCAATTTATCATACATATTTCTTTACAGTCTAGCACATTGCCACAAACTATTATTGTTCGCATGTATGTACTTCTTCCACATCCCAAAGGTTAGTTAGAATAGAATGCCTCGCGGCATTAAGCTCGCCTGTTGTGCCTAATTTGTATTAATTGGTGTTCAATAAAGAATACCGTGTGGGGCCGGTAGGTACTTAAAAAGAATAGGCCCACTGCATCTCTCCCCGTGCATGTCGTAAAAGGCGACTATGGGATAAGGACAATATGCCGTGCTAAAGGGCGACAGGTTCGCCATCTCTCACCTTGGCACGGTACTTCCACCGAGTCATGCAGCAGGTGGGTATTCTTGATCGATTGAATCTTGTTCGAATACTTTGCGAAACGTGGTGGTCGGTGTTGTGGTGTAATTTACCAGAGTTCTTGCAGCACAACACCGATTACTTTGCTTACCCCGATTGTCGGGATTCAGCGTGTGTGATATGTATGTATAAAGAATATATACCTACATAATTTTTTTTTTTCAATAAAACTAACAAACAATTTAACCATTTCCAGGCGGACAACAACAGCACATGCCTTGTGGGTGAATTCGTCCACTCACTAGCGGCTCAACTCTGTCAAGCACCGAGATTGCAAGCCTACAGAGAGTATCTCCTAAGTGAGCCTCATCTTCTGTCCTGTCTATCGCTCAAGGAGTGCATCGCAGACCCCGACCTCGCCTTCATGAGAGGCGTTCTCGAGCCGCTCGTCATCCTCAGGAGAAACGGCAGCATCGACTCCTCTAACTGTCTCGTTCTAGTGGACGGACTCTGTGAGGCTGAATACCACCGACCCGACCACGGTTATACCATCACCACATTCCTAGCGCGCCACCTGGCCGAAATTCCGTCCTGGCTCAAAATTATAGCCACAGTGAGAACGCAGCTTCTCCAACTGACCAAAATTCTTCCATATACGAAACTCAGCTTGGACGACTGCGAGAATGTACACAAGGATCTCCTGGAATACTTCAACGCGAGGCTTCAAGCTAGTCCCATAATAGAAACCAACATCAAGTCATCGACAGGAAAGATAGACGGCGTTCACAGTTCAGTGTACAAGTTCGCGCAATACATCCTCCATCTAAGTCAGGGCTCGTTCCTCTTCCTCAAGTTGATCCTCGACTTATGCGAGCAGAGTCACATCGTGGTGAAATCCACCAACTACAAGGTTGTGCCGATATCTCTGGCGCAAATATTTTTGCTGCAGTTCAATTTGAGATTCCCGACGGTGCAATCGTTCGAGAAGGTCACTCACATCCTGAGCGTGTGCCTGGCAGCTCTGTACCCGTTGACGCTCGTCGAGATTTATTACTCAGTCAATTCACTGCTTGTGGACACTTTCCTCCCGTGGGACGAGTTCTGTCAACGATTCCAGACCCTGTCCGAGTTCCTGGTTAAGAGAATAGACAACACCTACATGTTCTTCCACCCATCATTCAGGGAATGGTTGATCCGTCGCGACGATAACGAGAGCCCCAAATTTTTGTGTGACTTGCGGGCTGGACATTGCGGTATAGCTTTCAGACTGGCCAGAGTTCAGTCCCCTTTAGATTCAGAAAAAACCATGGAACTAGGACATCATATTCTAAAAGCCCACATGTACAGAAACCTAGGACCGACCCAGCTCGGGTTGTGTCCGAGAGACTTGCAAGCTGCACTGGTCGCTAACAGTTCTACTAACGTTGGGGAAGCAATTGCGAACTTGCGAAATATTTACACTCCGAACGTTAAGGTATCGAGACTAATGCTGCTCGCCGGAGGTTCTCCGAACCAGTTGACCGAATGTCTAGGGAATGCCCCGCTGCTCTGCATGTACGCCTACCAGGGTATCCTGGCGATGGTGTCACTGCTCATAGAATTTGGAGCCGACTTGGAATGCACAAATTCTCAAGGATGCACAGCACTGTCGCTGGCCTGCCAAAGAGGGCACACAGATGTAGCCAAGAGACTTATCGCTGCAGGGGCATCTCTAAGTCGTCCCGACACTGCTGAACAGACCCCGTTAGTGCATGCAGCTAAGAACGGTCACCGGGACACAGTGATCTATCTCCTTGGCTGTCAATCTGGAAGGGATGACAGGAACTCCATAATTACTGACGACGGAAGCATAGAGCAGCTGGTACCGGGATCAAGACACGCCCTCATTGGGGCCGCACAAAATGGACACCTGGACATTGTGGAGTATCTTTTGGATACTGCTGAGTTAATGGTTAGTAGATTCTAAATAATAGCTAATATTGTAAACTGAGTAAATGAAGTGTTTTTTATTTTTCGAATATAAAAACAGCCTTCCTCCTAGGATGTAATTTCCACCAAATAAATTAAATTCCTAGTCACTTCAATGAACTCGAATAAAATGTTCTTTTTCCACTTCCAGCCTGATGGTATTTGCCCAGTTACGGGTGAGACTGCTCTGACTGCCGCATGCTCCACCGGCAACGCGCCAATAGCTGACTCCCTCATCATCCGCGGTGCCACCCCATACTCCCTGAACGCTCGGGACATGTCACCGCTTGCTCTGGCTGCAAGGAACGGAAGAACAGCACTGGTGTTGAGACTTCTGGACTCTGGCGCCGATGTCATGGGTTCTGGAGGAAAGAACCCATTAATTCTGGCAGCGGCCGAAGGTCATGCTGAAGTTGTGGAAATCCTTTTAGCGCAAGGTAAGAAATTTCATCGGCCTATCTCAAAAAGAATCACGGAAGTATTGTATTGGAAGAAATTATTGAGGCTGCTATAGAACTGTTTTACCATTAAAATACCATACCCATAGAATAGTCAATCAATGAGTATCTTTACTATAATTAAAAAAAAACATATTTTCAGGAGCTGACCCAGACGCAGCCGACGCAGACGGAATCTCTCCACTAGGCTGGGCTTGTCTCCGGTCTAGAATCGCTACTGCTACAGTTCTCTTAAGCAAAGGAGCTTCTATTGGTATGTTCACTTTTCTTCAGTTCTGAAAGTACCTCTGTCTGTATAAAGTTTTTAATCCGGCTTAATAGACCAATGTCAGTCAGTCAGCGTGTATGCGTACACTGCTGGACATACGTCTCTCTAATTTTCTTCCAGTTTTCCCGGCCTTCAACGGTATGAAACCACGCTATCTGCCGACGTACTTATGATGTCGTCGTCGCACCTGGCGGGTTGTATTCCCACACTCCGTTTTCCCGTCCACGGCCGCCAGTGTAGGACGCGATTACTACAACGGTCGTCGTATCGTAGGGTGGACGTGCCCAGACCACTGCCACTCGAGCTTAGCCACCCGGTGTCCAATATCGTCTCTTTGATGCGTTGGCGGCTTGCCTCTTCACGCACCATATCACGTAGCGATATTCCCAGCGTGGCTCGCTCCACCGCTCGCTGGGCAACTTTCATTCATTGGACAACAGCGATCGTCCACGTCCACGACAAAGTCCACGTTTCACACCCGTACGTCATAACCAGGAGGACTGCACGAAGGTCACTAACCAAGCGGGATTAGTTTGCAGGCCTAGAGCCAACCCCAAACCAAATCAACAACCAGGAGGACACACTGGTCATACGTTTTGTTTCCGGCTTTATTTCCTTTAGCTTCAAAAATACACAAAACGACCAATACCTTATGAA
This sequence comes from Nematopogon swammerdamellus, assembly GCA_946902875.1. Taxonomy (NCBI): domain Eukaryota; kingdom Metazoa; phylum Arthropoda; class Insecta; order Lepidoptera; family Adelidae; genus Nematopogon; species Nematopogon swammerdamellus. The sequence continues at coordinate 14,744,356 of OX336345.1, forward strand.
TGGCTCCTAAATCACAATATAAATGACGCTAAATTAAACTAAGCTTTATTATGCAGAGCTCACGGACGGCAGTGGACGAACGGCACTGTGCTTGGCCTGTGGAGGGCCTCCGGAGCTGGTGGAGCTGCTGCTGGAGCGAGGGGCCTGCGTGGAGAGAGTCGACCACAGCGGCCTTCGACCTCTCGACAGAGCCATCGGACAGCGGAACGTACCGGTATGTTTGAAATATTTTTCCATGAAGAATTAAACTTTATTTTGGAGGTGAACGAACAAATCATTCCGCAATTGCCAATTTTCAAAATATGTGTTATCGTTTAAGTATTAAACTATAATGTAATGTGAAAGAAATGTTAACTTTTCGTTTCAGGTAGTCAACTGTTTCCTGAAGAGAGGCGCTAAATTAGGACCTACCACGTGGGTGATGGCTTCAGGCAAACCAGAATTTATGTACGTTTTTCTATTTGCAAACCATATTTTGTTTATAAGAGGCTCCAAACCCAATGTGCTTTTATTGGTGCAGCAACAACGGCAGACTAACAAATCTTGAGATTAACTCAAAATATATTGAGTACAGTTTGACAACACCTCCGCCAAAGTGCATTGTAGATTGTAGCGTAGATGAATTAATATAGTAACTTGTTTAATTCGATTAACAGGCTCATACTGCTCAACAAATTACTAGAAGATGGAAACACGTTGTACCGCAAGAACCGTCCTTCCGAAGCCGCCCACCGCTATCAGTATGCGCTGAAGAAGATCAACCCGCTGATAAACGACGACGGAGGGACGGTGCCGTCCCCGCTGCAGCCGCCGGGCGCCGGCGCCGCCCAGCAGATCCCGCAGGAACACGTCGCTGCCTTCGTGCAACTCAAGACCAACCTTTTGCTGAACCTCTCGAGGTGCAAGAGGAAGCTGAACGTAAGTTGTGTTAGGTATTTTTGTTTTAAGGGTGGGTACTTACAATCTGACAGCTATGACCTTGAAATAAGATAACTTCAACAGAATTTTTGTCTGACCCCCCCACCCCCGCATTAGTGTGGGGAAATTATTTGTTACAAAGAGTGGACCAAAATTTTGCATTTGGACTGTGTTCAGAAGCGAACCTCTTATTATTTTTTATCTGCATACCTATTTTTGTTGATATCAATGTTCATAACGATGAGTAGCTATCTGTGTCCGTAGGGCTTTAATGCGACTAATGTATTCCGTAAAATGTTAAAACAATTTATAAGGTTTTTTATTTAGATCATAACAGACAGATAAGTAGGTACCTGAGCATGTAAGATTATTTCTTTAAATAACACAACTTGGTTCCAGGAGCCAGCAGAAGCTCTAGACCTGGCGGCGCGGGCATCAGTGTTACGGCCGAACGCATTTGAGTGTGCGTACGCGATGTCGCGAGCCATCCTCGCACTCAACAAACCTTCCGAAGCCCTTCCGCACGCGCGTCGCGCCCTACTCCTAGCGCCCTCTACGGACGTGTCTGCCGTGAGGACCCTGCACAGCCTGCAGCAGGAGATCCTGGCCAGGATCAACAGCGGCAACCCGCACGCCCAGTCCGATAACAGATCCATACGCAACTTCGACACCATCAGCCTCAATATGCCTTGAGGCAGATTGTAGACCCCGTCTGTGACCCCGTCTCATTGTGCCTTGAGATTTATTTCATTTGATTCGATACTCCAAGTGAGTGCCTCTATGCAGAACTACCTAACACATACGATTAGGTAAGGGGTATACAGTTATTGCTGTAGAATAGAGATGGCATCAACTTTTTAAGAGCGTTCCGTGCAAAAATTTACGTGAGTGGCAGCACCGTCGCCTGTCATTTTGCACGACACACTCTAACTTTTTATTAAATTCAACTGACAGCTGTCCACACCGAAATAAAAAATGTCGTTGCAGCTGTCACGCTTTCTGTACTGAACGTGACTGAACTGAATGAATAAATTTGTATTTTGTCTGCAGGTCCTCTGTTCTACTCTGTTATATATTATAATATATTATATTTATATTCTATATGTAAGCGCGAACAAAATCGCATATGTAGACCATATCGAACGACTTTGTTTTTTTGTAAATATTGAGTAGATTTTGTAAATTATGCTTGTAGGGTTGGCTCGAAATAATAATGTTGTTTCTTTTTTAAGCTCGAATATTTTGTTCATTTCAGAAAATGTTTGTGCCTGAGATGTACCTTTTTATAGAGCAGCCACTTAATGTATTATTGTAGTAGGCATTTAAACCATTAAATCGCTCAGAAAATGGTTATTTAGTTTTTTTGTGTTTATTATTTTCTGTCAATTAAGTTATATTGAGAAATAATATTTCATTATCGTTTGATTATTTTTACGAATGAGAGGTGTTTTTATTATTTATTGTTTTATAATCTTGGTGTTAAAAAGAAGAGTGAAACTCGCTATGCCGGATAAGTACATTTCTTGCAATTTACTATTAGGTAGGTAATTTAGGTGTCTAGGTTTAGGACATACGTAAGTACTATTTGCATTATGGCAATTTAATTTCCTTATAAATGTGTGTGTATCATAATATTTTATTTCTAAATACTTATATTTTATGTGTGTGTGATCCTAAAGTATAAAAATGTATTTATTTATTGCAGATTACGTATGAATTTGTAATAGTTATTGAATGATAATTATGCTTTTTATTGAATTAGGTATCATGAAACTGTAGTTTGTAAAATTAGAATACCTAATCAATAATCACGTTATTCCTACAAATTATTAATTTTAAGAATCATCATGCTTTGCCATTTATGTATATGAATCAAGTCCGAGAATTATAAGTACACAAGTTTCGAGCTAAAATAGAACTACCAAAAATGTCAAAGAAATTACGACAAGCGATAAAGACTGAATGTTTTAATTTGAAAAAAGTTTAGAAGCTAAATTAATATTAAAATCGACACAGGAGTAACTAACTATGTATACTTACATAAGGAACGAAACCTGTACAATAGGTTATCTTGAACATAATTAAACATTTAATTTCACAATGCTTCAGCTGCCTTGTTTTATTTGTTAACTTATTAACTAAATTTATTTACTTACTTAAACTTTTGTTTCTTCACTCGTAAACCTGGCCCGTAACAGGCATCAAGTGTTGCAACGGAGTCGGTTCGGCGACTGCAGGTCGGTTCGTGGAAGATTTTTCAGTCGTCTTAAAATCCTGATTTTTATGAGCATTCGCAATGCCGTTATGAATGAAAAACGGGTTAGCAGCGGAGCGGAAATGATCCTTAAAGTACGGCCTGAACGGCACAACCCTGGCATTCGGTGGTGGAGTGCCTGCCAGCTGTCCGATGACTAGAGGCCGAGATGCAACATAGTCGTGCGAGAATATGGGACTGTAAACCGTGGAAAAGGGTTGGCCAAGGCTTGCCGGGCGCACCGGAACGAATATGCCTAAGTTTGAATTTGTTGGAGTTGGTGGATATCTGCTTCCTGGGAAAGGAGTGCGAAGAGGTGAGTGTTGGGATGTAGGAATGTAGTAGGGATACTTCGGAGCGTACTTGGGGTACTTTGTAACCGTCTGAGAAACCACGGGTTGGTATAGGTTAGACTGAACAGTTCTGTTGGCGTTTAGAAATGTTACGTTCAGTAACAAGGGTTTGGCTTGTGTGTTGATGTTGACATGCATGGCTGCAGGTCGGATAGTGCTCAGCTTCGGGGCGGTTCTCAAAGTTGCGTTTGTACACTTGTACAGATGTCCGTAGAAGCTTGCACACTTGCTTGTATATTTCCTTTTCTCGAGGGGGCAATTCTGAAAAAAATAAATAGGTACTTAATTAATAATCAAAGAAACCAGAACAAATAAACAGTGAGAATCAAGCGCACTCAAAATAAAAGTAAATAAAACATAACAATATAATTTATGATTGTCACATTTATTTATCACACTTGGCTTGATGTCAAAACTCAAAAGAACCTAACTTGAAGGTGCTTGAAGTAATACAACATGTTAATTCAGATACAAACCTACATTCTGTCTGACTAATCATAAACCATAATGCTAGTTCCCAAACCTCATCATTTCTTAAGTATAACTTTATAGTTATGTATTTTATAAGTTTTGTGTGACAAAGTGACATATTCCCTGACTAAGTACTAACCGATATGGCAGTATCCATAACATTGAGCAGTTTCCTCGTGGAATGGCAATGCTCTCGATACAGCGGCACCGATCTCAGCGAGTCTTCCAACAGTGCCTTGCGCACGCTCCACGAGTAGCGATTACGTACAACGCCGTCAACCAACTCCTTCATCTTGAAGTAATCCATGAACCGGTATTTGTTGAGCACTCCCATTTTATCCATGACGCAGGCCGTGGCGTTGGATGTGTTGAAGCACTGAAATTGAAAAGGAAAGTTTTGTGTAGGCGGCAGTGCGGCACAAGCAAAGGGAAGAATTGACACATCACCTAACTGTGAAAAGAATAGATGGACTAACTGACACGGGTATGTATGTATGTCTGCAATCTGCCTTTAAGCTAAAAACCGCATTTGTTGGTATTGCAATCTGTCTGCAAGCTGAAAGCCTGCTTTGTTGGTAGGTGCTGCAATCTGTCTTCAGGCTAAAAACCTCTTGTAGGTACTGCAATCTGACTCCAAGCTGACATTCATTAGTACCTTATTGAAATAGGTTTTGTACCATCACAGTATATGTTCAATGAAAGTTACTTCTAGTACTTTCACTAGTATTTGCTATAGTACCTATTTACTACAGAGTAGCCTAGCGGTTAAAGCACCAGACCAGAAGTAAGAAGTCGGAAGTTTGTATCCCAGGTGTCTACAAGTATATTAATAAGTTGATTGAAGGAAAAAGCGGTGAGGAAACGTATCTTCAGCAGTCGACTGGAAGAATTTTAACCTGCAATAAGTCCTCTTTTCAAATTGTGGAAAAGTGTAACACAGTAGAACCTCAGTTATCCGAACTATTATGGACCAGGTCTACATTGAATAATCTAAAGCTCGGATAATACGGACTTTATTATACACTATAGTCCACGACTCGTTTAATGCGAGCTTGGATAATCGGGGATCTACAGTACATAAAGCAAGAACTCACCAAAGGCTTGTACTTATAGACGTACTTCTTGGGTAGTTGCTGAGCGGGCGGTTCCTTGTTAATGGTCACCATGTGGCTCAGAGCGGTCAGCCCGCACGCCTGCAGCGCGCTCTGCGGCACGAGGCGCGGTATGTCGCAGTAGCGGTGCCGACTCTTCTGCTCAATGCCACACGATTATTAGGTATTATTAGGGCTGTGCCCTAGTGAAAAAAGTGCAATTTGAAAATATTTCTTTAAAATAATGCCTCATACCTACGCCTTGTAAACCTAATAAGCGTTGACAAAGGCAAAGAATGCATTGTCACCAAAGTAATATTTCTGAACCAAGTGGCTTGAAGTAACACACTCCACACCCTTTCCTGATATCCCATAGGTGACTGGAAGAGAACGCATACGGCGTTAACTTAACATAATAACGAGCCGAAACGTGAAGCATGCGCGGGAAATTAAGAGCGGCCACTCGCTAGTCACGACCTCGCTTAACATCCTCCTCTACTGCCGATGGGCCCGGATATGTTCGGTGAAGCCATCGCAAGCTTAGTTCCACACCTTTTTTAACATAATTTTTTTTTTTATGGAAACTTGACACGGTTGGCTACATCACCTACAACATCCGTGATGTCAGCCCATAACACCGGGACGATCCCTTAGTCGACTTTGTATTTTTATTTGATTTGATATTAAAGAGATTGAATTGAGAAAACTTACGAATAAGACCAATCACATTTCTCATTATTAAACATCACTGTTTCCTATAAAATATTTATTACCTATTTATTTATTAAATATTTATTTTAGTAAACCTAAAGATGTAGAGACCAACTAAAGTGATGAAGTTATTACAGTTCCCGAGACACAAATGTTGCATCCAGAAGATGTTTAATGGGTTCTGAGTAGTTATGTACCTACAGAGGTGAGCAGAGAGCATTGACTGGTAGCCACTTGGAAATACTAACCTTGTATTTGGAAGAGCTCACTTGGCACACTACGGTTGTGTTGTGCGACGTTGATGAATGTCTGCAAATATAGTAGGTATAATACTCAATGAAGGTAATCTATTCACAATGAAATAATTAAGACTTTAAACAGTATATTATAGGAAACTGTACTGTACTGTGTGGGGTCGGTACTTAATAAGAATAGTGCCACTGCATCTCTCCCCGTGCATGTCGTAAAAGGCGACTAAGGGATAAGGACAAGATGCCGTGCATAAGGGCGACAGCCTAGCCACCTCTCACCTTTGCGCGGTCTTTCCACCTAGTCATGCAGCGGGTGGGTCTTCATGCCTTACTTGCTGCCTGATAGTTATCTTGTCCGAATACTTTGCTAAACGTGGTGGTCGGTGTTGTGCTGTAATTTACCAGAGTACTGGCAGCACAACACAGATTACTCTGCTTACCCCGATTGTCGGGATACGGCGTGTGGTGTGTGTGTAATTTTAAGTTATTTTCATTCTTGCCAATGATGCGGTTTCAAAAAAAAATACTGACCTGCAGGGGTCTGAGCGTCCTTTCTTCAAGTTAGGACAGTTCTGAAAAAAAAAACTCAATAATCTATTACATATAATAAAATCGTAGAGGTAAGAAAGTCTGTACATTGAATGTATTCGGAAAAAAACTAACCAGGGTGGCTTAAAATGAGATACTGAACATGTTAGAACAGTTTTTAAAATTTTTGTTTGTTTGTTTGTTTGTCTGTACGCGCATCACGCAAAAACTACTGAACGGAATTAGACGAAACTTTGTATAGTGGCAGTTTATATGCCGGGTTAACATAATACGTAAAAAAAAATAACAAAATTAAAAAAAAAATTAACAATTATAAACATTATTGCGCGTTTAAAATCACGTAGTCCAAAGTACATAATTATATCTTGAGAACTGGCAGCAAATACAATTTGAATAAAATATTCATTCGAAATTTAAAAATAAGTAGATACAACGAAAATGACAGTTCTTCTTTTTTATAACTTGAACACAATAGTCTATACATATCTATTCTTTCTATACATATCATAAAATCGTAAATGCAAAAATGTGTATTTGTACGCGCATCTCGCAAAAACCACTGAACGGAATTTGACGAAACTTTTTATAGTGATAGTGTATATCCCTGATGAACATAATAATTAAAAAATATAATAAAAATCACGTAATCCAAAGTAAAGGTAAAAAACAATTTTAAATGTCATGTTGACAACGGAGAACTGTCATCTCGACGTGAGCTGGCCGGTGACAAATTGTTTGATAAATAAAAATAATAATTGAAAGTCGAAGTTATGTCGCTGTCATTGGTGCAATAAAATTTATATATCTGTTGCCCGCGGCTTCGCTCGCGTGAAATTCGTATTTAAAAAAAGAAAGTAAGTAACTAAAGGCGGGCCCGAAGGCGGATCTGCGCTCACGTAAACGATATTCTTTCTCGATGAAAGTAACTAAGGGCGAGGCGGAAGGCGGAGCTGAGTTCAGGAAGAAGAAAAACATTCTTGAAGAAAGTAAGTAACTAAGGGCGAGGCCTAAGGCCGAGCTCTATTCTGGAAGACCATAAACCTTCTCGAAGAAAGTAAGTAACTATGGGCGAGGCCGCAGGCCGAGCTGCGTTCAGGAAGAAGCTAAACCATCTTGAAGAAAGTAAGTAACTAAGGCGAGGCCGAAGGCCGAGCTACGTTCGGATAATTGAAAAACCATCTCGAAGAAAGCAAGTAACTAAGGGCGAGGCCGAAGGCCGAGCTGCGTTCAGGAAGAAGCTAAACCATCTTGAAGAAAGTAAGCAACTAAGGCGAGGCCGAAGGCCGAGCTACGTTCTGACAAATGATAAACCATCTCGAAGAAAGCAAGTAACTAAGGGCGAGGCCGAAGGCCGAGCTGCGTTCAGGAAGAAGCTAAACCATCTCGAATAAAGTTAATTAATATTAAGATTGAGTTAATTTAATTTAAATTTTATTATAAAGTCCACGCTTCTAACGACAAATATACCGTGCATCCTAGAATCTCGCGGTTATTCCCGGCTGGATGGAAAGAGGCCCGATGCTATCACCTTAGTGCCATGGACTAAGGGTAGTTCTTTGATGTGGGACGCCACTTTTGTTCTCACATTGGCTCCAATTCACGTTAGGACATCTTCAAGAGCGGCTGGCGCGGCCGAGGCTGGGGCGGAGAGCCTCAAACGCAGCAAATATAGAAATATAATTCAAGATTTCTAATTTGTTGCGTTTGCGGTTGAAACCCTCGGTCCGTGGAACAGTGAAGCCAAAAGAGGCTTGAGCTGGTTGACGCAACTGGTGTCCCGCCATCAAGGGCTTATGTACTTAATTCAAAGGGTAAGCCTTGCCATCCAGCGGGGTAATGCCGCAAGTGCTCTAAGAACATTTGAATATGCCCGTTTTGATAGTTATTTTAATGTTTGTTAGGTAGGTTTAATTCTTTAGTTATTAATATTACTTTTTTTATTTTTATGAAATAAACAGATTGAGTAAACGATATTATATTCTATCGAAGAAAGGAAGTCTTTAAGGGCGAGGCCCGAAGGCGGAAGAGGGTTTTTGGTTTACCTGAACGCAGCTCGGCCTTCGGCCTCGCACATAGTTGCTTCCTTTCTTCCTGAAGGTTTATCGTCTTCCTGAACGCAGCTCGGCCTTCGGCCTCGCCCTTACTTACTTCCTTTATTTGAGAAAAATTTATCGTTTACCTGAAAGCAGCTCGGCCTTCGGCCTCGCCCTTAGTTAGTTACTTTCTTTAAGAAGGTTTATCGATTACCTGAACGCAGCTCGGCCTTCGGCCTCGCCCTTAGTTACTTACATTCTTCTTTGGAATACGAATTTCACGCGAGCGGAGCCGCGGGCTCAGCTAGTTAACTTTTAATTGTGCACCAAAAAAAATTGTGCACAATCCAAAGATTAGCTGGAAGATATTTATTTATTCAGGTCATCAAGTTATCAGTTAAACTTGCACTGCACCTAATGACCACACTGTACCAATAACTGTATACGGCTGTAACAAGACTTGTAGCATCATAGACTACATTTATTTCCAAGGAGCTGCACGATGCGATCCCTCTATCCCCATTCTACCATCGTTCCACGCGCAACAGGTTGGGAATTCATCCACACACTGTCGATATTCCCCCACTTAGGACAAATCGATCATGTAAATCATTTATTTACAGGGTTGCCAACATGTGGAATTCACTCCCACCTGCATCCTTTCCTCTAATGTACAGTCTGGGGTCCTTCAAACATAATGTGAAGGTGCACCTAGCCGGCCGACATGGTATTCGCAGCCCCCGTAAATATCCGAATGCCCGTGGGCGCCGTCGGACTACACCTCTGCGTGTTCAATGTTTTTGTTACACTTCAAAAAGCCACGTTGATATACCTCCTACCTCTGATATGTTCCGTTGTGAAGGTCTGCAGCCACTCGGACTGTCTGGCGACCTTCTTGGAAGACAGGCCGGCTGGGGTAACAATGTGAAAGGAAACAAGGAAGGGAGACAAAGTGGTTGGAACGAATTTCCCCAAATTTGAGGGATTCGTTTTTGGAAACCCCTCCCACATACTACAACAACAGCGACATTAGCACAACATATGTATTTATAGAGTACCTACATCAATGGTAATAAAAAGAACAAGATGCCTGCTAGGATTGAGCCGACAAAATGTATGCAATTTTACAGGTAGTTACTACTGGGCACAACTGTCTCAAGAGACATCTCCACACTAGGTCTTAATGACGACCCACTATGTGCTCAATGTGGCGAGGCAGAAACCAGCGCTCACTTCGTCGGTCAGTGCACCATACCATGTATGCAGGATCGAGATGGAAGACACTGGGAAAAGATCACTACGACGAGGAAAAACTTCGAGGAATCAACTGGAAAACAATATTTTAGTATGCAGCGAAAATGGGCAGACTGGACTGCCATGAGCAGGGGGTAGACGGCAGCAGGTAATTCCCCCACTCCCTCCGGGATAGGCGATATAGTCTCAACCTGCGGGCCTGATCGCCAGACTGACCCCGTCAGTCCTCCCACCAGGAACTACATACAGGGTGTCCCCGGACAGGTGTAGTTCCTTTTAGGAGGCCATTCTACGCCTTGTAACAAAAGCACTGGAGAAATTTTTTTTCTTAATATGTGCTTTCATTATAATTATAGGATATCCTAACAAACTAAATGCATACTACAATGTGTGGGCGCCTTTAGACCGCGCGACTGTGAAACGCGAGGCGGAATGGCGCGGGTCGGGGCGCGAGCGGTACGCGGGCGGGGCGAGCTATCTGTTTGCGTTCACTCGCGTCGCGTCCCGTCCGTATTCCCGCTGCCGGCTGCCTCGCGCACCGCGCGCGCCCGATTAGAGCATTACAACATTACACTAAATTAATAACTTTAAAAATGTATATCTCCGCAACAGGCGTACCTCGAACCCTACTTCTTTTACTAATTATGTTTGTTACAAAACGTAGAATAGCCTCCATAAAGGAACTACACCAGTCCGGGGACACCCTGTATAACAAGAACAACAACATCACACAACAATAACACCAACAACAAAACATACATACAAACATACCTCAGACAAGACATCAAGCGTGCACGCGACAAGTCTGTAGATCTCGCAACCCTCGTATTCCAGCGAAAGGTCGCGCCTGAGACAGCGTGTGAGCGCGCGTGCGCGAGCCGAGTTCCACGACGGGTGCTCGCGCGCTACGTTGTTCAGAAGTCGTGTGAAGGCATCGCGGTCCACGGAACCCTCCGACAGAATACTAAGATTCTGGAAGACGCAGGTCAGGTCTGGACACTGAAAACAAACAGTGAGATAAACCTCGTCATCAGCCATCGACAGCATCAGTAGCTCGGTTGTAAGATGATTTGACATGGACAAAGGTAAGAAACATCGAGTGCGATCAGCCTTTGAATGGGTGACCGTCGAGGCTGGCTATGATGGGTCAGATTCGACTTTATTCCCTTAGTTTACTAGGTGCAAGGGTTTAGCCCGTTCGGATTAGTACAACAACACTGAATGAAGACTGGTGGAAGCAACTATGAAAATAGTTTCTGTTTTAGTACAGTGGTACCACGCGAGTCCTTATATGGTCGTAGGTGGTAGGTATATTTGTTTAATATTTACCGATGCTGGTACAACTTTGACATCCGGATTTCTGTGCTGTATCTTTGCTGGAGCCTTCTCAGTGGTAACGGATTTAGCTGTTGTTGCAACATTCTCTTCAAAAACAAGTCTCTTATCTTTTTGCCATTGGACGTCAATTCCACACTCTTTGAAAACGTTCGGGGCCACGAAATCGCTCACGTCGCAGCATTCAAGTGGATCGATCTGGAAAGTATTGATGCCATAAAACTAGATTTAATAGATGCAGTATGAAACCCTTATTAGAACTTGCATATTGTCAGCCTCGGTAGCTCAGTGGTGCGGTCGGTCGACTGTCCGTCGGATCATAAGCACACCCGGACGCGGTCAGAACTTGGATGGGTGACCGTTCGACTGTTGAGGCTGACCGTGGTTTGGATTCCACGTAAAACTGTAGGTTCCTTCCCATTACCTTATTAGGTGGTAGGGTTTAATCCGACCGGATTGTTACCACCGCACTGAATGAAAGGTTGGGCAATGCGGCTATGCAAATAGTTCATGGTGTCCGTCCAGCTCAGTGTAGCCGGCACGACCAAAGGGAAGTACTGACACCTAGACCACCGAGATGTGATGCGCTGACATCGTAAGTGTAGTAGGCGATGTAGCCAACCATCACTTTCTAAATTCATGTCAGTCAATTACGGCACGTTTTTGCCGGAACTAGGTACGGTATGCCAGCTCTCTTGTCTGGATACTTACATTTTCCAACGGTTGTGAGCAGTAAGCCTCGACCGAGGGCTGCGTTACGGGAGCCGGTCGAATCCTGGGGATAGTCTGCTGAATGCGTTTGTTCAAAAAGTTGTTCACACCGCACTGCTGCAGGATTGATGAGCTGAACAAGCTCGGTAGGTCACAGCACTTGGATCTGTAGATCTGAAAGAATATCAAACTTTTCTACACTACCTATATATACACAGTAGGGCCTCGTTATCCGGACCCCTGATAGTCCCTGGTAGTAGTAGAGGAGGCGGACGGCGGCGCGGCAAGAGGTCGTGCGCCGCGTCGCCCGACGCATCCCTCTACCAATCACCAGTACTGCCCGACGACTGGGCACACATGCGCGACGTTTTGTCTACTATCGGTTGTATTTTACGCACGCGGCCGCGCGATCTAATCTACTTGAGCGAGGCCAGTATTCCTACCGTCATGATAAAGTCCTCCAAATCATCAGAGAGGCCATCAACCTGTCAATTGCACGGACCAGGAAGGGGCTAACCAGTAGCGGCTTCCAGAAGGTCAACTTTGTGAAACCTGGCGCCAAAAATCTGACCAAAGATAGGACTAAACCTTCTTCAATTTTGGGAGCAGCGAGGGGCGTCGAGAGCGGGACTGGTGGTTCCCCGCATCCTAGTCAACGCAGACTAGCTGACGAGGGCTTGAAGCGAGCCGAAACATGAAGCATGCGCGGAAAATTCAGAGTAGCCACTCGCTAGTCCCCACCTCGATTAACTCCCTCCTCTACTGCCGATGGGCCTAGATATGTTCTGTGAAGCCATCGCAAGCTTCCTTCACCGAATACAATGCTAGAATTGCTGTTTCGGTCGATTCAGTTGTTGTAGAATATTTTGGTAACTTGTGTGTGAAAAAATGGCGCCATGTAAACACGTCTAACACTGTAGTACCTACGTAGTGTGATTTCTTTCTCGAGAAGATCAATAGAGGTGATAGTTACACTTCGATCTCGAAGTTGTTTGGGATAACCAGATTGATAAAACAATTTCATACTATAATCCGGACGCCTTTGCAATCCGGCATATATGTATATCTTGGATTTTTGCAGAAGCCCCTACGACACTTTCTCACCAACAGAGTAGTAGAATCTTGGAACCGTCTACCCAGTGAAGTTGTAAATTATACTGTCTCCGTGAATAATTTTAAAAACAAACTGGACAATCAGATAATTTTTTTTTTATAAATAAATAAAAAAAACGAAACAAAAAATATATATATACCTATATAATATTAACTAAATAAGTGTTGTGATATAGGCGCATCAGCTAATAGCTTTTAGCCTATTAATAATAATATAATATACCTACAAATATCATCATCACGCTCAATCATCAGGAGCTGAGCAGTGACGAAAAATGTCAACTTACGCACGGCATTACATTTTATATTAGTACCGAAACTATTAAATAATCTGTGGTAGGTACCGAGCGAGATGGGGGAACAGAGCAGTGATTCTTTTGGCAGCACAACACCCATCACTCTGCTCACCCCGATGGTCGGGATACAGCGTGTGGAATGTATATCGCATGTACCTATGTAGATTACCTACTCTGTAGCGATAATGACCTACTTAAGCTCGTGCGAGATAATGAATGTAGGGAAAATTTGTGAGGAAATAACTTACGTTTCGGAGGAACAATTGTGGTCTTTGATCATTTTGGCTGCTCCTGTCTATATTCACGTAAGAACTGGAAAATAATAAAAAGTACAAAATCGTAATAGTTAATAATCTGCCCCTATAAATGATGTGATACCACAAATCATATTGGTGCAATATGTGAATTGAAATAAGAGGGAATATGAAAATTGGTTGCGTATTTTTCGAATAATCACATAAAAGTATACCCGATTTTCAAATTTCGATTTCTTTTGACCTTACTAGGTACTCGGTCCCTCCCTATAAGTGATGGTGTGATGCTGCAAAATCACAGTTCAAATTAGTGGAAACCCAGTACATATTGGTTGAGTAGTTTTCGTATAAATCATATTAAAGCAAACTGATTCTCAAATTTCAATTACTTTTGACCTTACTACTCGGTCCCTATAACTGATGGCATGATGTTACAACATCACAGGTCGCATTGGTGGAAACCCTATATTGGTTAGTCTAGACTTAGATTATACTCAACCCCTATCGAATATGTCGTGATGTTACATAAATGTCAATACTACCAAGACATCACAGATCATATTGGCGAAAAGTCTATATAAATCAGCTTAGTAGTTTTTGCGTAAATCACATGGAACCTAAACAATCCATCCATACTCCATAGTAATATTATACTATATTATATTATACTATTATTATATTATACTTTATTATACTAATTATACTAATATTATAAATTCGAAAGTAACTCGGTCTGACTGATACCTTTTCACGCCTAAACCGCTGAACAGATTTTGATAAAATAATGCACGGAGATTAATTGCATCCAGAGGACGGACATAGGCTACCTTTTGTCTCAAAAAAACAACACTTAATAGGGTGAAATAGGGGATGAAAGTTTGTATGGGGAACCCAGCATTTGTCAAGTTAGGGATATGACAATTCATATTTAGGCTTTTGGTATGAAATAAAGAATTACGTGTTTCAGCGTTTTTGCTAAATCAACCCTTAAATTAAACTAGGGGATGATTCAAAATTATATTTAAGGATTTTATAAATTTTGTACGGAGATGAATTGCATCCTGAGGAAGGACATATGCTACCTTTTGGCTCAAAAAACAACCCTTAAGGGGGTGAAATTTGGGGGTGAAAGTTTGTAATCATAACTCTAGCTACTCATCATAAATAAATAATTGTTTCAGGGTTTTTGGATTTCACATTTAAAGGGGGGGGGGGGGGGGGGGGCAACGCAACTCGGCCTTCGGCTTCGCTCTTAATTACTTACTTTCTTAGAAATGGTTTATCGTCTTCCTGAACACAGCTCGGCCTTCGGCCTCACCCTCAGTTACATACTTTCTTCGAGAAGGTTTATAGTCTTCCTGAACGCAGCCCGGCCTTCGGCCTCGCCCTCAGTTGCTTACTTTCTTCGAGAAGGTTTATGGTCTTTTTGAATGTAACTCGGCCTTCGGCCTCGCCCTCAGTTACTTACTTTCTTCAAGAAGGTTTATCGTCTTCCTGAACGCAGCTCGGCCTTCCGCCTCGCCCTCAGTTACTTACATCCTTCGAGAAGGTTTATAATCTTCCTGAACGCAGCTCGGCATTCGGCCTCGCCCTTAATTACTTACTTTCTTAGATATGATTTATCGTCTTCCTGAACGCAGCTCGGCCTTCGGCCTCGCCCTCAGTTACTTACTTTCTTCGAGAAGGTTTATAGTCTTCCTGAACGCAGCTCGGCCTTCGGCCTCTCCCTTAATTACTTACTTTCATAGAGATGGTTTATAGTTTTCCTGAACGCAGCTCGGCCTTCGGCCTCACCCTTAATTACTTAATTTCTTAGATAAGGTTTATCGTCTTCCTGAACGCAGTTCGGCCTTCAGCCTCGCCCTCTGTAGAGATGAGCCGCGGGCTCAGCTAGTTTGATATTATTTTTTTCAGACTGCGTTCATTTCCGACTGCGTTCATTTCCGACCCCACTGGTCAGCTCATATAAACAATGGCGTGATGCTATATAGCCTATAACCTGGCGGAGTATGTCACAAAACAGGCAAAAACCACAAGCGAATAGGTTAAGCCGTTCTTGAGTTATAATATTACCATACATACATAAATACATACATAAACACATACTGCAGATGTTGAATCTTATAATATGTAGGTTTTTATGGCGTGGAACACCCCTTTCTAGTCCACAGAAGAGTTCTTCTAATGGCACGATTGTCTAAATTGAACTTGTGTCGCAGTGTAAAGGTGTGGAAGGAACAGACTGCTGGGAAACATCTTTCCCTACTTCTACAATCCACGGATCTTCAAATCACAGGTTAATAGCCCTTCCCCAGCGACTTTAGTGAACCTTCAAGCCGGACTGGCACCTTTTCGGGGGTGAAATTGACTGTGCCTGAAGCTCCAACCTCGAGCACAGCCACCCAGTTCGGGTGCAATAAAAAATATTTTTTTTCGTCATAACTGGAGACTGACACTGCACTCACAAACCAACGAAAATAAAGTTCTCCATCTTCCGTTGCGGAGCTGCCACCCTGGCCGTATTGTGGCCTTCATGGATGACATAGGCTGGCTGGGGTAGCTGGATACTGAAGGGTTTAACATTGGCACCTTGCCAGCAGTTGAGGTTATACAAAAGATAAATTAAATTTTATTAATTAATAATAAGTCTATTTTATAATATAATTTTAAATTAAATATTTAAGTTTTACATAAAAATTTTATTAAATTTAATTTTAAATTTTACTAGTTTGCTTGCACACAGAGAACCAACCTCAAAACCTAACAACAGTTCAACTGAATAAGATAGGTACGGATTTGACCAATGCAATTTTGTACCGTGTGGGGCCGGTACTTTAAAAGAATAGCTCCACTGCATCTCTCCTCGTGTATGTCGTAAAAGGCGACTAAGGGATATGACTCCCTTCTTATATTACTAGGTGGTGGGGTTTAATCCGCCCGGGTTGGTACCACCGCACTGAATGAAAGGTCGGTCGAAACGGCTATGTAAATAGTTTTGTGTTTTCCGTCCAGTTCAGTGTAGTCGGCACGACTGAAGGGAAGCACTGACGTGGCACCAAGTTTACCCGGTGTTAAGGGCTAACATCACGGATGTTGTAGGTGATGTAGACAGCCGTGTCAGTTTCCATAAAAAAAATGCAATCTGACATATCTCCCGAAGGGTAATAATAATAAGATCTTGCAAGAAGAACGCGAGCAAAGCTGCAGATGTGAATATATAAAATTACCTCTGAGAAAACAAATAGTTGACTCCGACTAGGCTGGCGATGGGGGTGCAGGCGTCATCTTCCTGTAGATACCTCTCCGGGCAGTTCTGCCGTTCACAAAGTTATATTATTATAATGTAAGTATGAACAATACAAAATATAGTGTCCAGTAGCACACAAAGATCAGGGGAAAAGTTAACAACCCACCCAGCAGACGCGATGATTCTTCGAAATAAAACACTAAGTATTTCATTACATCTGTGACACATATAAAATGTTATTTTAAGTACAGAACTGTAGTAGGTATTATTAACTTAGCATCCTTCAGCACGTTATAGAATGCATGTTATAGATAGAAATACTTTATTGCTCCAAAAACCTTTTACAGATACAAGCACTATATGTTTTACATGAGGTCTCACACCTTTGGATATTTGCACCATGCTGGCTGGTGTGTTAGGTTGATTTCGAAACTACAAAAAAACTGGCCAAGTGCGATTCGTATCGCCATGTCATGTTCAGCGCCACTCACACCATCTATGGCGTGTTTTATGAAATGCTTCATATTAGTTCAAATTCATGATTAGTTAAAATGCTTCATACCGTTTTCGGTAGATGGCATGGCGCGCATACACTTTTTAGTTTCATGGGAGCCCCGTGATTTTTTTACTTTTTATTCGTTTATTGACACATTTCTTTTTTTATATTAATTTTACATAAAAAAACTTAAATCAAAAATTTTTATAAAATAACTTTTTATTATTTCTTGTTATATCGGCCCTAATAAATAACACATTATTCTGTGGACATTTCAATGGCCTACCTATTACGGTTCAAGAGATACAGCCCTCGGACAGACATACAGACAGACAGACAGAAAGACGGCGGAGGCTTAGTAATAGGGTCCCGTACAATGGATACGGAAACCTAAAAATATCCATAAATTTCTAATAAAAAAAATTATAATAACTTTTATGTACATAATTTTAAAAGCAAGTGCATGGGACATGTAAAAAAAAATTTGTTCGACAAAAACAAATACTAATAAGTAGGTACTTATTAAAGATAAATTACTCTAAATAATAAATATCAACATGGTACTCACTTCTATAAGCTGATCCACAATGCAGTGCCAAGTTTTCTGTCCTGGGCATACCGAAGAATATTGTCTAGGCTTTGTATCATTAAAGCAGACATTCAAGGCATTTCCTATGCCTTTCTCCCATTCATTCGGCAACATGGAACGCAAGAATACGTTCAGACTGGGTCGGCTCAATAGTAGAGTTCCATTATCTTCTGCGCCCAATTTTTCATTTATGCAGGTCCATGACTTACACTGTTAATAAACATTAATTTTAATTAACATTAAATACAATAAAAATTATTACCTATTCATTAAATACAGACGCCAGTAGTGTTAGAATTATTTTTTTGGCAATGATAATGAAATAAAAAAAATTTAGTATTTAGATTTAGATTAAGAAATTGAGAATGAATAAATACAAATACACAAACTTTATAGATACCTATATTTTTTTATACAATAGGAATATTTAATAGTTCTAAGGTACTTACAAGAGAAGGATTCCTGGCTGGGGTGAAAGCCAAGACTTGAGCGGTTCCCTGTAAATGTCATGTCAATTGGAATAAAATTCACTGTTATGATCAGACATCTCAATTGATTGAATTCTAATTTAATAGGCAATAACATTTCCCTCTACAAATTACTTCAAATAAGATTTCAAGGAACACATTGATTAAAACGTAATGCAACTCCACTAACATTATTCGTGCATGTTACAGTACAACTAAGGGGTCATGATTGTAACGAAACATAAAAAAATAAGTAGGTAAAACGTTACACACTTACCCAAAATATTAACAAAAAATGACAAACGAAGCGCATGTTGGTCCCGGGTAGCCACGACGCACTGCGACGCAGAATGACATATTTTTATGTGAGTAGATAGTAAGGTAACAAGGTTAAATGTCAACCGCGATAATAACTATCGCTTTTATTATTTTTACTTTGCAAAGTGATCATTGATATAAATATGTGAAGCATGTATGTACACATTTTAGGGTTCCTTATCCATACGGAAGCCTATAACTAAGCCTACACCAATCTGTCTGTCTGTCCGTCTGTCCATCCGAGGGCTGTATCTTTTGAACCGCAATAGGTAGCCGGTTGAAATTTTCACAAAATATCTGTTGTTATTATACGGATATGCCAACAAATAAAAAAAATATGTTCGTTTAGGCTTTTACCGCTATTACACATTATGACAATGTTTTTTGGTTACTGAAAAACATTGTCACAAAATAAAAAAAAGATAATCGTTAAAAATTAAGGGGGTTCCTCATACAATTAACATAATATAAAGAGAATAACATTTTGACTACAAAAGTATGAAGCAAAAGGTATGAAAATGGTCACCGATAGATAACATGAGGGTTTACGCAGAACTCAATATTTTGACTCTAATGTAAAAACGGTAATATATGCAAGCGCTAAACTTGGTGTTATTATAGTGCAAACTCAAAAGTAAAAAAACAAAATAAAAACCGGCCAATTACGGGGTGGTACGGAACCCTCGGTGCGCGAGTCTGACTCGCACTTGGCTGGTTTTTTGTGTAGATATCCATTCATTTATTAAATACAATGCTCCAATGCAAAAAAATATTTGTACTTAATTAAGTAATATTTGTATATTAATTCCCAGTTCCAGATTATAGAAATACCAGTGAAAAGATTAAATATTTGTAAAAAAACAATAATCAAGTGAAAAACATTATATGATCCCATGATGGGATGTGTGTTTATTCTTTCATTACTATACCTATTTATAAAGTATATCAAATGTGCATTTATTATACAAACACTTATTCCACCGTTTTCATTCAATTACAGTTTTAAAAAAAACCACCATGTTTTAGTCTAATAATAATTTATTATGATGCTCGCATAACAAATCACAAGTTGCAAACACTTCATACATATCCAGCTTAGTACTAAGTATTAACTAAACAAAACATAAATTTGTAAAAAATTGTTTTGTTCATTAACAAAATGAAGTGAGGCATGTTT
Organism: Nematopogon swammerdamellus; assembly: GCA_946902875.1. NCBI lineage: Eukaryota > Metazoa > Arthropoda > Insecta > Lepidoptera > Adelidae > Nematopogon > Nematopogon swammerdamellus. The sequence goes on from OX336345.1 coordinate 14,764,244, forward strand.
GTGTGTGCTGCTAAAACAATCACATACTTTATTCGCCGAGACAAAGGGATGCGTGACAACAGGTAAGGGTTGTACAGTTTTTAAATGTAGCATTTTTTTTATGAGACATGATTTTAATCGTTATGGGTTATTTATTTTGCACTTATAATAACTGGTATAAATTGCCTAGTCCTCTGGCCCGATACAGTTGCACACGAATTATACATTGTATAAAAGGTTTCGAGTAATATTGATAAATTGAATTGAAATAATGGACGAGTGGTGTGAACTGTGCATTATGGTTTTATGGTGGACTACATTTCATTGCATGAATTAGTGAAGTTCACTATATGTACAGTACGCGCCGACATACTTTTCTAGGCACGCAGCCAGTACACTCACGAATCGTGCCCTTTTCAAATGTAATTTCTGCTCTCAGTGGGTCTTCAGTGTGCGAGTGAAGCTGAGCACCTAGTAAACTTATCCGTCTTTAAAGATTGACATTTAAAAACTTGTTATCAAACTGACGCCGTGTCAAAAGCAACTATAACACGAATATGTGAAATATCATAAAATATTCACACACATATTTTCCTAGTTACACCATTATTCCTGCTGTTTCATTTTTATCATAAAATAGTTGCACATACATAATTGAAGCAATTATGTATGTGCCACTATTCTACACCTTCCCTGTCCGGGGACCCACCCGCAGGTCCCACACTACTAGTTCGAGACGTCCGGAAACCATTGGCGGGTCCCGAACAACAAACGCTTTAGATGATCCAAAGTATTATAGGAATTCTCAGAACAGCTTAGCGATCGTTTTTGGTTCTAAAAGATGGGTCCGACCGTCTGGGTGGGTGGGAACACACCCAGACGGTCGGACGGGCGGGAGCCCCCAGTCACCCTCCATTATTTTTACATAATTAAAATATTTGAAAACTATCGCCAGGTAACCTATTAATGGACCTATGATAAAATCTCAGTTGGACTTAACAATGAAATTTTAGGGCTTGTATGGTGGACAGTGAAGGTGTTAAACCTAATTGAAATTATGCATTTTGAGCTGAAGTAACTGTGGACATAAAATCATGCAAGGAATTAAAATTCATTGCACAGTTCATACAAAAAAATAATATTTTACTACTTAGCCAAAAGAAACTAAATGTTACCAGTAAGCAACACTGAATTTCGTTATAACTGAAATTGATCAGTATAAAAAAACACTAGGTACAAAATTTATGAGATGCTGTCATCTTGGGCCGGTGTTTCAATTAAGATGTTCTGGTCGTACGCCTACTCAAACTTATCGTTACAGCAAATTGAACCTGGAAAAAATAGTGATATTTTAATAAAATATTTGTGTGATGGATGACAAAGTTGAAGGTTATACAGTTTATATAAAATAAATGGATATGTATTTTTAAATAAATAAAATTGTTTTACTCTACGATTTTGCATCAAATTTGCATCATATTACGTCCCACCTTTACGTCCCACAAGACGCGCGCTGGCGGGCTTTTTGTCTAGTACTATTTCAGATATTTTTTCCTTATTAGAACAAGAGAGTACTTTAGGTAGATCGTTAAAAAATATTTCCATTGCCAACAAACAATTATTCTGCACTCAAACAGAAAAAAATCTTTTTTGACGTCTATCATTTTTGACTGAAGATTATTTCTAATCTTATACAATTTATGGATTGTACTCGAGTCCCACGTACGTACGTTGTTCGGCCTTTTAGTGGCAGCGTTCTTCATCTACAAATTTATATATGATATGTATGGGGGAATGTAAATTTTAGGTCAGAAAAAAATTCGAAAACATTTTTTTATCTTTCCTGCAGTTCAAAAAATCCCTCTGGGCTTCTAAATAAGTGAACCCTCACTTGTTTTACATAATTTTGTGGGCAATTTCATTGGCTATTAGTGCAAATAGAGTTCATTGATCTGAATTCATTATTTTACTAAATATTTTAGTTTATGAGCCCAAATTTCGCAGAGGGTAAGCATATTTAATTGGGTGGGAGGCAAAGGGTTAAGGCATATTGTTCTGCTAAGTGCTATGTAAGTTCTACAATTATTATATCTTTTTAGTTTTCGCACTGCACACAACTCCTTATAGAAAGTATAGTGCGTGTATGGATTAGCATTACTCGGACAAGAGATGTGGGTCACCTAGGAGTGTTCTGCGTGCGATCACAAGAAGGCGCCGAAGCCGAAGGTGCGCTTAATGCTCTCGAAGTAGTAGCGCTGCCAGTTCTCCCGCGTGCCTTCCAGCTCCGCCGCCGGCACGCTCTGCTGCAGCACCTTCACCTCCGTGTGGTCCTCCTGCAAACATACATCACATCACATTACATCACCTCATCTACTACACCCGTGTAGTGTCCGACCGAAAGTGTGCTTTCACTTTCGGCCGAAAGCCGTAGCCGAATTTCGGCAAAATTCTACTTTCGGCAGAAGGCCGAAAGAAAGAAAGCCGAAGCCGAAAGCCGAAACCGAAAGCCGTAGCCAAAAGTTTGTATGGTATGTAAGTACCTAGTTAGTTAGTTATGCATTATTTAGGTAGAAGGATATGCAAGTGACAATAAAAGGTATTTATAATTATGGGAGTTTTTTTATTGAATGCATAAAACTATATGCACAATTATTAATACAATTATTAATAATGAAAAATCAAACAAAACCTTTAAAAACTTAAAAAAACTTTTCATGATTCTTCGCTGTGTAATCGCGTCGCGGCGTTCGCGTCCCGTCGCATGCGCGCGGTCGGTCGGTTTGTCTGTCTAATAACTTTCGGTTGGGCCGAAAGTGACCACTACTTTCGGCCGAAACGGTAAGTTTGCCGAATATGGAAAATATTGGCCGAAAGGCCGAAATCCGAAAGCCGAAACCGAATATTCGGTCGGACACTACACCCGTGATGATGTCAGCCCATAATGACTCAGCGAACAAGGTGCCGTGTAAGCGCTTTCCTTTGATTGTGCCGGCTACACTGAACTGGATAGAAAACATACATACAGAAGCACAAGAAACTAATGTGTACATCAAAGAAGTCTCGAAAACAAGTGAACAGTTAGTAAATTTTTTGTTCAAGGTTGGCGAAAAAGTGAATCAGAACAAGGAGGGCATATCTTCACCTTTTTTCAGAAGTATAATCGAGCTTTACCCCAATATTCAAAGAGTGTGTATTTAAATGCCGAAAGTGGGCTGCACCGCCGTTCCTTGGAACGATATGCTTGGAACGCGGCATTTCAGTCAACTTTCAGTGCCGGTCGTACGCGTAGGAAACAGCGGAGCTTGAGCGGTTATAGTTTTTTTATGTAATCCGGTATGGGTGGCTGAGTCAGAGGGGCCAAAGCACATGCTCTGACCAGCCAATATCACCTCCGAGAAGGTAGGTGCCATACCGGGGACTTCCCTGGATTGCTGGCTATACTGGACTAGAGGAGAACATCAACCGAGGCTGCTATACGGCCATCTTACATCCAGTACGGTGGTACCAACCCAGTCGGCTACAATTTGAGCCTACCACCTAGTAAGGGGCAAGGGAAGTTAGTAACAGGCAATGCCATCCTTATTCAAGCTGAGTGCCTGTTTGATGTGCAAATTAATTAGCATAACATTCTAGGGAACATATGATAAAAAACACTTTAACCCTCTGAGCAAATTTCCGACTTTTTTTTAAAAGCCGCTGAGCAAACTTCCAAAGGTACCCGCGTGCAACTTTCTCCGCACTTTTCAATTATAAAATCATAACTCTAATATTTACTTCGGGACCCATATTAATTTGCACCTCATTACAATCTAGATAAAATTATCGTTCATATGATATAGGTTTGAGTTAATTAGATTTCAATTGGAATTAATAAAAAATAGGTAAGGTTAGATATCAAATTTTATGGGTGTACGAAGGAAAGAACGAAGATACCTTGAAAAGTAAAGCGACAACATATCTTTTTTTTATTTTAGAATATAACTATAATACATTTCTAACAGAACAGCATCAAATTCTGTTAACATCTTCTTGAAAAAATGTTCACCAGAACCCACTTACCGCGCACACAGAACGGTACGAACTTCCAGCGAATATGCAAATATTTGTTTCATGGACCACGCATATGACACCATCGCTGCGAAAATTTTTTGTTGCGTTCTTTCATTACTCAAGTATTCATTAGAGGAACAGAGATAGCCCTAAGTTCAAAGCTGACAGAGTAAGAAATAAAAAACCAACTCTGGGGGTCTACTCGGAGTTTCGATTGCGATATATTCGGATAGATCCGAATATATCGGATGTATCTCGGGATGTGTCTAACTCATACAAATATCCCACTCTAACCAAATGTTCGGTCGGTCGGAAGAAGTGGCATATCGAAAGCATAGACAAAAAGTTTTGTTTTTCTCGCAATCATAGACAAGCGATTTGTGTCCAAGACCAAAATAAAAGTTGTTGTGGTCAAATTTGTGTATTGGATGGATGCAGTGGAAAGAGATGGCGGACGGCGCAAGTTTGTCGCGTCGTCGTTGTAATTAAAAATATATATTTTTGTGGTTCTCGCCGTGTCGCACCTTATACAAAAGCATATATATTGGTATAGTAGTATTATATTCTTTGTATTGGTAATCTGTGGATGGATGGATGAAGGGCGTACGACACCTGAAAGCCATTGTCGTGCCTGCTGTTCCTGCGATCCTACTCCTTCGCCCGGAGCGAACCAATAGAAGCCGATATTCGTTTGGTCGGTTAAGTAACTTGTTAGCTCAGTGGTAAGCATGTAGGGTTTGCATTTTTTGGACCATGGGTTCGAATTCCACCAAATCTTTTTGGTTTTTTTTTTTGCTTTTTTTTTCTTTTTAAAGCAATGTTACGGTGTTTAAATTGTTTTAGGGTGTTTAGTTTTTTTTATAACCACCTAAGAATTATTTTCGGAATTACAAACTTGTATCAAAAACGACATGCACCGCCTCAAAATTAGGTTAGGGTTAATATATAGAAGATGCGTCGCTACGCGACGCCTCTTTTATATATTAACCCTGGTTATTTTTTTTTAAACCACCAAAACATCATTTATTTATCACTTCAAGGAGTGGTTCCGCAGGATCGCAGGAACAGTAGGCACGACAATGGCTTTCAGGTGGCGCACTGGGATGAAGGCGGGGCGGACGGAGCAGCCGGCTGTAGCCGGCCGCTCCGTCGGCCGCGACGGGGCGAGGCGGGGCGGGGCGAGCGACCGGGAGCCGGAGCCGCGCGCTCGCGGCACCTCGCGGGCCGGCTCGACCGCGCCAGTCATTCGCCGCCGTATCCGCCGCGCGCCGCCCGTCACTCAGCCCAGTCAGTCAGTCATGTCATGACTTCATGACCGCCGCGACGATCGCGCTGAGTCCTCTAATTTTTTTGATATTTTCCAAGCGTAGGTAGCAACTTATGGATGAAATTATACAATAAACAAAAAACAAAAACAAATCACCAATGCACACATAGGTAGGTACTCGTAAATCGTGTGTAAGTCAATACATACACCAAAACGACAATCTCTTCTTTTTATTTAATAGTGGCAACAAAACGACAATCTCAACGAGAGCTCATGAGGTGTCGTTGGAATTATCGAAAATTGTCGTTTGCTCATTGGTCAAATTCAAATGTTCGTTCTTTGACATTTGAACCTAAGAGTAGGGTTACGACACGACAATGACAATGCCATTTTTTTATTATGTAGTTCTAAAAACGATATATCGAAACGATGCCAATTAGAGTAGGTTACGACACGACAAATGGCACGATGCATCGTTTTTACAACTCCGAGTAGACCTCCTGGACGTCAAGTCGATTAATAGATCGCTGTTGCTCAGCGGTAAATTTCGGCTGGTCAGTTGAGTGTATCGGATTTGCTCAGAGGGTTAAACATGTTTAACCCCTTGGCTTCCCAAATATTTAATATTTTACACACTTGGCTCCCATGCCAAAATTTGCTAATTTTGTCGCACCCGAAATATTTGACGTAAACTCAAATATTTTGTGAAGTAATGAAGTCAGTGCATTAACCTCTATGGGCTCTTGACAACTAATGAATTTCCCTACAAAACGCTATACAAGAACTGAGGATTCACTTATTTAAAAGCACACATGGATTTTTTGCTTTAACCCCAAGAAATACAAAACACACCCACATTTTTTTTTTCAAATTTTTGTTACCTAATATTGCCGAATTACCCTACTCAAATCATATTCGACGTGTAGATCAGTGTTCCGCAAAGCGTGTGCCGCGGCACACTGGTGTGCCATGGTGATTATTTGGTGTGCCGCGGCGAGCGAGGCTATTTGGCGACTCCGCCGCTCCCCCGCGTCGCACGTCACCCGATCTCACGATAGGCGAGACCGAGTGTGCATGCGTGAACAAGATTAAAGGATTTATAACCAGGGCTTCTGAAAGAAACCCGCATATTAAAAAAGAGCATTGCTTGTTACACAGGGAAGCAATGATGACGAAGTCACTGCCTGATGAATTATTGTCCGTCCTTCAAGAAGTTGTCAAAGTTGTCAATTACATCAAGTCGCGACCGCTGAACTCTCGTCTGTTTAATGCAGTGTTTCAGGAAATGGGAGCAGATCATCTGTCACTCCTGTTTCATACAGAAGTACGATGGCTTTCACGCGGAAAAGTACTTTCTCGGATTTATGAGCTAAAAAATGAGACAAAGACGTGTTTGGAGACCCAGGGTTCAGAATTTGCTATTCTATTTTAAAAAGAAGGATGGGTAGCAAAACTCGCATATCTGGCGGATACCTATATTCGCTCATTTAAATGAACTCGACAAAAAATTCAAGGAAGGAATTCTAATATTTTAAATCATCGGACAAGATTGAAAGATTTTGCGCTAAGTTGGTGTTATGGATCAGCCACGTCACCAACGGTAATAATGAAATGTTCCCAAATTTCATGGCAGCCGATCCAGAAAAATAAGTGCAGGCTTTGATAGTGAAACACTTGGAGCTTCTAGTAGAAAAAATGAATTCTTATTTTCCTAAGTGTGATCTGCAACCTATGGACTGGGTTCGAAATCCATTCTCAGACATCATTTCCCTTGAACACTTACCAATAATGGAGCAGGAACAATAATAAAATTCATACAGTTAAAATCTGATCGGACATTAAAACTAAAATGTTTCGAAACAGAATTAATGAGTTTCCTCTGCTTTCAAAGCGTGCTATTGCAATCCTCTTACCATTTGCCACCATCTACTTATGTGAATTAGGGTTTTCAACTCTCACTACGATTAAATCTAAAAAAAGAGAAGCCTGAGGACGGTCGACGAAGAGATGAGAGCAGCCCTATAAACGATTGCGCCAAAGGATCGCCTTTGCTCAGTTAAGCAGGCTCACATTTCACATTAAATCAATTAATTTTTATATTATATTGATTTTAATAATAAATAAGTAATAAATAAACATTTGTTTTTTATATGGTGTACGTTCAAAATTTCCTGATTTGATAGGTGTACCTTGAATAGAAAAAGTTTGCGGAACACTGGTGTAGATCATGAATATAAGTATTCAAATAATGCATTCTAAATAATGTTAGTCTAGGAACCAGTTTGCCATCCTGTCAGAGGTTACGTAGATATAAAGAAAAAAAAAATTACAACTCACAAAATAATTGTTTTCTTAACCCTTCACATTCCCACCTACTAAATATGCTTACCTACCTTACGCTCCATACCATTTTCGCCACGCGCAAAATTTCCATTTCTTTGCTAATTAGAAGAGTAAATGTCTACCTTTATACTAACCTTTTCTACAATATCAATAGAGACTTCAGAGAAGTGTTGCTCCGGCCACTGCTTGTACCTCCACAGTTGAACTATTCTCTTCCCGGGCACTAATTCTCTAAATTCACCGGTGACGTTGCCACCGAACAAGGCAAACTTGCCCCCCTTCTCCACTTCCATCTTGACGTGGCCGCGAGTGAAGGCCGTCACCATTTCTATTCTCGTCATCGCGTCGTAGAACTCCTGCGCGCGACACTGGAAGCTCTCAGACAGTTCGAGGGTTCTAGTGTCGACCTTGCAACCGACCGGTGACTTCCCTTGAGAGACAAGGGGGGCCATGTCGATCTTCTTGTTGAAGCCGCTGGTTATGGTGGAGACGTTGTCGGGCTTCACGGAGGTCTCGCCCTTCTTGGGTAGGATGAGGCCCTTGGAGAACTCCTCCCGGAGGCTGCGGAGGTACTCGGCGAGCTGTTTGCGTATGGTCTCGCGCCCAACCGTGTGCATGAACTGTTTTACTCTCTCCGCCTCGTCGCCGCTCGAACTGATGGACACTGAGATCTGGAATGTCCATAAATAGGTAGTTATTAGTTATGCAACTCCAGAGGGAAAAAATCATTAGAAAGGTGACTACTAATACAAGGCGTCACTCACTGGACACATTCTAAGACCAAATAGGGCATATAAATCTTAGGTTTAGATGATTTTGATTTTTTTTTATTTGGTGCCCGCCCGGGGCCCGAATGCAAAAGGAAGTTAAGGGGTGTAAAAGAATTGGGGCCCGTGAGAGCCTTTCTGAACTTTACCTGTTAAATATAGCCCTCGATACGGAAAAATATTTTGTGAGAGCAGAAAGCTCCTGAATAAATCCAGCCAGACCCCAAGTCGGTTCACAGACACCTCAGTTATAATAACAGTTTGGTTAACACAAACTGTCGCTTGTGTAACCAGTGGAAAGAATGAACAATTTAAGAGTGTGTATATACAAGGTGTTTCGTTATTCATGTCGTTTCTTTCAGGGGGTTGTTCTTTATCCTAAACTGAGTAACTTTTGTTCTACAGCTTTTGGAAATTGGAAAAAAAATGCACTTTCTCCATACATTTAAGGGCAGACCTAACCTCCTAATGTATGGGGAAAGTGAATTTTTTTTTCCAATTTCCAAAAGCTATAGAACAAAAGTTACTCAGTTTAGGATACAGAACAACCCCCTGAAAGAAACGACATGAATAACGAAACACCTATACAGCATCAATGTGCACTTACGTCGACCTCGTCCACTTCGTTCTCTTCCGACAGGTTGGGAATAGCAACCTCGCCCTTCACCGCCTCACCCGAGCCGCCAGCCAGTCTGCCCTCCCACTTCAGCACGATGTCCCACTCGTAAAAGAAGATGAGTTTTCCCTTTCGATTGTTCGCGGTCGCCTCGCCGTTCAGTCGCTCCACCTCGGTCACTTGACACTCGGCGCCCGCACCCGACACGCGCAGCGCCCCCAGCAGCTCCTTCAGCCGCTCCTTCGACCACGGCCCCGCGTTCTTCTCCGTCCAGTGCCAGTTGTTGACGTTCGTCGCGTCGGGCCGCTCCTCCACGATCCACCGCGGGTCTCCCTCGCCCCACTTGGCCATCTTTGTGCGCTTTGGCGCTTTCGCGGTTCGCGCGACCTTGTGTGGAAAGAGAACTGAAACACCTCTCTCAATGTCAACTTGCAGAGCAAGCGGCCAAGCTAATTTGGTTGGAGTGGAGCTGTGTTCCAACGGTAACGTGATTGGTAGATAAATATACTGTTTTTGTTGCAACGATAAATGAGATAATATTCACAAATTATGTAAACTTAAAAAGACTTCGATATTTTACCACACGCCACGAACCAGGAAGACTACACTGCCTGCACATTCCTTTCTTGCTTGCGGTTTCATTCGATAATCGATCATTCGAGAAACCTCAAAACACACACACACTTGCTTTGACAAATTGACACTAGAATACTCTTTGGCTTCCTCTCCCAAAGAATAATACTACCAGGTCCTCTCTCTCTCTCCTCTCCTCGTGCGCAACATTTCTTTCTAGTATTCAGACAGAAATACCAACATAACGAGTAACGAAACGACACTCAAGCGGCCCATTCACGTTCCTGCAAGCATAGCACAGCCCAATTTTACGTTTGCCAGACCGTACCATTATTATCGTATTCATCCCATATATTCTATAACCTACTCACACTTTTTTTTTTTTTGGTTGTTTTATCCCTTTTTTTGGGATAGGCAAAGGTATTAAACCATGCAGCCTTGTCTGTTGTTATTCTTTAAATTATTTATATATCGCCAATTGTTGAAATAATGAAATCGTAAATGGATGGAAAACAGTCTGTGTTGGCAAGTAAATCTTGAGTGACGCGCGGCATATTGTCAGGTGTTTTATAAATTTTCATTAATCTATCTATTAGCGAATGTCGTTGAAGGTCAAAAGTCACACTAATCAGAATAAAAAAATACCCTACTAGACCCGAAAGTAATTATAATAAGTAATAATTCGCGTCACAGAAAGTCAGCCGCTAATTTGGCGAAGCGGCACATGAAAGAACAAAGAAATATCGGCTGTTTTCGCGCCCCATTGTCCGTCCAACCAACCACATGTACGAAACGAAACGTAACAAAAACGACATGCACCGCCTCAACATTTAGGTTAGGGTTAAGGTATTATTAACCCTGGTTATTTTTTTTAACCACCCTTTTACAATCAGCTGATCTATAGCGCAAGAGTCAATCCTATTCCTTTGTTCTCTCATGTGCCGGACCCCTAATTTGGCCGCTAATGTTGACTCTTGATTTCTCGGTTTACTCATGAAAAACTCCGCACGCGATGGGGGGTTTAAAAAGAGATTTGAAAGAAAATGCCATCGTGAGCAATTATTTCTCTAAAAATCGGAGCGACATCATACCAAAACGAACAACATACATACATACATACATAGCGTCACGCCTGTTTCCCGGTGGGGTAGGCAGAGACAACGGATCTCCACGTGCCACGATCCTGCTGACACACCTCTGCCGCCTCTTCCACTCCCATAATGTTCTTCATATGCATGCTCGTCGATTACATTGCATACATTTACGAACAACATTGTTGTGTAAAATACTACAGGTAGGTAACAGGTAATAAAATATTATAGTTTTTTTTATAAAAAAAAAACCGCCAAGTACGAGTTGGACTCGCGCACCGAGGGTTCCATACAATATACCTATTTGTATTATCTATGTACAAAAATAATTGTGTTTTGGAAAATCACGAAACGCCTAAATAAATATTGCAACAATGGTCAAACCAGTGTCAGTCATTGTAGATGAAATATACAAAAATAATTTTTTTATTGACATACATACCTAACAACAAATTTACAATTTTCGGATTTTTCCTTTACTTGTGCTGTGAGACCTTGCTTCTAGCCAACTTTCATTACTTTAGGTCACAGAACTCCTATTAATAGCTAGAAATGTGAAGGAGCGGGCGCGCGTGGCTGCGGTATGGTCAGTTTGTGACCATACTCGTCGTGCGCTCGCGATCCGACCGACAGTGCATCGTCGACCGAGGCACGCGCAACGTATGTAGTGTTTTTCCCAAAATGACGGTCTGTTGGGTGAAAAAATGTAAAAACCGAAGTGTGAAAGTAAACTGGAAGAACAATGGAGTAACATATCATCGTTAAGTATACTGTAAATGTCTTAATTATATTTTTAAAGATTTTTTTAAAATTCTGTCTCCGCGCTCCCTCGTTCCATGCATAGTGCTGTAACCGTGCATTAAATTTATCTTACTGATCTGTATATTATATACTTCTCTGATCTGTGCTTTAGGTCAACGGGAAGTACCAGGTTTTGATTTTATTTGAGTGCGTTTGCGAGTATTAAAATTTTCGACATAAATCACCATATCTTTTGATTGCGCTCATATAGAAGCTTTTTCATCATCATATGCATTTTCTACACTGCAAAGGTATCGCAGGCCTTAGTATTTCATATTAATTTCAATTCGATAACTTGGCCGGTTCTTGAGAAAAAGAATCTAGCTAGACATATTTGTATTTTTAGGTTTCCGTATCCCGTACGGACCTTTCTTCTTACCAAATTTGTGACCTTTCTTCTTACCAAATTTCGTGATTCTAGGTCAACGGGAAGTACCCTATAGGTTTTTATTTTATTTGCCAGTAGGTAAATATGTACATAAATGGCGGTATCTTGTGATTGTGTTGACTTAGAAGCTTGAATTTCTTACACCTCCAAGTAAACGTAGACCTTAGTATTTGGCAAAGACCGTTCCATCACATTATTCACAAATTCAAACATTACGTAGCCGTAGGAAGAAAATATCGAGTACGACAAGAAATAACCGAAGCGCGAGTGGGATAGAGAAGGAAGTTAAATATACATGCAGGACGGACGATGCAGAGCGAGTGCATTTGCGGTATGAGGTGATGGGCGCGGGAGCACCTCCCCCCGCCGCCGACATACCTCCCAGCGCGCGTCTACAGCAGTGTAGAGTGCGTCTTTCGCACGCGCATCGATAACGTTACTACACAAATTTTTGCTTTAGTGTAATTTATCGACAAATCCTGATTAGATCGCAGCACTAGCGCATTGCTCAGAGCTGCGCTGCATTACGCGTATTTTGTATTACTTGTCTCTTTTTTTAAACGACTTCAAAAAAGGAGGAGGTTCTCAATTGGACTGTATTTTTTTTATCTCAACAATAGACATGCCATGCCATCATGCCATCCCTACTTCCTCTTGTAATATTGTGATTTGTGTGTGACGTCAAAATGTGGCATTATTTTAGTGATGCGCCAATCCGAAATGTTTATGAGCGACTTCGGCTGAATACAAATTATTATTTACGAATGCAAACGTCGAAAAACCATCGACGAAAAACTATCTAATGAATCGTCGCGACTATTCGAATGCATACGAAGTTGTGAAGAAATCGAATAATTCGAATAGGACTATTCGAATCGCTAATTGTCCTATTAGCGATAGGACATAAGAATTAATAGATTTTATACGCATCACTTCACTTGTGGTTCATTCGCTGATTCCCTCAAGGTCGTGTGGTTTGTAAACATCGAATGGCAAGTAGACAAATCTTTTCCATTACTTATCTTTCCTTATAATATCGCTGCCTATAGTGGGGTTTCATAGCATTAGCTCGAAAATATTCTTTCTAAAATATAATAGGTATATACCATACGTAACGGTTTCAAACTAAAATGATTCAAGTAAATAAAAAAAAAAAAAATATAAAACACGACTGCTATATAAATGAAGGAAACAAGGAAAGATTAGTAGAAAATGGTGTAGTCGTTCTATCTGTATATTCCAATCCTTCTACATGCCCGACTAGAGCGTTTTCAAAATCGCCCCACTACAGCATACAAAATAAAATAGGTACTTAAGTAGGTACTGGAACTCGAATACATTGCGAGCTGAGCTTGCTTATGCGGCGCCGTAAGCTCACCAAAAGCTCCTCAATGCATAGGTTGACTGGAGAAATCCCTGAGAAAGGGATAAGTCCGCCATTTGGCCCTCATGTAACTAGTTATGTAGTATCTTGCTTGTTAGTTTCTGTAAAATGTTTTTGGGGCAATAAAGCTAGGTACTACCTACTTCTATCTATCTACCACTAAGGAGTACCTACCTACCTACCTACTTACCAACCTCCGATCCGAATCCGATACAAATATCTCTTGCATTAATCTTCTGTACCTACCTGCTGTAAGAAGGTACCTATATTGGCATTATGTTGCGTATTATTGGTGTTATTAGCTCACAGCCTCACACCCATCTACATATATAATATTATGTGGACTTAGTATAGTATTAACCTACATTGCGGAGCTTGATAATGAATTCTGAATTTGATAACATAATCGTATAATGACATTATAAGAGCGAGTGAGATAACGCGATTTCGCGGCCGCTGCCTTTCCCACCCACTCGCAGAGCGAGAAATCACGTCGAGCTGGGGGGAAGACGGCCGCCGAACGTAGTTCTGTGCACCCACTACACGTCATCATCGCTCCACTACGTACGTACGAGTTGGAGGTTGATCAATTGATCATTCATTCCGGTCCTACACACAGCGTGTGTCAGTCAGGCGAGCCACGCCAGCATACTCTGCGGCTCCGTTGGCATTCGACACAGACATACATTTAGATAACGACACTCAGTTAGAAGTCAATTGATTCCAATTTCAAATAAATCAAGATGTTTCCACTGCGCCGCATAGTCGCTAACAAGGTTAGTACCTAGGTAATTTAAAGTATTACTTAGATAGAAACAAGAACCGAACCTTACGTGCATATAATAGGTACTTATTCTTTTTATTTTTATTTTTTTTGTAAGTGCGTGCGCGCGCGCATGTTGATGGCCACTTGATGGCTAATTGGAATCCATTTGGATCAATTTGCAGATAGCGGAGCAATGGCGTTCAGCGAAGCCGGTGTCATCGAAAGCGAAAAAGTGTTTGTCGACCGCTCCAAGACCTCTCACCGTACTCACCGATGATGAATTGGCCATGAAAGAAACCAGTAAGTTTATGTCTTACGTTCACTCACTGACCTAAAGTTTTATTTACCTAGTCCTGGAAATTTGTACCTGTAGTTGTTGTAGATAAGTAACCAATAAGTAAAGTATAGGTAAATCGGTTTACGGTTATAGGCACCGAGTTATAATAGGTGCACACGCTCTCATACTCTAAATTAAAACCCCTCACACACTGGCTTTTTCCTCGGGAAAATCTGAGATGGGAAGAAAGCATGGAGGGGGTAAAATTGCCACTAGATTGGCCGATTTGCCTATGCTTGCACGCGCGCTATTGCGCGACAATCTAGTGCCAATTTTACCGACTCTACCTACCTAGCAATAATTTGGGCGAGCTCCGCGCCATGCGTCGGGTCACATAATAAGTGGGAAGGGAAAGCCGAGGGGAAAGCGACAGAACAGCTATAGTTAGGTGGAATCCAAAACCATGGCTCAAACTCCCATCCATGGCGAAAATGCACTGTCAGAATTAAGACAAATTAACCATATCCAAAACGGGTTTTGCATATGGGGTTATCTAACTAAATGTATCATAAAATAAATATCCGTTTGCCCGACAGTCAAACCATTGCTTTAATTCTTATTTAGGCGTTTAGTTATTTTCGAAAACACAATTATTTTGGTAAACACATATTATAGATATTGTGTGCTGGTAAGGAACCCTCGCGTCGTCGGTGCGCGAGTCCAACTCGCACTTAGCGACTTTTTTTGAGTTTATAATAGGTAGGTATATCCATGTTGTGCAGCACAATACGCAGGTGATAGTATCTACTTATGCCACCTTGTGTGTGTTATCTGGGGACGTATATGCTTGTTGTTTTTAAGTCGAAATTAAAGTCGCAGATAACCACGTAAAGATAAGAGTTCGTTGCTAAGAGACACAATTGCAACTTTGTAAAATTTACGTTAAGGGGATAACAAAGGGGAGGGGGGTTAGGGAATAACAATAGGAATCATGGACCATATAACACTGAATTATTGGGAGTGGAAGTATATAGGTTAGGGGTTTAAACTCCCCCAAACCACGTTTGATGATGGTTTGGCTTGCGTTTGGCTTCTGTATTTTATTTATAGGTATAGTTTTGTTTGTATTTATTTAAGCATGTTTGTTATTTGTTCACACTCGCAGTCGCGAAACTTGCAAGTGAGCAAATTGCGCCGCTAGTCAAGAAGATGGAAGATGAGCACAAAATCGACGACGGAGTTCGCAAGCTGCTCTTCGACAATGGCGTAAGTAAAGTACCTACATCCATCGGGCATTCATTCCAATCAAACGCCCTTCACTTACCTACTACTGAACTGAGCTTGCCTACTGCATATACCTACCCTATATATACCCTAAGCACCCTAAGGCTGCCGTAGCCTAGACCCATTCTAGTTCCATACTAGACTCATTCGAGACATCTGAACTTTGGAACTGAGGTGTTCACCAATAGTTTTTTTATTTTTCCAAATTCGACGAAGGTGGAGAAATCTGTGCCCTTCCTTGTGGACTAAAAAATGACTATAATCGCCTATATCGGAGGGGCTGGGGGGAATTACCTGCTGCCGTCCTCACTCCCGACTCATGGTGGTCCAGTCTGCGCGTCTTCGCTGCATACTCCAATAATTTCTTCCAGTCGATTCCTCGAAGTTCTTCCTCACCGTAGTGGTCCTTTCCCAGTGTCTTCCATATCGGTCCTGCATACATGGTGCACTGACCGACGAAGTGAGCACTGGTTTCTGCCAAGTGAGCGCACTGTGGGTCGCTTCACTAAGGCCCATTATGTGGAGATGCCTTTTGAGACAGTTGTGCCCAGTAACTATACCTCAATCCCAGCAGCAGCAAGTCTGCTACCTAGGTATATCTTTAACGCCAATACCTATGCCAATACAAGCCACCGCCAACCTGTAAGTACCTGTAGGTAATTTAGATAGCACATAACATGCATTGTGTAACAGAATAATCAGATAGATGTTATGAGGGATAAATAAGTACATACCTACCAATCCACGAGATTAATTCGCCATTACATTAAATTGTCCTAGTTAAGTGGTACCTAAGTGGTACCTAACCTACATAATGAACGAATGAGTAGCTACACAATACAATTTTGTTTATTTTCTTGTTTGAATCACTGTTTATATAGGTACCTATCTATGCGCTTATCTACGGAGACATTCCTATACTGTGTTTGCTCCTCGATTTGCTCCTATTAACAATATTATATAAGTTTTATTTAGACCAATATTTGGTTTTAGTTTTTATAATATATAAAAATAAATTTAAAAAAACACAACTATTTTACATAATATTTGGACCAGAGTTTTTTTAAGAATTTGCTATTTTTGTATTTGTGGTAGGTAATACTATTACACATGCATAATATGTCCCACAATCACGTAATTTCTACATAATTTGCACCAGACCATTTGACCAGGCGTATTGATAAATGTGATGATGATATACGAGTCCAGTCCAGCGTCACAGATAGACTTAATGATTAAGTAAATACCTATTTATTTATTGTTATTTCGTCTACTTTGCGAAAATGCTTATACTGACTTAGGCCCACTTGCACCAACACGAGTTTAGAGTTAAGTAGCGAGTTATGGATTTAAACGCGGTTCCCACAGTCAACGGGTGCTAGCTTAACGAGTTAAACTGGTTTATATCTTAAATTCGTGTTGGTGCAAGTGGGCCTTACTTAGTTAATTATTTCTTTTTGAATTCTTTGGGGCAAGCATATTAGAAAATTCGAAGAAGTAAGTAGATTCAGGGTTACCGAATTCCCATGCCAAATTAGGTACTTCGCATGAAAGGTCTCAATCACTAGGTTTAATAGTTGCATGATTCTGTATCGCTAAACACGTGTTGCAGCTGATGGGCATCGAGACGCCGGCTGAGTACAGCGGCTCCGAGTGTGGCTTCCTCACGATGATGCTGATCGTGGAGGAGCTGTCCCGCGTGGATCCGGCGGTGGCGGCCTTCGTGGACATCCACAACACCCTCGTCAACTCGCTCTTCATGAAACTCGGCACCGAGGAGCAGAAGAAGAAATATCTGACCAAGCTGGCGACTGAATATGTGAGGAAACTTCTCTCCTCCGTCTCCTAGCGGTTTTGTTTTATTTTGCTCAGTTGTCTCATATCTAGCTTAGGTAGATAGGAAATGGCAGTCAGTCAATGCTCCGAATTTCTGTAAATGATTCTTCTGAAGAATTCGTTGACCTATCAACGAAATAGGTCTATTTACAGCAGATATTCGTGTAAAATGAATTCTTATCTCCTCTTTGGAATGCAGCAATATTTTATAAAAACCTATGGCGCTGAGAGGCGAGTCGGGCAGGCAGCAAGGGGAAGACTCCCTTGCGCGAGGCACTCAGATCGAGTCAGCGGTGGAATTCCTGAACCATTGGGGGTACAATATCTATGCTTACAACAATCAAATATTCTTCCAGTTTATGGAAAAAGAAAGGAAGTTACTATGTATTCGTAAAAGGTACCAGCCAGGTATTCTTAAAATAAAGCTACCTAATTTTTTTAGTGAGATTGTGAGCGTTACCTACTTATAAAGTTATTATAAGGATGTATTTCTCCCTTGCAGGCGGGTAGCTTCTGCCTGACGGAACCGAGCGCGGGTTCGGATGCGTTTGCACTCAAGACAGTGGCGAAGAAAGACGGCAGCGACTATCTGATCACCGGCTCCAAGATGTGGATCTCTAACTCCGACGTCGCCGGAGTCTTCCTAGTCATGGCGAACGCTGACCCTTCTAAGGTAGACTGCTTATTGCGAAATATTCTCAACATTTGGTCACGAAACAGCTGAAACCTTCTGAAATACATAAATTGAAAACAATTAGAAATTGTCGAGCGTGATCCCCAATTGAGTATTGAACAAGCATATCCGGTGGTCGATGCCAATGCCAGAAATCTAATTTAAATCGAGACACCTAAGGGCCCGGGCAGACAGCCGATTCTTATCCAACTAAACTGTTTCTGTTTAGTAGTACTTAATAAAAACACTTTTAAAATTTATGCAAAACGACGAGGCGCCAACTTAACTTTTTAGTTGGCACCGACTACCGACTCTCCACGGGTACTACTAATTGTACAACCCTACAGCGGCAACTTTTTATGGTTCCGTATCCGGTACGGGGCCCTATTACTAAGCCTACGCCGTCTGTCTGTCCGTCCGTCCGTCCGTCACTCTGTCCGAGGGCTATCTCTTGAACCGTAATAGGTAGCCCGTTGAAATTGTCACAGAATATTGTGTTATTATGGCCGATATAACAAATAATAAAAATAAAAAAAGTCAAAAATTCACGGGGTTCCCATATAAGAAACCAAAAAGTGTATGCGCGCGCGCCATCTACCGAATAGAGTGTGAAGCATTTTAACTAATCATGACATTTAACTAATATGAAGCATTTTATAACACGCCATAGATGGCGTGAGTGGCGCTAACCATGACATGGGGATACGGAACCCTCGGTGCGCGAGTTTGACTCGCAGTTGGCCGGTTTTTAGTCAACCACCAACCTACGCTGCCCTATGCAGAGCGAACGACTGAACACTCGTGCACACCTAAAAGACTACACAGTTGGGTTGGAGAGTAATCGGCCGTCATTTAGTTGGTGATACAATCGGCCGTGTAGCCGAGCCCTAAGAGTATACTTATAACAAAGTAATGTAATTTTCGGTGCTAATAAATCACTATTGTAGCGTGATCGATCACTGCCATTTCAGCTATAAATTTATAAGTGTGACAAGGTTCTACAATTCCTATAAACTAAGGTCAATCACCATAGAGTGATGAATTGGATCTGTCTTTGATCCTGTAGCAAACACTTTCACCAAATGGAGCACGAGACGAGACCTCGTAGTATAGGTATTCACCAACTCTTCTATCGGTATTCTTACGTACATCTCCACCCGCAGGGCTACAGAGGCATCACATGCTTCATCGTAGAGCGCGATACACCTGGACTGACCGTCGCTAAACCCGAGAACAAGCTCGGCATCAGGGCATCCGGAACATGCATGGTGCATTTTGACAACGTTCGCGTGCACGAGTCGAGCATCTTAGGAGAATACGGACAGGGTTACAAGTACGCCGCTGGATTCCTAAACGAGGGTAGAATCGGAATCGCTGCCCAGATGGTGGGCCTCTGTCAGGGCTGCATGGACGCCACTATTCCTTACACCCTCGAGAGGAAACAGTTCGGGCAGAAGATCTACTCCTTCCAGGTAATTTTACACCATTCAACACAATTCGGATTCTCTCTCTAATCTCTAATCGTATAGAGTTCAAAACTGAGATTTGCACCAAAAAGTTTTCATTTCGAGTTTTAACATGTGAGTAATTTTCGACATGATACGAGTTGTCTCATGGTTCCGATTCCACATAGGTACTCTTGGTGAAAAAAACCACATTCAGAGCCTCATCATGTTCTTTTATTCAGGTAGGGTTTATCCCGGCCGGGTTGATACCACCGCACTGAACGAAACGTCGGTCGAAACAGCTATGGAAATAGTTCGCGTTTTCCATCCAGTTCAGTGTAGCCGACATGAAATGAAGGGAAGCACTGACATGGCACCTAGTTCACCCGGTGTTATGGGCTGACATCACGGAGTTAGTAGGTGAGGTAGCCAATCGTGTCAGTTTCCATAAAAAAAAAATACATTCAGTCAGAAGCTGAAATGGCTAAGAAAAACATTTCATGTTTTTCTTTCAGTTCAGCACATCAGGGAATCCCAGAAATGACGGCTAGTTTTGGCTGATCATGTGATATTTTTGAAGGAAGCCTAAAATAGATAAAAAAAACCGCAGTGGTTGATTAAATATTAGCATGAATCAACGCGAAATATTTGCACAGGGCATCAGCTACCAAATAGCGCATCTGCAGACTCAGCTTGAGGCAGCTCGCCTGCTAACCTACAACGCTGCTCGCCTCAAGGAGAACGGAATGGACTTCATGAAGGAAGCCGCCATGGCAAAGTACTTTGCTTCTGGTAAGTTACAAATTCACTCCATATCACACAGCGATCGGCGGCCGCCCTACCCAGGTCAGCCGCCAGAGAGGACTTACTCTGTGCGTAAAATACACTGACTATGGAATGTTATGTGGTAAAATAAATAAAAAACACCATTCGATTCCACTTTGAGATACGGAACTTACGGAATTTAAAAAAATGGTACACACACAATAGGGGTGGTTCCACATTCGCCAACTTCCGTACTGGCCAATTCTTTATTCGCCAACTCCCGATTTGCCTATTCCTTACTAACCTACAGCTGTATTATATATAGTACAGTTACAATACAACCAATAAAAGAACAAGGTAACTTGATTATATGAACAAGGTAACTTGATTATATTGTTTATTTTGAGGTGGTTTGAGTTTTGAATGTTCTTTTGTGTGCATCAATAATGTTCTATGTAATCCGGTATGGGTGGCTGAGTCATAGGGGCCAGATAACATGCTCCGAGCAGTCGAGATTACTTCCGAAAAGATACCATACCGGAGACTTCCCTTTGGATGCTGGCTTACTGGACTAGAGGAGAACACAGCTGAGGCTGCTATGCGGCCATCTTACATCCAGTACGGTGGTACAAAACCCAATCGGCTTGACAATTTGAGCCTACCACCTAGTAAGGGGCAAGGAATGGGACCTACAGTTTTCCGAACGTAACCGAACCGTTCCAAAGGGTGAGGCAGCAAAATTTTATCAGAAAAAACTCATTGATGCATGTTGGCCGGATTCGAACCTCGGACCCTGAAATGAAGAGTCAAGCCAAACCTCCACTACTGTGTTTAAAAGAGTCCTTACAAGTCGTGTATCACTAAAAAGTTACAATATAACATTTATCAATAAAGGTTACTGTGACAGCGAAGCTTGACCCACGCACTTTCTTCAAAAAGTTTGTGATAATTTTATAAACCATGTATATATTTGTAAATATATAGGTAAGTCCGCCCTTGCCACAAGTGAAATATAGTGTAATATTATTATTTTTTATTCTAAGAATTAAAAAAAATCATTGAAAAACAATAGTCGAGAGAGCGACATTTTTGGACTGTTGCTGAGCAGTTTAACCTGTTAATACGACATTTGTAGACACCAAGATTAAAGGATTACTCTTACAAATACATTTAACAACATTGTGGTAATTTCTCTTTACAGAAATAGCACAGACGCTCACCTCCAAATGTGTGGACTTCATGGGAGGTGTGGGCTTCACGCGAGACTTTCCCCAGGAGAAGTTCTACCGTGACTGCAAGATCGGAACCATCTACGAGGGCACCAGCAATATGCAGCTTTCCACTATAGCCAAAGCCATTGAAAAGCAATACACTCAATAATTTCATAAGAAACTAATTATCCCTAGTGTTTATGTAATTATCATATTATGTAAATATGTGGGCAACATTTGTATTTTTGATGGTTTTGTCAGTGCTCATACAATCCATTCCAAGATTATATTTGTACATAAAGAGATTTTTATATTGATTATTTTTGTATGAATAAACATTTTTAAACATATAAATCCAAATTTTTTGCCTCCTAAAATTGTATCAAAGAAAATGTTTCTTCTCAAACATTGTATATTGTTTGTTTAAGCATTCTTATGGCAGTAAGACTGCACTCGAACTTTTCACAATTTGTTCTATCCGGCTCG
The DNA here is from genome assembly GCA_946902875.1 of Nematopogon swammerdamellus. Classification (NCBI taxonomy): domain Eukaryota; kingdom Metazoa; phylum Arthropoda; class Insecta; order Lepidoptera; family Adelidae; genus Nematopogon; species Nematopogon swammerdamellus. The sequence continues at coordinate 14,786,246 of OX336345.1, forward strand.
ACTACACCCACGAAGAAGAAACTTTAAGAAACTTGCTAAAGAAGAAGTGACTATGTTATTGATTCACACAATAAGATTTGTTCATGACATTTTATTTTAGGAACCAAATAAAACTGCAACTTATTTTAAATTGTTTTTATGATCTATTTATTATACTTTAGGCTTGTGTTTACATTTTATTACTATTATTTAGTATGTAGGTACCTACTACTAACAAGTTCACTTTAATTTTTGTTACTACTATAAAATTTAGTATCATCTCAACCGGTTGACAGCGCCTCAAGGTTTGGGATCGTGAGGTAACTTGAACCCAACCAAGTTGGCCGTGTCCTCGATGGACCTCTCACCGCGGCCGGCATACTCCGCATTGAGCGCCTGACAGCGACGCGTGCTGCGGAGGTAGCACAGATATGTCCTGGCCGAATACAGCATCTCCTCTCGCGCCTTACAAAGTTGCTCATCAGTGGTCTGGTGTCTCCGGTACTGAGCGAGTATGTACCGCGCCGTAGGGTTCCCTGCAAGCTTCTTCGATGAACTGCTAGACCTCAGAGCCGACAGCAGCTCTTTCAGAATGATCAACGCGGGCTTCGAAGTAACCGAGGCCATCGTTACACCTTGCAACAATCACAATTTCAACTTCTCAATCGCGAGTGATGTTATAAACTCAGTTGTATCTTCGTATTTGGGACTATCACCTCTGTGCCAAAAGTCTGAAGGTAAATCTTTTAATTTATCTGCAGGAAATATATGTACCGAGGTATCGTTGAAGACGTCTGTGAATTTGAAAATATTTTCCAAAGTGATTTCTTTTGTGAGCGGGAAGAGTTTGAATATGAACGGGACAGCGCGCGATACTAATCTATCCGGGTTACTTTCAATCAAGCTCGAGAAGCTGTTGCAAATTAAGATGCAATGCTTTAGTTGTTCTCCCCAGTTCGACCAGAGGAAGTTGTTAGTGAGTTGCTTTGGGCAGTGCGGTAAGAACACTACCGTGGGCCCGTCTTGAGATATCTTGTACTTCCCTTCTTCATTTTCTGCTATGACAATAATATCAAGGTTACATAATATTTCACATTCCTTCTTGTGGAAAATGGGATCATGAATCAATATTTTAATTTTCAAGATATCTCTGAGACACAGCAGTAGCGCCAATTGGTATCGAGCTATGTTGCACTCTGCAATATGTCCCAGGCCAAAACATACTATTTCTATGGCACTTTTCGCACCTAAGCAATTACTTACGGCCTCTATAAAATTACTGAAGTATTCTGAATGGCGTAGTTCCCCTTGAGCGGAGAGAATATTCCTGAAATAAATAATCAAGTTCAATTTATTTGTAAAATAATAGGATAACCTAAAAATAATCTATAAATAAATACACGAACTATGAGTAAAACATACATACTTTACGGATTTTTCGACGTCTATATCGTTGTTGTCGGTAACTGTAACGTAACTATTTTCAGACAATTTTCTCGAAGTTCTTTTGGCGGAACGTTTGGATTTCACTAAACGAAATCCATCTTCACTTTCCTCTTTTGACATTTCGTCTTGCAGTGTTGTCAGATACAGATTGTAAACATAGTATTGGGCGTACTATGAAATTGGTTGCCACTAAAAGAAGAAGAAGAAGGCGTACCATGACATGAATAGTTTGAGGTAGGAATACGAGTGTCTCGGGGCCAATTCTCCGTCTCTCACTGACAGTTGGTAATCCTAACATATGGAAGCTTTATTTTCGGAAACTTAGTTTATAAAACACCTGACAATATGCCGCGCGTCACTCAAGATTTACTTGCCAACACAGACTGTTTTCCATCCATTTACGATTTCATTATTTCAACAATTGGCTATATATAAATAATTTAAAGAATAACAACAGACAAGGCTGCATGGTTTAATACCTTTGCCTATCCCAAAAAAAGGGATAAAATAACCAAAAAAAAAAAAAGATTATTTTTTTTTGGTTGTTTTATCCCTTTTTTGGGATAGGCAAAGGTATTATACCATGCTTCGTATGAGTGATGTTTTGGTGTTTAAAAAAAATAACCAGGGTTAATATAAAGAAGATGCGCCGCGTAGCGTGCGACTCTATATTAACCCTAACCTAATGTTGAGGCGGCGCATGTCGTTTTTGTTACGTTTGTATTTCCGAAAATAATTCTTAGCTGGTTATAAAAAAAACTAAACTTTTTACGTTATTTTTTTTAAACCACCAAAACACATTTATTTATCACTTCAAGGAGTGGTTCCGCGGGATCGCAGGAACAGAAGGCACGACAATGGCTTTCAGGTGGCGCACCGCTCGCGAGCGAGTCTGTGACGAGTGGATCGGGATCACTATCTGATTACTCTCACTGACAGTTGTCCTCTTAAGAAATTTTTATTTTCGGAAATATTCGGAAATATACAAACTGTTTTGGTGGATTAAAAAAAAAATAACCAGGGTTAATATAAAGAAGATGCGCACCTAACCTAATCTAACCTAATGTTGAGGCGGTGCATGTCGTTTTTGTTACAAGTTTGTATTTCCGAAAATAATTCTTAGGTGGTTATAAAAAAAACTAAACACCCTAAACTAAAACAATTTAAACACCGTAACATAAAAGAAAAAAAAAAACAAAAAAAAACCAAAAAGACTTGGTTGGTGGGATTCGAACCCATGGTCATAAAACTACACCCCTGAGCCACGAACTCACTTAAACGAACAAACGAAGATCGAATTCCCTTGATTCGGTTTCGGCTCTATGACGTCACAGCTGTGAGCGAGAGTAATCAGATATTGACCCAGAGCCACTCGTAGTCTGTGAACATTTCTGTGAAATAACTTGACAGCTAAATTTTTAAATGTGGGGTGCCGGTGCCGAATGCCGTTAAATTAATTGGATCCGTCCGTCACCCTCAGCTCAGACCAAAAAACAGACACAAATTTTCTATTGTGCTAATTTTCTGTGGTATTTTTACATACCTATATATATATACATTATTATATTTATCTGTGTTACATACATAACCTCGCTTTCCGGGATAAATTTTGAAGTGCTGTGCAATATAATGTGTGATTGTAAATCAAAATCGAAACTCACTCCAAAAGAATCAGAGGATCTTGAAAAGGATTTTAAAGATGTTATCGCCAAATTCTGCATTGATAAATATTTAAAGCTTCCAAAGACTGGGAAGCCAACACAAACTGAATGGACCGTTCTGTCGTGTATCGTCCGCTACGACCCGATTGACATCGGCGATATTGAAGTAGTTTCCCTCGGGACAGGCTCCAAGTGTATTGGAGCAACTAAAATGTCAGCAAGCGGAGACATTCTCAACGACAGCCACGCTGAAGTAATTGCGAGACGAGGATTTTTATTGTACTTATACGAAAATATACACAAAGTTTTCAATGGAAAATCTTCTATATTTACAGCTCATAATGGCAAATGTCGGTTAAAAGAATCTATCGAGTTCGCTTTCTTTTCGTCGCAGTTGCCTTGTGGGGACGCTGTAATTTTTCCCAAAGCAGATCCAGATTTAGTTGGGGATGTTTTGACATCAAACCCTTCGTTGAAACGAAATGCGGATGAAGAATTGTGTGAAATTAATACAAAGGCCGTGAAGCTCTATAACAACACGGCAGACATCAACAGAACCGGAGCTAAATGTCTAGACGGAGCCCCACAAGACACTCGGGGGTCAGGTAGCTCGTACCACTTGCTCGGACAAGTGAGAACTAAGCCAGGTCGTGGTGACCGCACTTTATCAGTGTCCTGCAGCGACAAACTAGCTAGATGGATTCACGTCGGGATCCAGGGAGCTCTTGTCGACATCCTACTTGAAGAACCTATATTTATATCTACATTCATATATGGCAATGGAGTGCCGTACTCCCATGAATCGCTACGAAGAGCACTTTTAGAAAGAAATAGTAAGAGTGATCTAGATGTGAAGCCTGATGTGCCTAGGCTGGGCCAGAGCTCAGTATGCTTTCCGCACATCAGATCAGATATTGCAACGAAGCCGGCAGCTGGCAGTATATTGTGGGTCAATACGACTACTCCGTTAGTATATGGTTCTAAACTACTAATTCAATAAACGCAGACTAGCTGACAAAAGCCGAAACGTCTAGTGCGCTGTAAGGCAAGATCGGCCAATCGCTTAATTTAAATCTTCTATTTACAATGGGCCTGCATTTATCCCATGTAGCCATGGAGTGCTGAGTTCGTCATCTGCGTTCTCTTATTTTTATCTTCATTTAGTTTAGGGCTTTAGCCATTTTTAACTATGTCAGCCCCATAGGAACTATTTATATTAATACTTTAATCTATATGTAACCAATCATGCTTGCAACAGGATGAAATAGGTTTGATAATATCCACAAGACACAGTATAAAATTGTAGTCAAATGCAATACAAGAAGTTCCATTTTTTTTTTTCAGAATATTGGAAGTGGCCGTGCTTGGGAAAAAACTCGGCGTGACCAAGAAAGCTATGAACTCACCATCAAGTCAACTTAGCATAAGCAAACGTTCGTTGTACAGACATTTTATTCAATTATTGAATACAAACAGCAATATTAAGAATAGTATACTTGGTAATGAAGACAGCTTGCAAGTGCCCTATAATTCTATGAAGAGAAGATCTTTCAGATATTATCAAAATTGGTCTAAAGTAAAAGAATATTTTTTTGGTACTTGGACCAACAAAGGTGATATTTGGAGCTTTACTACTGATCATGAATTTTGTGTTATTAAATGAAATACACTCATTGATAAGGGTTATAAATGCTTTTATTTATTTTAGAAATAATCACAATGTAAATAACCTATTTCATTCGTTTTTTGCAATCCAGTCCCTGAAAAATTATGGTGGGTGGTATGAACGAGAAACCAAAAAATAAAAAAAAAACAATTAGAGACACACAAACGTTTTCTGTCTCAATAAAAATTGGTTCAACATACAACTAGTATATTTAAAACATTTACTTATAATATATTAAAAGGAGTTTTATTCAACGACACTACAGACGAGGACCGTTAAGAGTAACCGCATCCTACGCTGGCGGCCATGGACGGGAAAATGGAGTATGAGAAGACCACCCGCCAGGTGGGACAACATCAAGTACGTCGGCGGAGAGCAGTGGTTCCGTACCTACAGCTGAAGGCCGGGAGGACTGGAGGAAAATTGGAGAGGCTTATGTCCAGCAGTGGACGCATACATCCTGAATGACTGACTATAGTTTACTGGTGTTCCAATTCGTCTGGATTTGCTTACTAACACCATGGGATTCCTCGTTGAATAAAAAGTTGAGTAATAATTTTTTTTCTAGTTCTCATATTTGTCGACATAATCCCCATTAAAAGGTTAGTTTTCGATGTTCATGGTTTTTGCGACCCTTTCCTAATACATCATACCTCGATTATCTCGAAAAATACGAGTACTACGAAAAAATGCTACTTTTTGAAGCTTATTAGACTTGGAATCATGAGATGAGTGGTGGTAAGCCAATCCGGTCGAACTGGGACATCCTGTATACACTAAACTGAAGCTTTGATATAAGTGATCTATTGTTATTTTTCCGTACATTTTTAGAAAAACCTCGAGCAAAAGCTGTTCAGTTTCAGACGTACTAGACGGCAGCAGCGCAGCGTGACCCGGTTCCGCTCAAATTTATTCATATGAATTGATTTTCGCACCACGTAGTGCAGTTTCCTTCATACAAAGAATATTTTGATGCACCTTGTCGCGCCACTCCACTGCATTGCAGTTCCGCCTAGTGCAGTCGCACTGGTGGATGTTTCCTTTCATTGTAAAACACAAACAAATCACACTAAGGTAGAAATAAATCTATTAACTTTTTGTTATCAGCACACTATGCAAATGGTTGTGCAAATATTTCAGCCAATGGAATATTCCCACCAATATACAATTACATTCACAATTGATTTATCTTGACGAGCGAATGCATCTATATTTCATTTGATTTTCGACTAATGTTATTATTTCTTGTTGAGGATTCCAACTTAGTATATATTATATTATGCTAATGTGTATTATAGTGATATATCTATTTGTGATGAATAAAGAATTCTGTTCTATTCATAGTGACACATTAGAATCTGCAAATTATGTTTGTAATATGCCTACACAGATGCCACAATATAATTTTATTTCTGTTTTACACAGGAGCCAGCTCCTCAGGTAATGTGTGCAGACGCAGTTGTTTCTCGAGCAGCAGGTCCGTGAGTTCGGCAAACTCACTCGGCGCCGCGCATGCTCCTTCCACGTACAGATCCTGCACATTCAACAGCTTGTTAGTAGATATCAAATTCAAATTAAAAAATATTATTCAAAAAACACAAGAAAAAAATTGTATAAATATTATATACAAGAAATAATTATATGAAATAAAAATAAACTATGAACTTAAACAAACAATGCAAATGTGCAAGTGTACGCAGGGGAAGTTCATTGTTTACAGTCCAAGGGAGCCAAGATGTGGAGTCTTCTTGCCACTATTAAAAAGAACTATAAGAAAGTTGATCAGGATTGACAACAAACAATCAAAGAGATGGTCCACTTCTACAGTACTGTTTACAAACAATTACTAAGCATAGTGTTGATAAAGGTGGACTGAAGTTGTAATGATCCTGGACATGCATAATGTGTGCTCTCTCGCTCGTGGGAACAGGGCGGGGGTAAGCTGTGCTGCGCGCTATACTCATACCCCGTTTCTACTGACAGAGTGATTTACCCCCACCGTGTTCCATACCATCAGAGTTAAGTCCGGACATGATTCGTGACCTATGTGCTACATCAAATACTTTCTATTAAAAAATTTGTTGCAACCCCAACCACAAAATCCGAGAGGTGGTGATGAGTGAAATACTATGCGAGTACTCTACCAACAAAGGATTACTTTCACTAAAATAATATTCTAACATAAATGAACTTGCTTACGCAAAGGCCAATCGCTTGGTGGACTACAGCACAACCTTCAGTTCTTACCTTAGCAGAAGGACAGGCGTCAAGTGCAAGGTACAGCGCTGTCTTAGCGTTGCCCCCGTCCAACCTCGCCTCCGCCTCCAGTCTCAGCCGCCAGAGCAGAGAGCAGCGCGAGCCGGCCGCGCCGACTGCGCTCGCCGTCCGCAGCGCAGCCAGCGCGCGCCGTCCAGCCCCCACGCACACCGCCCCGCCTCCCGAGTCCTCCTCGCATGCCAGCAGCAAGGGCAGCACAGCCGCTGCAATACCAACAACCAGTGGCGGCTGGTGACTTAAGTGACTGGCAGTGCGCTAAGTACCTACCTAGGTAGTTAAATACCAAATTTCCCAACACATTCCCGTCATGTTATTTTAAGATCGGGACTTACGAATTTTTTTAAACGCCTGCGTTTTATTATTTATGTACCTAGTATGAATATTCTTAAGATACTCAATGAGTTGCAAAAAAACAAGAAAAAATCCAAACAAATTTTTGAACTCATTTTTAGTACCTTTATGAACACACCCATAGACCACAACACTACCGCAGCTTTAAAAAAGAAAACAGTAGTAATGTCCCAAAAATACTTCAAATATATAAAAATAAAAGCATTTGAAAAGTAGGAATTGAACCCGGGATCGCGTGATTGTAAAGCCTTACCTTTAACGAACGCTTAGGCAAATATCGGCACCACTTAATTCACAGTATCACGTGACAGAAAGCACAAAACCTAACCATATTTCATTTTAAATATTCGCGCGCTAACGGGTATGTGACATCACATGACAGCGCGCTGACTCTAGGCAGACGGACTCAAGCAGAACGAATCGCCCGCGACGTGTCGCACGCGCGTCTATCCACAATATACTGTCCCTCTTTTTTCGTCGTGTGTCACACGCAGAATGCAACCTTGTTCCACACATAATCGTATGAAGAGTGTTTTGTTTCACGCGGCGGGGCAGCGCGGGGCTGCGGCGTTTGACATTTTCTCATAGTACACGTTCGCGGTGTTTTGTAATGCACTCGGCGGCGAGCTCGGCGGCGAGCTCGGCGGCGATACGTAGTATGTAGTACGTATTACGTACAGCAAAATCGGGCCTTGTTGCCTAGAAAATAGGAACGAATTCAGTTTGATATTTTTACTTCGATTGGTGAGAATCATGGAGAATGTTTAATATTTTAATTTATTTATTTCTTTCGGGTGAAGGCGCTATGTTTTGTGGTAGAGCGGCGCACGAGCGCACTTAAGGGCCAGCCGCCACTGCCAACAACAAAACATTACTCACAGCGGCTCTAGCTTCTGCAGACGAGCTTTCAATGGAAACACCCACAAGTAAAATCAGTAGAGCAATCCTGTTGAAATTTTTTTTATAGTCTTGATCAAGATAAAGGTTTTCATGTCATACAACTGCTATTTTCAAAAAATCCTCAAAATGAGGTACTGCAAGAAAGTTCACAAATAAAAATACCTAAAGCAACAACGGTGGAAGGTGGCGGCGGCGATGGAAGAGTCAGCACCGCAGGTCTAGTCCCCGCGGCGACCGCCAGCCTCACACACTCGGGATGTCGCACGAGAGCGCTCCTCGCGAGCGTTGACTTGGCCTTCCCCGCATGCGACACTAGCGACGTCATCGCCGCCTCATGCATTCTCATCGTCCTCGATGACTTGCCGTCACTGCCGATTCGCTCCAAGTCTCTGTGTTCTTCCACGAAGTCGTGGCCAGGTTGGAGACGGGAGAGGAGCTCGTAGCGACAGATCCACCACTCGGTGTCATCGGAAGGGAGCATGCATTCGATTGGCTCGAGCTCCTGGAGGTCGTCGCAGCCCTGCACCCAGAGATCACCGCAGCGCTGCTCGCACTGTTGGCACACAACAAATTATTGAACAAAATGAAGTATAACTTTGTGGTGAACGTACAAGCCTCACATTTAAGAAGTCCTCATTTTTAAACAGGACACAAAAGTCTATAAAATATAACACGCACATTGTTCACAAGGACATTCCTTATCCCTTTCCACCCTAAAATCTAAATTTCGCAATTTAACCTTAATATTGCCAAAAAGCATGTTTAGGGGGCCAAGTGAGTCAGGGAAAATTAAAAAATAAAATCTATTATTATTACTTTGGTAGGTATGGCACCCGCACGAGCGTGTGCTCTCGGTGTTTAGGCTCCCAACGCACGATCGTGTGTTCTTAGGAAATATGTCAAATTTGTATATATTTAGTTAACAGGTTTTCACTTAGGTAAAACAATAAAAATAAAACACATAGAAATAAGTAAATAAAATCTATTTATTATAATTTTTGCCTTAGTACCTGCAGTTTTACATACATATTGAAAGATACATACATACTAAAATTTTGTGTGATACTTTTGAAACAATTCTTACCCCTAGATATACATAAATACACATTGCACTTCATGCTTGGCGACTAAAGTGGTTGTATTGTAGCTCATAGAAGCCGGTGTTGCCTTCTTCGTCGTTAGAAAATCCCTCTAAATCGGAAATATCACCATTGCCGATAATTTCCAGCACCAAATCTTCATTTAACTCTCTGTCTGTAACAAAGAAACAACATTTATAACTAATTGTCAAGTGAATAAACGTAAAACAATATAAAAACACTCGAAAATCACAGGCTACCCACGGGCGAGATGTTTACGTTTGGCATGAACTACGACCCAGAGCGCACGATCGTGCGTTCATACTTTTGACAAGCAATAAATGTTCTAATTACTAATTTATCTTCGTAATTGTGACATCAAAACAAACTACAACGTGTACTTGTTGGTTTACAATAGTAACATTGCAAAGAACGCTAATTTTGAATAAAAAAATAAATACGTACCTCCGCCTCCTCCCTCGTTGAAAAACGCCGTCATCCTTGCCGAGCTCTGGAACGACACTGGTGAAGGCGAGCCGACCGCCGATTTTTGTCAGCCGAGAATAACGAGCGCACGAACGATGCACACCGGTTGCGTTCCGTGGAACCGGGTTTTTTGGTAAAAATATTTTCATAGAATGCGAACGCACGATTGTTTAAGACCGGGTGGAAAGGGTTATATGAAAATAATAGCAACATACCTACTCAAAAATCTGGTTACAAGTGCGACTGACATGCTATAATGTTTTCATGTGTACAACTGACTCGTCAAATGTTGTTGCAACCAAGTCTAACTTGCTCAAATGTTCATACTCGTGTGTAAGTGTACCTCAGCGAAGGCGTCCTGAAGCAGCTGAGTCGAGGGAGGAACAGTCAAGTCGCGAGGCAGTGAGCGACCGAGCGCGGCACATACTAGCGCCCAACTCCCGGCCGCCTCGCCCCCGACGCTACCCGTACCAAGCTCACAAACACATCTAAACATACAATTACACGTGAAAATTTATGTTCTGACATGGCAGGCATTCATGGTTACAACATTTATTTATTTATTTATTTTAGACAGGCAGCCTAGGCTGATACGTCTAAATTCAGTTAAAATTTGTTGTTTTTCGTCACATTATCTTAGATTATTTTTTTTTTATTATCGATCTTGAGCACTCTTTTTGAGATTATATTTTATTTGTTATATTTTATTTATATCTATTTTTGAATTGGTTGGTACTAAGGGCACTTATTACTTCCTCTAGAAGTTAGTTCCAGTCGTCCACCACTGTTTGTTATGAAATGTTTGCTAAATGTTAAAGATTGTTCGACTTAGTTTCATGCTGTGGCCTCGAAGATGAACGTTTTGGTCCAATGTGAACATTTGGATCAGCTCAGGGCAATCGTATTTACACATCATGTAACCGCTATGAATTTTATTACACCATCTTTCTGCCGGACCAAGGTGGCCTGCGAGTATTTACTTCTCACTATTACTGTTGTTCCGTTACAATATAAGTTATGCTCCACGCACCTGGCGATTGCGAGTCGATCTGCCCTCGAGGCTGAGTCGGCTGAGCGTAGCGCTGTGAGCGCAACTTGTCTCGCGCGCTCTGCACCGCACGCCGCACGCTCCAGTCGTCCAAACTCTGCAAATGCCAACGGCGAGTCTCCGTACTGCTTCAGGGCCCGTTGCAGCATTTTGCGGACTCTCACCGCCTCGGAGCGATTTTCGCTGCAACAAAATAAGGTACTTCATCTGGTCTGAATTTTCATATGAAGCTGAACGAAACGTCGGTCGAAACGGCTATATAAATAGTTTGTGTTTTCCGTAGAGTTTAGTGTAGCCGACATGAAATGAAGGGAAGCATTGACATGGCACCTAGTTCACCCGGTGTTATGGGTTGACATCACGGATGTTGTAGGTAATGTAGCCAATTGTGTCAGTATCCATAAAAAAAAAATTATATGTTACCTGCTATGATTGACAGCATCGACTCCTAACAAAAAATATCTGTTTCCAATGTACATAAATGGACAATATTTTCTAGAACTGATGCATGTGTGGCTTTCCCTCATCACTTGTGCTTGTCTGACCCTATCCATATGAGGTAAGACCTCGAATTAAATTTGAAACTTATAATAAATGAACATTAACATAGTAAAACAGTGTGTAGCCAGTGGGGGGCCTCACCTGTTAAATGCTAGAAGGGCAACGTGGAAACGAATCCACCAGACGAGTATTGCCAGGCGCTCACGACCCGATGTCCATTCCAGGCAGGCCGCGAACAATCTCTCCACAAAACTTAAGTATCCTACACACAACACATTACACTGCTTAAATGTTTAGTGTGTCAGACAGAAATGTATTGGTAAAAACATACATTTTAATCAAAATAAGTCTCATGCGAAGTTGTATTGGTTTTAAGAAGGCCTTTGAAATAGTCAACCATGATATTTTGCTCTGGAAATTAGTTATTTAGGGTTTCACTAGTAAATCACTCTATTTCTTCACAGACTATGTGAAAGAAAGTAGTTTGTACTATATTAAGTTTAACTATCTAAGTCATATTTTACATGTTTAGGAGTCAGTATGGGGAACAACTTTTCATGTGACCTATACTTGAACATCTCAGTGAACAGAAACAAGTTAGTGATTTCCAAATAGTATCAAAATATATACCTACTAGAATTTTATTCAAATGGAGACCAAAACTAATAAGAAGAATGAATACCAGTGTGTTGAAAATAGTTCGGAAGAGCCGCATGCCTGGTCACCAGATGGCGGTACGCGGCTGGTCGTGGAGTCTCCAGGAGTAACGGAAGGAGAGATTCCGCTGTGTCAGCCTCCCACGAGGGTGGTGCGCCTGTTAATGGGTGTAGGGCCCGGAGCAGAGACCCGGTACAGGAATCGCCTGCCAGGAGTGGAACACGCGCTAATCTAAAACATAGTAAACACTAATCAGCTTCACAATTTCAGCAAGACCTTTTGCATTGGCATGAATGTTTATAATGATAGATGTATGTAAGTTGGAGCAAATATTTTGTATTGTTTTATTACTATAACCAGCAGTGGCTGTGTCAACTACGCTCACTGAGGTCCCACGCCAGCAGATAAATTGTCGTAATTATTTTAACTCAGGCCTGGTTGCATTCCACGAATTCATTGAACTCAATTCCCATCAGAGACGGTGACATATTTATTTCTTTTATTATTTCGCTTCAGACCGGCAACTGTTTATTACCTAAGCACATGCACGGCCAGAGTAAGCAGCTGTGGGGGCCGAGTGACCGGCGAGATGAGATCAGCGACGTCGGCAGCGTCGGGCCAGCGCTGCGGGTCTGCTCCGCGCTCGCCGCCCCGCACCGGTTCGACGCGCCAGTGCGCCGCGCACCTTGCACGCTCCACACGCGCCCACACTGCGCTCAGCGGCAGCCCAGACGACATTAGCTATAACATTCACACATTCAAATAGTTTATTTTGAACGTATAGACATAAGATTGTAATAATGTGACACTTGAGAACTTATAAAAATGTATGTTGAGCTATCGGCCGAATGGTGAAGGTCTTGTCACTCTTGCAAGGGGCAAGGATGGGTCCATACCATGATACGCACAATGAGTATCGTTAAGGCTGCGATATGCAAAAATTTTAGGAGAAAACTAGATTTTTGAAATTTTCAAAAATTTATTTCAGAGAAACCAGGCCACACAGAAAAAATATAAAAATTGATCACAAAAGCCAAGAATAAAGAGAACTTTATAAAAAAAAAATTTAGTCAAAATGTGGCTTATTTACTTAACAAACCCCCTTCAAACCCCACCTTGTCGTAAACAATTGGTAACATGGTGTTTTTAGCAGCTTTTTCCAGGGTCAACCTATACAAAAACGAAAAAACAATTAGGATAAACCCTCGTTCTCTTCTTTTTCTTGGGCTTCTATGGAATATTTTCTGCATAGGTGTCTTGATTTTCTTAACAATTTCTTCTAAAAAAACGTAATTTATGGTCCTCTGTTGTCTTTTTTTTGGGCAAAAGTTACATGTTATGAGAAATAAATCACTAAGCATGTTATAATGCATATATTTTTATTGAAAAGAAGAAAAAAAATCCAATTGAAAAATATGAGTATTTGGTTTCGAAAATTATTCTAACAAATGGCACATAATATAAGCCAAAACGCTCATTGTTCGCATGTTTTACATCAGCGGAATAGGGCCTTAAGATGCATTACTTTATGATAAGACTTTACTAAGTTTCAATTGCGCGTAGCAGGATTATCCTCTGGTTATCTGTGGTGTAGTTATAAAAACCAGCATGGGTGGCTGTACCGTGACGCCAAATTCACCTCTACTTCAATGTAAAATTGTCTCAAAATATTTTTGGATTCTTAAAGTCGACCCCTTTCCAACGATGGGTCACTTACCATATAAAAAAATATATATTTTGTATTATTTTAATGTTAATTCGACCCCCCTGGAGGTTATTTTTAGCACATTGTAAAAATAGCTTCTAGAGATTCTGCAAAATAATATTCTCTAATTTCGTACTAAATTTCAAGTTGATACGATGAACCGTTTAGAAGTTATTATCCTGTGACAGACGAACAGATGGATGGACGCACAAGTCACAACATTGTTCCGTTTTCACCTCTTTGTGGTAAGTTTTACCTAAAAAAGACTAAAAGAATCACTGACATACCCAGTGGTTCTAGCTCAATGAATGCATTCTTCATCGAGAATGCTTCACCTTTTCCGCTGAAATTTTATTGTCAGATAATACAAAAAAAAACTTACAAAAAATTGTGTAAAATATTACCTCATCTTCCTCCTTAGCAAGCGTTATCTCTCTTGCTGCGACCCTCTCCTCTCCGTCGTACTTGAACGCCTCGCATCTCGGCACAAAGTTCATCGTAGTCACCAGGTCCATCAGCAAGTTCAGCTGTTCGAGCAGCCCCGCGTGTCGGAGGAACAGGCCGTACCGGTAGAACAGCTCGATGTACGCTCGCTGGTCGCGACGCAGAGCGGTCGCCGCGGCGGTGTACGTGTCGCGGACTGTTGCAGCCGAGCAGAGAGCGGCGCTGAATGCTACGCCCTCGGCTAACTCGCACCAGAGACGCGTTACTGTCGGCGAATCTGGCTCTGCAATTGTGTAACTTCTAAATGACAAGAGATGGAAAGCACATTTGTGTTAAATTCAAACAATCACCTAAAAGTTCACCGCTTGAAACCCAATATAACAAACTTTTCAAGCAAAGCAAGAAAGCACTTCCTGACTAATAGAATCGTGAACAGCTGCAATAAACTGCCCAAGGAAGTTATTGAAGCATCTACTATAAACGCATGCAAAAATAGGCTTGGACAAGTATCAAAAACCAAGAAAGATAACAAATAGCAACACCAGTGATCATCATAGACATGAACACAGCATATTAAGCCGCTAGTTCATTAACAAATAATAATAATAATTTTTGTATTTTGTTAATATTCCAACTCGTAACACATTTCGACATGCTACAATCTATGCCACATTTTTTAAGATCGAATAACCAAAACAAACTCACCAGCAGCAATAAGATCTTTCAACATGGAGAGGTACTCTGGCGAGGGTTTTGTGAGTCTCGCAAGGCGGAGTTTAGCATCCAGCAGTTCTGTACTCCTGGCGTTGTGCGTGAGGGCCACCTCCAGCACAGACAGTTGCTTCTGTCGGCATGCATCGCGTGCGCTGGACTCGCTCGTTGCTCGGTAGTTAAGAACGTCATAAGAGTAACGGTTCTCCTGTAAATAAACATATTATACAGATGTTCAAGAGGGATGTTTATTATCACACGCAACTATAAAATTACAAATAACAATTATTTTTGTGGAACCTGACATGGTTGATAACATCCTCGATGTCAGCCCAAAACACCGAGTGAACTAGGTGCCACGAGGGTGCCTAGGTGAAAACACGAACTATTTACATAGCCGTTTCAACCGAAGTTTCATTCAGTACGGTGGTATTAACGCGGGCGGGATAAACCCTACCACCTAACCTAGTAAGGTAAGAAGGGAAGGGACCTACAGTTTTACGTGGAATCCGAACCATGGTCAGCCTCCAACGGTTGAGCGGTCACCCATCCAAGTACTGACCGTGCTCAGGGTTGCTTAACAAAAGTTGACCAACAGCACCACTGAGCTAACGAGGCTGACAATTTCCTTACCGTGCCAGCTACGCCTACATTGTGTGAAAGGTCGTTGAGTGCCCTCCGATGCATCGGGACATTCCTCCGACGCCAACAAAGCAGAGAAAACTAACCTATCTGGCAATACTGCACGTGCATAGGGTAGAAACATTTGGTTTAGATTTAAATGACATTCTTAGGGAATTCACTTCAAAAACGGCACAGAGGCGCAATGTCCTTGGGATCATTGAGTGAATCTTTGTGTTGATCTTACTTTACTGTACTTTGTAATATAAATATTTTTATAATTTGATTGACCTATCGATCTTCATTTCTATTTTGTCTTATAATAACTGCAGTAAATTGACTGGAGTCACGGAGTACTTCCGCGCCCTGGACGTGGGCACACTTAATGGCCATGTTTACCTGTACAATCAATCTTAAGTAAAGTGCAAGGGGCCCACTTTATCACATTAGTGATAATTATCTCCAATGATGAATGGTTGATTGGGGCCAACATGTTTCATCTTATATTGTGATTACTAAGTAGATATTAGAATGTAATAAATGATTAATACAATGGATAAACAAAATTTTCACCTATGTAAAAATAACAACCATATGAAAACTGTTTTATTTAAATATTTTACTCAGGGGTACCCGGGTCTCCGAAAACTAAGGGGTGCCGATTAAAATTTAAAATACAACTGGTAACCGCTGATCTAGATGAACTAAACTATCTCATTTTTTATATCATTTTGCACTATCTTTCCTATCTCTATTGTTTTCTAAGTGCTTGTGCTTGAGTTTTATAAATAAACTAAGTACTTAAAATAAAATAAAAACTGACATTTTTTTTTCTTAAACTTGCATGACCCTCATGTTCTGCGCAAAACTGTTTTTTTTTCCCCCTGTAAAACTGACATATTCGAGAATAAGTCCTATTGCCAAACCACCGTCACAAACACTCCATTTGCAACAGAACTCTTGACAACCTGTAAGTAATTAAGAATATTGACCTATGTACCTGAAAGTTAACAAACTCCAACCACTTGTCCACATCGTGTGGGTTGTCTGCTAGATATTTATTATACTGAGCCATCTTCTCAGAGAGATCCTTTTCAGTTCTTGAATGGTCCCATCTCTTCTTAGAGTCTGTAACTTTTTCATACTCTCCCATATTGCTGCTTTTGGGTTCATCCTGCACTTCGGTGTTATAATTTTTTTCATTTAAAAATCTGATGTCGACTTCAAAGTAACGCTTCCACTTCTTTTTATTTGATTTTTTGTGATCAGAGAAACATATGCCGCGCCTAGACTGGTGGTATCTGAAAAATATAAAAATTCTATTACATACTCATTGAAAATTTTTACCGATTAACAGTGGTTTTTTAAAAAGATTTACATAAGTTGACGTTTCATCACGCGCTGTCACAACACACATCTTCAAGATCTTCTGCAAAGCCGTCGACTTATGTAAGTATATTTAAAAAACCAATGTTAATCCGTAAAAATAAAAAATGAGCATAATGAATAACAGGGTAAACTGCAAAAAATTATATAGGTAATTGTTTTATAAATCTTCGTTTTCTACTTCATCGATGAACTGTTTTTTTTATTTTATGTGCAACATGTGGTGCCGAGCCACCCATAAGGTGTCTAACGACGCCCACGGACATTCGGTCGTATGCAGAGGTTTGCTTATTCCATGGGGAGAGCACTCCCCGTGGAATAAGCGATAGAACACACTTAGGGAGCTGACATTCCTGCGGAGTTGCACTGGTTCTAGATCTCGCGACTAGATTCCACTATAAATACTCGTTTATACAAGGTAACACACTTGAAAACTCATTTCAAACTTCCGTTGATGACTTGGTGTGTAACAGTGAACGATTCAGTATTTTTTAATTCTGTCATGCAGGTCATTATATTACCTACATGGTCAAAAAGTTAAGTAATCATTTTATAACATAAAAAAAAACAATTATTAATAGATAGTCGCTATGGAATATTAAAAAAATATAATTCAATTTACTCTGGTCTCGCAGGGTAGTACAATGTAGACACATACAGATTTCCAAGTTCAGGTTTCTTGTCTACATAAAAATCATCCGAGTTTTCTTCTCTCAACTTCTTCTTTCCTCGGGCTCGTTTTTTATGCTTGCTTTTCTTCTTCTTCTTCTTGGCAGCGGGTTCGTCCTCCACTTCACAATCGAGTTTTCTCTTCCTGCTAGCCGACGGGGCATCCTCTTCCGAGTGAGTGTTTTCACTGGATGTCTCTAGAAGTTCGGCTTCATCTTCAGAGTTCGCCGTTTCGTCCGGGCAATGTAAGTCGTCGACTTCTTTTATTAGATCTTTTTCCAGTTCCACGTATACGGGTATAGCTGGACGATTGTTGAAAAAAATATATAAATTCGGGTAAAAAGTCGGTGTGCATTGTTTGTTAGCAGTAATAGTGTGAAAACTTTTATTAGAAATGTGTAAAAATCATACCTTCTGTTTTTGTATTGGACCATGTTTTATCGCCGTCTTTCGCTGGTGCGTACGCGGGGAACAGAGACATTGTTTTATTTTTCTGATGTGGTGTGGCAAAGAGGATATAACCACTGCGTTTGGTGTGGCTTTCTTGGTTTTCTTCACCTTTTTCCAAAATGTACAAAACAAAGCAAGCAAGCAAGCAAAACAACCACAGATTAATGATACCTAAGACGAATGGCTCGGGGCCAATTCTGATGTCTCTCACTTTTTTTTTCTTATTTTTTTTTATTTTCGAAAATATTCGGAAATATACAAACTGTTTTGGTGGTTTAAAAAAAAACATGCGTAGCGAGCGACGCATCTTCTTTATATTAACCCTAACCTAATGTTGAGGCGGTGCATGTCGTTTTTGTTACAAGTTCGTATTTCCGAAAATAATTCTTAGGTGGTTATAAAAAAAACTAAACACCCTAAAACAATTTATACACCGTAACATTGCTCAAAAGAAAAAAAAACAAAAAAAAAAACAAAAAGATTTAGTGGGATTCGAACCCATGGTCATAAAACTACTAGTCCTAGACCCTCACTCCTGACCTGCCTGAGCCACGAAATCACAAACGAATATCGAATTCCCTTGATTCGCTTTCGGCTCTATGTCGTCACAGCTATCAGGGAGAGCCAACAGAATTGATCCCGAGCCACTCGTTATATATAGAGCGTTCCAAGTCCAACAAAATTTCCCTTCGCCGTTATGTTGGCTCCACTGCCAGTGTCACTGTCAGTGCTTAAATTCCTGTTGCCAGATTGTAAAGATTATATTACCTAATATTGTAATAGGTATTTGGGTGAATATTCGCGCAACGATTTATTTTGTCAATTTTTTAGGTGTTTTGAAAAACATTACATTATTAAATATCTGTCTCATAAATAACGACCTTTCGACATCGCAAAGGCCATTTATATTAAAGGCACTTTAATTGAACGACAATTTCAAAAGATATTTACATTTAAAGAAAATTTACGTGGAAGGTAATGACGTATAGTGACGATGAATGATTTTTTCGACGTTGTTGAATGATTCCGTGTACCGATGAATGACGAAAAAAATTCAATGTGTTTTTAATCGCTTTTTATTGTAATACTTAATCTTAATCCTACATCATCTTAATACCTACATCTTTAGCGCTAATATGATGTTGCACTCATTAAAGAATAAAAACAACAAACATTTAAAAGCAAATTATGATTATTGAGTTTAGCATTTTGACAACATTAACATGTGTAAGTCTGCACTTATTAGAGTATAAAACATATTAAAGCAAATTATTACTAAGTTAAGTCTTTTGACAGTCAAATGTTGGCGCAAATCTGGCTTTTTACTTATTGAAATCCGAAAATAAAAATATCTTACACTTAAAACACAATCTCAGAAACACTGTTTCAGTCTTTTTAGGTTAAGTATAAAATTACATGTATATTTATTCGATGTCGAAGGTTGAAACAATTGTTTGAACGGATTTATATTATTCTCAGTTATTGTAATATCCGAAAGAACTTTGATTTCTTTTGATGTTTTGTAGTTTGCAAGAAGAACTACATCTAATTCCACGTTAGTATTTTTTTGTGCACTTAATGAGTCTTTTATGAGCACTTAATGAAATTTTCACCATGCGAAGAAGCAGTCTAGTTAAGATATAACTTCTCCGGAATGTTTTTCTCTTTGTATTTGTCTCATTTTAAATATTTTCATGCGGTAAAGTGCATTTTGTTTCTTCAGCACTTTTATAATGCTTTTGAGATATTTTTGTTTCTTCCGTTCCTGATACCGCACTTTCCTAACTGCCATTTGAACTTGTGCTTTGGTGGAAGTCGAACGATCATCTTCCAAAGGATCTTTGTTAAGCCGTTTTTGTTATCTTCTTCACTTTCAGGAATAGCTTCTACGTTAACAGGTTGTGGTAAAGTTTGCTGCTTTTCTGCTTCTCTTTTTCTTGCTCTATAAAGTCTAGAATTTTCTTTCCATTTATTACGCTGCTGCCTTTGCTCTCTCGGAGACTTTTCTGCAATGTTCTTGTTTTTTTTTTGTTCTATTGTTTTCAAATAATTTGCTCTCTGTCTCTCATTCTCAACAGCATACAGTTCAGGATCACTTTCAATTTCGGCATAACGGCGCTTCTTCCTCAACCTTTCATATTTTTTCGTTGTAGCCTTTCTTTTACCTTGAAAAACAAAACATAAACATATTTTATAACAGATCCACGCTTGCCGTTACAGATGAATGTATGCAAGTAATTTCAGAAACAGCCTTTGTTGTATATAGAAATATGTGTTTTATTATTTCTAATATAAAGATTGTTAAAAGAAGTATGACGCATGTGAATAAGTGTTATTGTAGTTGCAAATTCGCAAAACACTAAAACCAAAGAAATTAACTTGCATACACATTTTTGATGTATAATTAAGAGACGAAAAAAAGAAGCGTATCTGCCAAATAGATTGCGTTTCTAAACCAATTATAGAACCCAAATCGTTTGCTATTGGCAGAACTGGTTTCATATTGGCATTTTTTTTCAGTTTCATTTTGTTTTATTGCTGTAGTAGCGGTTCTCTAAACGGTCCTTAATAAAGCATATCAGCTACGGTTCTTAACTACACACATTATTAATTACATTTAATTATTTATTATTTCTGAAAGCAGTCTATCTATCAACAAATAAGTAATACTGTCATATTCTCTCAAATTATTATAGCGTCATTAATTGTAACATTACTCATTAATTTCATCCAAAACTTCTAACATCTTTATCATAGCTTTTCTCCTCATTGTTTCTGGAATGCCCTCTAATTCTTGTGCAATTACTCTTCCAAAAAGTTGGTGATCATATGTCTTTTTCGGTGACGAATTTGCGACTCTCGACTCCACTCTCGACTCAACGCTCGATACAACCCCCAATTCAACTCAACTCTCCCCTCGACTCAACTCTCGACTCAACCCTTCATTCAACTCAACTTTCAACTCAACTCTCGACTCTACTCTCGACACAACTCTCAACTCAACTCTCGACTCCACCCTCGACACAACTCTCAACTCAATTCTCGACGTCGAGAGGAAAGTTGAGTTGAATTGAGGGTTGTGTCGAGAGTTGAGTCGAGAGTGGAGTCGAGAGTTGAGTTGAGAGTTGAGTTGAATTGAGGGTTGTGTCGATAGTTGAGTCAAGAGTGGAGTCGAGAGTCGAGTTGAGAGTTAGGTTGAATTGAGGGTTGAGCCGAGAGTTGAGTTGAGGATTGAGTCGAGAGTTGAGTTGAAAGTTGAATTTAGGGTTGAGTTGACATAGAGAGAATGTAGGGCCTCTCTTATAGTTTACAGTAAAACCTAAACTAAAGTCTTAAGTCTTATAGTTCTCAAATAAAACGGAATGGTACGGAACCCTCTCCACGCGAGTTTGACCTGCACTTGACCGTTTTTTAATGTATTATTTTACCCAGAAACTGTCACTATACAAACTTTCGTTAAAATCCGTTCAGCCGTTTAGGCGTGAAAGAGAACAAACAAATAAATAAATACATATACTTTCGCGTTTATGATATTAATGATATGTGATGTCGTCATTAGGCTCCACAGAATATCATTCAACTCCTCTATTTATCATTAGGTTCCATGATTCGTCATTACGTTCCCAGCACAAACGGCGATGAATGATCTAACGTTGAATGATAAAAAAGTGTAAATCACTTTGTAACTTGCTTCTAATAAATATTGACAGAACTGTATGAAACAAAATAAATGCACGCAAAAGGTTATTACAAGAAGTGATAAAATTTTAATTAATGTTAGTAATGCATACTAAGAATATCCATATATCCAGGATGAATATCCAGGGTTTGTTGAATGATGGGAGAAGAGAATAAACACCGGAGAACGCTACTTAATTAATTATTACAACGTCTGGCACGTGCTCACCGCTCGAATGCGTTGCGACGACTGCTGGTGAAGCGTGCGGGGAACCGCCCGCGCATAGAGTGGCTCGATGGCGCAACTATCTACAGAGTTATGAAGTGAACCATAACATTTGCGAACAATGATGATATTTGCGTGACAAATGTTTAATTTAATAAATAACGTAGTTCTATTTTGTAATATGACAGTATTTATTACTTTTTATAGAGAACATAATTTACTAATGCTAAAGTTAATAGCTAAATGCATTATTTATGTATAGATTTTTAATAACACAGGTTTCATTAGAAAAGCTTACGTTGTGAACGCGACGTTGAATGACATTTAGCAGGGTTTTTTAAATTTTTAGGCAATATTTACCTTCAATAGACGCACATTTTTTCCGTCGCCCACTAGAGGTATGTTCAGTCAATCATTACATATTAATGTAATGGTTTAATACTTTGCCCTTTCTTTATTATGGGCTTGAATGTTAACATAATACGATTTTGAAGAATCACCCATTTACCGTGTAATAAATACGGTAAATACTGATAATTACGGGTAAATCTGTACACATAGCAACCCTCAACGCTGTTTTGACAGATAGACAGAGGAGCCAACATAACGGCGAAGGGACGATTTCACAGAATACTAAATAGGTACGATTTCTCCGCGGGAACGCTCTGGCTCTGCTACGACATTTTTTTTTTATATTTTATTCGTTTCTTTTCGGAACAGGCAAAACTAATTAAAGTATACAGCCTTTTATGTTGTACTTCTAATATCTGTTGTTTTCTTCTCGAATCGCGAGAATCTCAAAATATATAC